>CM076075.1:15158437-15678437 GCA_038088235.1 Zacco platypus | reverse complement strand
CAAATTTCTTTAAAAAGCCCTTTTGAACATTAGTGTACATTTGTAAACCCTGGATTAGCATGCTTATTTATATATTAATGAGATTCATAACATTGATTAGAATTGATTGGATGGTTGTGGTTTGCTATTGGTGGGTCTCATGTGAGTGACAGGTTGTCCCGCCCTCACGCCAGGAAACATCATCAGAGAACAGATGTCACTACAAGAGGGAAGGGAAGTTATTTTGATTAAAGATTACAAGGCACATGAATTTAAAAAAATAATGATGTGCATGGATAAATAATTTAAAATAGACACTAATTATCCATAAAAAAATAAGTATTGCCAATTTTTATTTCATGGTGACTTTAACTAGATAATTGTAGCAGGTTTTCTGACCCCGTTGTGCGTTTTTTTTAATGTGTAAACATTCGACTGTGATCTATGTGGTTATGTGGAAAGGATTTGAGTGTTTACGTGTGCTGGCAGGGCATGGGAGGCCCCTGGAGATTGTAGTTTGTTTGTGTCACGAGTGCTGTTTGTCAGAGGCTTTTGAAGGGTCCTTTGTGAACAGGCCTCATTCTGTCAGGAAACACAGTAGAGGTGACCTGTGGCTTGCTGGAGTTATTATTGTTTAAGACTGATCATTTTTCTCTCACTGTAGCTTGATATGTCACTCCGTAGAATTCAATATAATTGGAGAACGATGACACAAATCTTCACAATCTCTTTGTCTCTTGCAGATCCCGTCCACATCTGATCCAAATCCACCTTCTCCATTTCCTTTCCACCTGTCTGCTCCGGGCTGTTCCATGCAGGGGAGCGGCTAATCTATGGGCCGCTCTCCGGTGAGCCTGTCCAGACTGAAGCTGGGGAAGCTAAAGGTGGTGCGGCGGCAGCTGCTGCAGCGCTATGAGCACCAGCCGTTTGTCTCCTGTCTGGCTGGCCTGTACGGCTGCCAGTGGAGACGCTACCAACGTGCCAAAGCCCAGCCGGGGGAATGCTGCTGTAGTCGGGTGAGAAAAGATGCTTGAAATCCCTCATACTGCTTTTACACTCCTTCTTATGGTTTGGCTGCAGTGGTTTACATGCAGGATTTATTCCAAAACGTAGTGCGCTGCCTACCTAGACAACATGATTAGGCATCATAGCAGAACATGCTTCTGGCTTGGGGGTGCTCAAAGATGAACAACATTATTAGATTTATTATTTTGGTCATATTGTAAGATTATTATTCCAGTAATCTCAGTATGCATTGCATTGAATTCACATTTCATTTCCACATTTATTTATTTCAATTTAGAGTGATCAGAGGTTATGTCCTTATTTCAGAAATGTACAGTTCCAAGATAATACAAATCATGCAGTTAGCTAACCTCATGTATTAATTTAAGGACAAAACAATGAGCTCATTAAAGTAATTATTAAAGTTCAGTAAAGGACAGGCAAACATATAATTTCATTCAATAATAAAATTCATTCATTCAATAATATTTTTCCTAATATTTCTGTGCAATGTATTGTTTATGCTTTAGCACACTGTTATAATGTAAATGTTATTTATGTAAACACATAAATTCTGTCTCTGTCTGTCTGTATCTCTCTCTTTCTCTCTCTCTATAACTGCTTCATATATCACTTTGAAAGGGCGTACATTTTATTTTTAACTTTTTTTTATTTGAACATCAAATATTGTGAAGTTCATCTTCATTACACTTGTAATTTCCTTTTCCTATTGAAAGTAAAAGCATTCCCTGTAGTTTTCTCATTTGTCCCAACACTCACTTTTAATCCCTTTACCACATGTATTCATGTGTCCAAAATCACCACATAGTTCAAATACATTTTCAATTTATGAATTTTGGCAGATGTTTTTATCTTAAGTGACTTAGCGTACATTTAATCTGTTCAAGCATTCTCTGGGAATCAAACCCATGACCCATGTTCCTTTGCTTCCTTGAAAGCACTGAAACTTTCTTCAGTAAATGCAAATGTTAATTCGATGTTGATAAGTTACCATTATATGGATCACGATGAACAAACCCAGTGCATGCTGGTATTGAGTACAGCACATACAGTATATCAAGTATTTCCATTCACCCACATATATTGTTCTCTCTCAAGGGGCTTGTTTTGTGAAGATCTGTGAATATTTTCCCCTTAACCAGAATGTTTGCTGGAGCCACTCATGCTGCTCAACAGAAAGCACTTATCAGTGCATTTTCCTGTATGTGCTGATTAGTTTTCTTGAACACAGTGAGTGCCACTCTTCATCTGCTGATGGGCTGCTTTCTAAATCAAGCTGTTTTCAGTGCCGATAAACAAGCTCCCCATGGCGTCGTACACAGAAGCAACTCATCTGACTTTTAGGTGTGAGTTCAGAAGTTGCAGTATGACTCAGAAAGCAGCGCATCATTCATTGAGTCATTTAAAACCAGCCGGATGACTCACTGTATTATTGCTGCACGCTGAGCCCGGGCCGTCCCGTACAGCTCGAAAGCGACCATTTGAATTGCAAAGTTTGTGTTAGCCTCATGTGGTGCTTCTGTTTGATCCCCCTCTTGAATTTTTACACTGAGTAACTGTGGTGCGGTGTGGGTGTTATCACGACTCATGATGGCTCTGTTTTGCAGTTGGAGTGTGGTAGTTTCGCTCTCCTCATCGTAACGTTTTTTCTGACCCTGATATTCCTGTACTTCTGGAGTGAGGCACAGAATGACTACAATGACTTTGACTGGTGAGTGTCTCAGGATGGACAGACAGATGGACTGACACGCAATTAGACTCTTTCAAAGAAAACCATGCCATTTCTGTGTCCCTATTGGTTACTAATGAAATAATAACATTTCTTCATTGATTTGATTTAGAGGGCATTATATACATCTCCATTATATTTGAATGGTTTATATACATTTTTTTTTTTAATTGAAAGTTTTTAAAGTTGAAAAAATTGTTTTGTGAATGTTGTTTGATATTTGTCCTCACACTTTTAATCCTTGTTTTATTTGATTAATTTAGCAAATGCTTTTATTCGGAGCGACTTTAGACAAGGTCACATTGATTTTGAAAAATAATAGTTTGATCTTTCTGACATATTTAAGAGATAAAACAGTCACCGCATAGTTCGAAGACATTTACATTTTGCATAACAGTTGGCGGGCGCTTTTATCTAAACATCCCATGCATTCACTGGGAAACAAACTAAGAGTTTTTTTTTGTTATTTTTCTTCTTCTTACTAGCATTTGGATATTAAAACTGAATAGAATAGCAACAATAAAAATAACTTGCTAGGTTAGGTGATTACCTTGAAAGTCCATAGATATCGGCGTCAGTTCGTACCGCTGTTAACACTTACTCCGACAAGCGGAAGCAATGAGACCTGTTTTCCTTAATCATTCCATTATGATTATACTTAGTCAGGTTTCAAATGATATGGTAAAATATATTTTATTTTATTTTATATTATATTATATTATATATTCTGAAATTTTCAGATATAGTTGGCACCAATCTGTGAGAATGGCATGGAGGGATGGATTAATTGATTGATTTAAAAAAAAAAAAAAACAACAACTAAAAATCTGTTCTTTATTTCTGCAGGTTTAACTTCGGGAACCTGGGATTCTGGTTTCCGTGGTCAGTGGTGTTGCTGGTGGTCGCCGCCGCCCTCTTCACCTACATCGCCCTCCTGCTGGTGAGAACACTGAACAACAACAAAGCATTTCAATTTCAGCTTGTCCTCATAATTAATGTTGTGATCTCGATTTGCAGGTTCTAGCGGTGTGCCTTCTCTCTGAAGGACAGAGGCTTTACCTCCACTGGAGCCACAAGGTGATCAAAGAGACAGTCTTTTCATCATTCACTCTGCTGTGGATGACGCCTCATCTTGCACATTTGTATTCATTCCATATCTGCATTACCAGAGAAACGGCTTCGGTTGATTTAGACTGTGTTGAACCTACAATGGAATAATTTGACAAGTTTTTGAACATGGCACTTTTAAGTGTAATTTTGAGGCAGCTGTAATTAATAGAAGATTTATTTTATTCCCTCCTGACATGAATGGTGTTGTAGTGCTTTTAGGCTCCAAAATTAGCCAAAATGCCATGAAGGAAAAAAACACTACATCTTATTTTAGGATTATTTATTTGTAATGATATTTATTACATTTATTTTATATAATATTTATTTTGTATTAAATATTATTTTTGTATTTTCATTTTAGTAGTTGTGCTTTTATCATTTTTATTAGGTTTTTTAATATTTAATATTTTTTTATATTTCTATTTGACTTTCATTTATTTTATTTTTATTTTTAGCTATTTTAGTTCTGCAACTTAAACTTATTTAATTTCAGTTAGATGCTGTTAAAGAAATAATTCTAATTTTCATTTAAGCTTCATCTAATATTTATTTTTTTATTTTTTCAGCTTTCAGTTAAACATTTTTTACTAATTTGAATTTTTTTGCTCTCTCTCTCTTTCTCAGTCTGTCTAATCTATTTGTGCTATCTATCTATATATATAATGGTCTTGTATTTTTTAACTTTACACAGATTGGTATCCTGGTGACTCTGACCTTCTCTATCAGTGCCACAGCTGTGCTCTCTGATTTATGGAGCAAAGAATGGACGACGCTGCTCCTTTCTTTTCAGGTAGGTCTCTTCATACAACATGGCAATTGTGAAACAATCTGATCGGCTTTCTAATTTACATCAAGTATAATTCATGCAGTGCATTTATGTATTTCCACTTTTGTTGTGCAGGTCACAGCACCCTTTCTTCACCTGGGCGGAGTTTCACTGATGACACTTTTGTCCTGGCCGATAGCCTTACACTTCTTTCGCATGAACAAGAGAGGTATGTGATCCTGTTTGGTATGGCAACAAAACAAAATGTATTGTGATTCTGGTCATGTGCTATTTCAACCAACACATCATCTAGTTGTTTTTGCCAAAAAATGATTCTGGGCTGAAAAATGGCCTCGGCACCTGCTAGTTTCGAACTATATACCACTAGCATAAAGCGGCCATTGGATTTGATAGTAGATGTGATTGTCATGACCATGTAGTTAAAAAAAGCTGCTTGTTCTGGCTAAATTGATGCAACAAAACTAGATTGCTCCCATTATATTCGCCCAGTGTTGCACGGCATGACACAAAGCCACAAGTATTTATTTGACAGACACCCCATTCCTATTTTTTGTTGTGCTGCACTTCAACTCAAGCCACTTTCCTTTCCCTTGTACATATATTTAAAGGTGCTGCAAGTGATTTCAGACATTTTACTATCTTTAAAGAATGGAGTCTCGCTCATGACATGCAGGAAAAATATTAAACCAATGAACAAATCGTTCCCATGACTTACTAATACGTCAGCCTGTTTTACTAATTCTTTCCCTTGTTTTAAGTAAATTGTGCACCCAATACTATAATTTGTTCCCGTTTTTTTAGTTAAATCAAAATGAGGGAACAAATTAGTACAATGTGGCCATGATTTACTAAATTGAGGGAACAAATTATTATATAGTGTGCATGATTTAGGAAAATGAGGAAACGATTTATTATATCATGCTCATGTTCTAATTAAAATGAAGGAACGAATTAGATTTCATGTTTTTAATTTTCGTTTTCATTTTAGTAAACATCTAAAAAAAAACATAGAAAAATACTGGAAGTTTTCTGGAAGGACAAGTTAAGTGTATGGACATTTTCATTTAACCATAAAATACAACGCAATGTGTCATTCAAAAAAGCGGTAGAACACCTAGAATTAATTTGGAAAATGAATACAGTACATTGGGCCCTATTTTTACAGACTTTTCTTACAGTAGTAATTTCAGTAATTCAACTTCATCGTATTTTTTTTCAGTTAGTTACCAAGGCAACATTTATAATGTTTGTTTTAAGTGTTTGAAGTTTTTTAATCTAACATTTGTTTTATTTCATTTCAGCTTTAGTTCAATTAACACAAATTATTTTAATAGTTTTAGTTTAATTTTCGATAACAACATTGGGTAGAAGGGACATTTTAGCCACGGGAAATAATTTGTAAACAAAAACCATGATGTCAGTAATGGGCTGCTCTCAAGTCAGTGGAAATGGCATCATTTTGTTGGTGTCAAATCCGTTCAATATCTGTTGTTATCTCAGCTGTTGCATCTTCTTGCTTTTTATTGTGCTGACAAACTCACAAAAACCAAGAGCTTGTCCTCAAAGCATTGCTCGTCCCTGTCCTGCTTTTCTTCTTTCCCTTTATTCTTTCTCCTGCTCTCTCCTCTCTCTCTGCATCTGGCTGATGTTCATGCTGAATCATGTCTGTGTCTCTCTCGCCGCTTTACTGAAGGCATGACGAATGAGGCAGAAAGACAAACGCAGGACAGAGGCTCAGCTCACACCAGCTGTGTGACGCTCGCCTCCATCCAGAGACCGTCCCTTTGTCCCAACATCCCTCTCTCACAAAGACATTGTCTCTCTCTTCTTGAGATGAGCAGTGCCAGTGTAGAGGTGACATAAACTCTCATTAAAAGTGACCCAGCGGGTGCTGCAGTAACTGATAGGACCCTGTAATTCCGGTGTTGATTCAGGCTGCTAAATGATGGATTTGGACATGATAGGGAATATGTTGATGCAATTTTGATGCAATATGTTGATGCAATTTTGCACCGTTCCGTCACGGCTCTGGCCCGCCCTGCTCGTCACATCTGTATCGTCTTAATGCATGGTGAGGAGGATAGTTTGATTTGCCAAAGACTCTCTAAGGATTATAGCTGGAGAATTCAGAAATTAATCGAGTCTTGGGGTCAGAAACCCTAAAAAAAAAAAAGCACCTACCTCTGCTCTCATCCCCAAAACAAACTCCAGTGTATTCAGTTGTCAGACACCACTGGACCTTTAAACAGGACCTGGTTCTGTGGTCAGATGAAACTAAGAAAATACCTTTTTTAGAAACAAACCCATAAGGTGGGTTTGGCATAAACATGGACAAAAAGTACCCCATGCTCATGGTTAAATATACAGCTGGATCTGTGGGTATCTTGTTCAGATACACGTCATGGATTCTATTAAATACCAACAGATAAATCAAAACCTGATGCTTCTGCTAGAAATCTTACAAAACAAACATCAAAATCAGCACAAAAATGGCTGAGCACAAAATGAAGCTTCTGCCATGACCATCCCAGTACCCGGACCTGAACCCTAAAGAAGATGAGTGAGGTGAACTGAAGAGGAGAAGCACCAACTGGGAATCTGATGGATTTGGAGAGGTTATGAATGGAGGAATGGTTTCTGATCTCGTCAGTTATTCCCCAAACTCATCAGGCATTATAGGTGAAGACTGTTATCTCGGCAAAAGGAGGTTGCAAAAAATATTGAATAAAAGTGTGCCATTAACTGTGGTACTGGAGAAAAACATTTATTTCATAAAAAGACCCCCCCCCCCTTTTCATTTATTTTACTTCAATGAAAGGTTAGAATTTTTTTTTTTTTTTTTGAGTAAAAGAACAAAAGGATTAACAATGCATATTTATTTTCATAGGCTGTTTCATATGAACCCTTGTTCATATTTACCAAGGGTGACAATAATTCTAACCATGACTGTATATGCAAGGAATAAAATGGCCAAGCACACCAATGGCACACATTCCCAGTGCTATATATATATATATATATATATATATATGTATTCATTCATTCATTCATTCATTTGTTCGTCATCTTTCCTTAATTTTTTGAGAAGCATTACTTTGCTTTGCTTCAGTCATGATAAAGATTAAGCAAGGAGCAAAGAATGAAGGGGCGTGTTTGTTTGGATTAGTTTCAAATATCAAGTTATTCTCAGAAATCACTTGACTGCACCTTTAAAATTGACGTTGTCTCCTACCTGAAAATGAAATATAAGCATCCTTGAATAAGCCCCTAATAACCATAATTTGATTTGTCATATATTGTAAAAGTTGGAGTTGCAGTATGTCTTTGGATTTTTCTTTCAATCATTAGGTTTTTGCATGTATTCATTGAGAGGTATCTTGTGTGTGTTTCAGTGAGGCAGGTGGCTATCCTCAGCCTGTATTTGGCGGTCCTCTTCACCCTGTATCTGGTGCCGCTGGGCATGTATTCCCCCTGCATCAAAGAGGAGGGCACGCTGGGGCCAGCGCCCACCCTCATCGGGCATAGAGGAGCACCCATGGTGTGTTATTTTTACCTCTCGATATTTTAAGATCCCTGTTGTGAAATACTGAAAGAACACATGTGGATTCTGTGTGGGTTTAAGTCAGCATGCCATTTAAAATCAATGTCTGTTTGACTTCTATTTCAAAACTAAACTGGACTTGGATTTTAATTCAGATTCTAACTTGTATTTAATTGTTTTGCGTGTTATATTTGACCATTAATGGAATTATTAAACATTTAAATACGATTGTAATGGTTAAGACTCAAAATGGCTGTCGAAAGATTTGACATTGTTCATTCTTTTCAAACAGCTTGCACCAGAAAATACCCAGATGTCCTTTGAGAAGGCTGTAGAAGCAGGAGGAGAGGGACTGGAGACGGACGTCACAATCAGGTGAGCATCTTTAACCTTCCTACATTCCTGGATAAAAGCATTTTAAGGACTGAAACGTGCTTCTTTTATGGCTTCTAACATGGTAGCATATGCATTCCTAGGCAGTCAAGTAGTTTGCTTGAAATGTCAAGGTCTTTGTTTTGATTCCAGAGGAATGCATGATCTAATAAAATGTGTACCTTGAATGCAATACATATCGCTTTAGATAAAAGCATCTGCCAAATGCTTAAATGTAAAAGCGATATGCACAGAAGGCTTTTGCCATTTCTGTGATTCACTTCGAGGATTTAAGAAAATGCTTGGCTTTGAGACATGATTGTGTTATCTAAAGCTGATCTATTACTCTAAATCATGCAGGCTTATAAGAAACCAACCCTAAATCATATGTGATCATACAGTAAAGTACATGTTGTTAATTAATATTACTCAGTACTTATTTGTATAATTACACTGTAACAAGGGCACCTTCAAATAAAGTGTAACCCAAGATACTTTTTATTTACATTTATTATTTTTGGTTAATGTTAGTTTCAGCATTTACTAATACTTTATTAAAAGTTGCTTCTGTTAATATCATTTAATGCTCTAAAATGAAACAGTTGTATTTCTGTTAACTAATATTAAAAAAAGATTAATAAATAATGTAACAAATACACGCATATACGCATTAACGTTTACAAATGGAACATTATTGTAAATTGTTACATTGTTATCTAAGCAAAAAACTAACTTGAAACTCAAATAAAATCCATTATAAGTCAAGTCTTGTGTACACTCAATGTGAGCAGCATTATTTGTGTGTTGCTGCCAATCAAAAGTGTTTCAGATCAGTCAATTTTGAGGTTTCATTTAAGGTTATGGTCATGTGCTTCAAACACATGAACAAACCATCAATGGGCCATTCATTCACAAGGTCATTTCCTCGGGACAAAGGTCTGCTCTGGCCAAGAGGAGTATAAATAGAGATCTGATGTTAACCGTTCCTGGATGACTCACTGCTCTCAGGTTAAGGTGATTAGCTGAACACTAATCCTGTTAGCACTCTCATCTTTACTGCATGAGCTGCAGGAAGCTCCCTAGGAAGCATGATGGCCAACTTGAATGAGGGAGTGTGTTGTCTATTTGCAGCTTATATTACGCAGGTTTGATGACTCAACACTGTCAATTTTGTATTTATCAGCTATATCTGACACATGTGGTGCTCACACCTGCTCAGGAAAACCGTACTGTATCTGGAGCAACTTCTTTAGCATTACTTTGAAAATGGGATGTTTTAATATGCTAAAACAAAGCATTTTGCGCAGTCAATGTTAAGAGAACCCACTGGGGCACAAGGAGAAAAAAGCAACAATTAACTCAAATAACGGTTTCCACACATTGCTTGGGATTTTATGAATGGGACCCACTGATTCTATCATTGATTATTTGTGATGACAACCCCTGACCCCATTCACAAATACATGTCAGGTATGGATTGAAATTGGGTTAATCTGGCTAAAAGCATTAGCAAACACCTTACTTTGTGTTTGACCAACTTATCATGTGGAAAGTAACAGATTTAGGTTGCTAGGTCAACCAGGTGAATATTTTTTTGGTATTTTGTTTAGCATTAGAGGGGACCTGGGATCAAATCCATGTCTTTTTTGTGAATGTGATTTCTTCCATAGCATTTAGACTCCTTTTTTATCAACAGTAATAATGGACAAATAAAAATTGATTATTTTTTTCAGGCCCACAAAATACTTTCTCATGATTATACAAATCCGTCTTGTTATTGTTAAATAAAACCAAATTAAAACATAATGAAAAAATAACAATTGTTTTTGTTACTTGAAATAAAGCTGAAATAAAATCTAAAAATAAACTTAAACTTAAATGAAAATTAGAAATGTTGACTTGGCAACTAACTGAAATTAAAATGAGTTGTAGTACTAAAATTACTAAAACTAAAACCTGAACCCATGTGCAAATTTATTTAACAAAACTTGATCAAAACAAATACAAAATAAACAAAGACATGTAGACTTGACTAGTACCATGAAATAAACTTAAACTCACCAAGAGCGGTGTCATGAACAAAGCTAGAACATGAAGGCTATATGCTGCGTTCACACCATGTTGCAATTACTGTAATTATGAGATGCGTTTCTATGGCAACACTATCAACATCATAATTCTCAAGGAAAGCTTTTTACTCGTAACTATGGTACATGGCGGAATGCACTAATGTGTAATGTGTGTCTTTGTATACATATACATGTGTATATATATATATATATATATATATAATATATATATATATATACAAACACAAAGACACACAAAGACTTTTGTGAGTTTAACAAGACATACCGAAAGGGCAAAGCAAGGGAAGCACATGACTATGAGAAATTAAAAATAAAAAGAAAACATAAACAAACCAAAAACGGACATGACAAAATTAATACCATAATTGTATTTAAATAATACTAAAAACGCAATAAAAAATATTACTTTGTGTTATCTTTGTTTGCTTTGGTTTTAATAAATACTGGTAAAAGCAACTTTCTTTTTCATAATTTGGAAGAAAAAAAATTTAGAAAAATTTATAAACAAACTGGAATGGATTTCACAGAATGCAAAAACGGCTGCCATCCCATTTGAGCATGCTAAAATTCACACAATATTCCTCTCTGCAGTTATGATGGTGTCCCGTTCCTGATGCACGACAGCACCCTGAGGAGGACAACCAACGTACATGAAGTGTTTCCCAACCGCACGGACGCCCCTGCGGCCATGTTCACCTGGGCAGAGCTGGAGATGCTCAGCGCTGGATCCTGGTTTCTTCGGGTAATGATGCAGCACCTTCTGTTCCTGCACATGAACCAGCAGTCTAATGAATATATTGATGGCTATGTGAATAATGCTGCACTAGCTTACTGCATCTTGCTAGTATATACTCTATACTGCCTACTTTCCAGGGGTGGATCTAGAAAATTATTTATAGTCTGGGATGAGGACTGTGAGGGGTGAAAAAACCAAAGCAAATAAGCAGTCAGTCATCTATACATCTATACTACATCTATACTGTAATAAAAAACAGACGCAAACAACAATCATTGTGATTCAGGCACAAATGGCCCAATGTGAATGATTAGTGATTCAATTGAAATGTATGTATGCATGTATGATGTAGTTTTTACAGCAAGGTCCATTTTTAATCTTCACTATAAAATTAAGGTTTGATCATTTGTGTTGTGTATGTGTGGACTCATATTCAACATTGACATTTAGATGATTCGCATGTTATAGGATAATATCATTTGCAGCTCAAAACCTTATTTATCTTATTTAGCTGGTGCAACTAAATTTTGTTAGAGGTCGCAGTGGTTGACTGAATGATAAAAACATTTCTGTTGTGTATGAAAAACATCAAATGGCAAACAAATTGAAAGCCGAACGAAACACATGCTTATCGTTTGAGGAGTGCATCGCAGACAGTTTATCAGCTCAGGCCAATATTATTCAGTGCAGGTAACAGGTTTACTCGTGGGCTGGGAGATCCAGTGAGAAAGCATTTGAATTTGCCACGGTTTTAATAACATCGCTCTGAGATCTATTGAGAGGCATTCAAATTCAATGCAGAATTCTCTGTTATAAACCTTAGATATCAGATCAAACAGCACTGACATGGAAACCAGGAGAAGAAATTGTGCCATGAATGAACAAGTTATATAAGGTTTTTCAGTCCACAAATCACCAACATTCACCATGGATTTAATGTAGTAACACTAACTGTAACCATGGTATTGTGGCAGAAATAGTCAAATGTTTTACGTTATTCACTTCAGGGTATCCACCCCGGTAGATCCACCCCTTCAAGTGGCATCCTGCTACCTCCTTCTAATAAATAACTACGGCTGCGGTTTTTGCATTTCGTAATTTTTAATAAAAAAATAATCTCAATAATATAAAACTTATTTGAAATATTGTTATATAAATATTGTACTATATTTTTAAAAATTATGTAACGTTGGACAGTGTGATCAAGTAATGATTAAGGAAAAAATTACGATATGAAAACTAGCATAATATGCAGAAAATAAGTGTATACTGCAGAAAGTATACTGTTGTTAATTGTTTTTGGTTCTTTGTTTTGTATTCATGTTTTGTTTGTAGTTTCATTTTAGAGGAGTGATGCTGTAATTGATTTTTTACTTCAAAGCTGAATATTATGTTTTTTTCCAGACACATTATTCTTTAAGGATAATTATTGATAATAAAATCCATTTAATTGGAGAACACACCGAATGCATTTGTATTTGTAGAGAAATCACTCTGGTTCTTTGGATGTTGAGATCAAAACTGGTTAAAAACAATAGAAACCATTCATAGTTCATAAAATCACATCATACTAGAACAAAAATGAAAATGCAGTGCACATCCATATGTGCTTTGATTCTTGGCCCATTAATTAAACTCAGAATCCTTCTTAAATCCCTTTGTGAAATCAATTGGGATTAAAGGATTCAGGCTGGAATTAGGCTTTGCCAGGAGGTGCCGTGCGTCACTGTTCCAACCCTGAAAGACATATGACTGCTGCCGATGCTCAACCTTACCCAGTTTAAAGTTCAATAGAGGGAGTTATTCATGGCTTTGATCAAGTAAAATGCTTGTGGATGGAAGTTTTTAGGTGTATCATGCAGCATCTTTGAGCTCCTAAGATGTTGGATCTTATAATGGATCTATAAAACTGTTGTCAGATTGCATGCCTTATTGTTTAACTCTTTAAACAATCTTCTAATCTCCTCACAGAGGGATCCTTTCGGTACAGCCTCCTCTCTTGATCTAGATGAGAGGGATCAGGTCCAGAACCAGACGGTACCAACACTGAAAGACTTCCTCAATCTGGCTGCTCAGCATGAGAGACTGGTGATCTTTGACCTCAGACGTCCGCCCCAAGGCCACCCGTATAGGGACACCTGGATCACTCGCACCCTGGAGGTCATACACAACGAGTCCTTCATTAACTCCAGCCAGGTAGTTCATAAACCCAAGATGGATGCTGGCTTTTTCTCCTAACCTTAAACAATGACATTATAATGTCATGTCATATAACCTCATGGCATTTTGTGTTTCCATTTTTAAACAGGAAAATAGGAGATGAATGATGTATTTTGTAATGTTTTTTCTGGTAGGTGCTGTGGCTGCCGGCCGATCAGAGGAGTCTGGTACAGGAGCTGGATCCAGAGTTGCAGCAGACGTCTGGAGATCATGCGTCTATAGAGGAGCTGCAGGAGGAACATATAGTTCGACTCAACCTCCATTACAGCTACATGTCACAGGAACAGATCAGGTATGTCGGGTTGTGTCTGATTTATTGCAGGTGATTGCTGCCTCTGGTCAAGGTTTTTTGGCAGATTTCAGTCACATAATTTTGTTTCAGGGGTGTGTTTTCTCACGAGACGAGGCAGTATTTTTAAGAAATTCTCAATGATAAAAAACATGACTAGGAAAAATAGGTTCATTTGAAATGTTTTAACTAATCTTTTAATGAATGTCATTTAAGTTCTACTTTCTGAGTATGAAATATCATATGCAGAAAATAAACAAAAATACTCAAACGCTGTAAAAGGTTTTGCCACAACTCACCTGACTAGCTTCTCTCCTGTATGATTTCATATGAGTCTCTTCAGACCTTAGAACTGTACATAATTTATGAGCTTCTACAACTTTTGACTTCCTAACTCCTTTCCACAAATTGATAATAGAAATAAGCAACGCTCGGCAACATTGCTCAAAAAGTTGCCCCATGTTATCATTAGCTTTAGCCTTAAATGCAAGCAATAAGTGCAACCATAATCAAATACACTCTCAATATTCAATGTCTCAAATAGAGACCAAATTTTTCTTCAGGCATGATACAGAGCTAAGAGATGGTTAGAGCCCTGCCTAAGATAGCTTTCATAATGGGAGATATTTGCATGGATCAGGGAGCCGCTTTCAAAATATGGGGTATTGAAATCACGTTTGAATGCACGTTCACATTTGCGCATATTCTGGAAATAGAGGTGGCAGTTCTGAGCATGCATGCTACAATACAAGGCATTTGTCAGATGCTTTGGCTCTGTTGTGCATCGAATCCTCTGCCATGGTCTTGTCAGTCATCTCGTCACTTATTCAGATCACTTAATCAGTATTATATATATATTCAGTCCACAAATCATATATATGTATCATATATATCTCATATACATGTATACATATATACATACACACACACACACACACACACTATAAATATGTACACATACACACACACATTTGTATGTATTATAAGAATTTTATAAGAATATAGAAATATGTATAATAAGAATATTATTGTAATTATAAATAAGTCTACTGAAAACAAAGACGCAAATCTTTCCTCTGAAATATAAACAGTGCACCTTCAATGATTGTAGAAAAGCTGAGAGAACTTACATTATTTAAGTTGACACTAAAATGAACACATTTTTACCTCAAGGGCATAATTGAACACACTCATATCAGTTGTTCTGAGAAAAGTTTTTCTTTGTGATTTTTTTGCTTTTCTTCTTCTATTGTAATCTTCTGGTGCATTGCAGAGAAAAGCTTTACAATTAAAGTCTGAAACTTCATAATGCGGCCCGCTATCCTAAACCTCTCCTGAATTTGTTTCTGATTTCAGAAAGTATGCCTCTGTGAACATCAGCACTAACCTGTATGTGATCAGTCAGCCGTGGTTATATTCACTGGCATGGTGCGCTGGCGTTCATTCGGTCACTACAAATGCCCTGCACATCCTAAAGAAACTGCAGCGCCCCCTATTCCTCATGGTGAGATGAGCTTAGAATCGAGATCATAAATATTAAACTCTATGATTGAGAAGACAATGACAATTCTTTTCCTCACAAACCCTCACGCAGACTCCAGAGGAATACAGCTTGATGTGGATCCTGACCGATATTGTTTCTGCTTTCTTCATCACAGCTATTTTCATATTCCACTGGTGAGTTCTTTTTTATTGTCCCTTTTTTTGCCTTTAAAGGCATGCTCAATTTTTGTGATTGACTTCAAATTTGGAATACAACTTGCTAGATATGTGGCTTTGTTTTCCTAACAACTTTAGTGGTCAAATTATTTTGTAAAATATATATTTTGGATAGAATAAAAAAATGTTTAGTTCTGTACATTTGCTGTATAGTAACATTAAACTTTTTGAACTTTTTTACCCTTTCTTTTTTTTTCACTTTTTAATAATCGGCAATAATCTTTAAAGACTATTTTCTTTAAAAAGATGAATGTATGTTGAATAATGTTTCCTCCTACAGGTGGCGTGAGCGAGGTTTGCCTTTCTGGTCCGGTAGTAGACAGGTGAATGAGAATGGACCGTACAGCAAGTTCAGGACTGGTAAGTTGTTCATTTTTGGTTCAAAGTCTTGTATTGGTCATGTTGGCATGTCGTCCTGCATGTGCCGTCCAGATTTGTGGCTATTTTCAGAATGGCAGACGATCATGCTACTGTTGCCAAATCTGCTATATACAACAGAGCGCACTGTGTGGGATATCTTTGGTCGACCTTAGCCAAACATGATTTTTTAGCATGCCAGTTGTTTTATCTAATGACAAAAATTTAAATGCAAAATAAGCGTATTTATTTTTGAGATGATAATTTGATGCCACTCGTACAACATAACAAGGTCATATTAGTATGTGAAATGTTTATTGTGGCATATTGTACACTTGCTACATGCTACAAGCCAACAAGACTTTCCATTCTGAACACAGCCAATGATAATGTTCTTGTGTATACATTTGTTTGTTTTTGTGTGTGTTATGCTTGATCTATATTGTATCATGTACTATATACATAATACATGTTGCATATTTATATTTTAATTGTAGTTTGTGTGTGTTTTATATATATATATATATATATAGATATAGATATAGATATATAGATAGATATAGATATAGATATATAATTAGGGAGAGATTAGAGGAAAGGATAGGACAGTTATTTATTTATATATATATATATATATATATATATATATACCCAGCTTATATACAGTATTTAGCTTAAATAGTGTTTATATTTTAATAATATATTAAACTATATAAAAATTGTTTTTGCAGGAAAGTCTGAAGTGAGATTCAAATCTAAATTATTTAAATCAGGGTTTCATTAGTTGAGCAAAAATTAAATAATTAAATCATAAGAATGCAAAATTAAAAATAAATTATATTTTAAATAAAAACTCAAAATAAAAATACTACAAAATAAAATATTTGCGTAACTAAAATAACACCACTTGAAGCCCCCTTTAGATTTTATTTCAGTTGGATTTATAGTTTTGCTAATCTAATAGTTTGAATTAGCTTTTATTTTTATTTTTTTATATAATTTCTAGCAATTTTGTTGTGCTTTGGACATTATTATTATTATTTTATTTTAATATTGCTATTTAGGTTTAATCATTTATTTTAGTTTAGTTTTAGGCAACTTTTGTACATTTCGTTTAGTTTTTCCAACTAATATTGATATTTCTATGGTATTTCAGCTTTATTTCAATTCACAGAAATGTTTTCAATAGTTTTAATACAAACCATGACTCCATTGTAGCTCATAGTTTCTAAGCAAAGGTGAAATAGAAAAAATATAGAATGTGTAAGAAGTCGTAGTAGTCCGATTTTCCAGCAACCCTTGTTTTGTGTCCTATGCCGCTGTTTGAATGTGACTCTCTGTGCTGTAGAACCGTCTGAGGTCCAGGGCATTCGCTGGAACCCTCTGTTCTTTGACGGGCCGTCACTCTCCTTGGACCCTGTGCATGTTCCCCCTGTGCATGGCCTCCCCGTACCCATCTGACCCTCCATCACTCTCATTACTGAGCCGCTATCATATCTCTTCCTCTCCTTTACTCTCCGTACGGCAGAGCTGAGCGACGTCTGGTCCATCTCCAGCATCAGTGTTCGTGGAGAGGCTCAGAGCTCGCCAGTCCCTACGAACCTGCCCACCATTTCAGAGGAACCACCCATCTGAAAAGGACAAGAGAGATCTGTGGAAGAGAGATCACAAAGACTGCAGACCACCTAGATCTGCTCCGGTACCGTCAGCATCATCGCACTCCATTTGCATTTGAGCTTCAAACTGATGCAGACATGAATCAGAGCCTGTGAGGCGCTCCATGCTTCAAATCAACTGGGAAAGTTCTTGTTTTAAAGATGGTTTTCATAGTTCGTCTTGACTAGGGTCAAGCTTGGAGACAAAACTACATGACTTTATGCATTTTGAACACTGTTAAATTAACCACCATTATTCCACAAACAGGTAATATGAAGAGAAATTAGAAATGAATATCTATTTTGGATCTGAGGAAGAATGTGTTTGTTAAATGGTGAATCTCATGAAAATGCATTTCACCCTAAAATCAAGTTATTCAAAATTACATTGTGATGACAGTTCAGCACATTTCTCAAGACATTTGACTTTTTGTCATCTCCATTATTCTGGGAAAACAAAAGTATAGCAAAATAAATGAACTTAAAATTCAATCAGCATTAATAAAATTTTGTGGGAAAATGTGCTCATTACCTTCCCCCCCACACACACAGGTGTGTATATGTATGTATGTGTGTGTGTATATATAATATAATATTATATATAGTACATACACACACATCAGTACCTGTGTGTGTGTGCGCGCAGAGGTTTTGAGCACAATTCATTTTTGATGCAAAAAATTGCATTTAATATGGTGTGTGTATATATAAATATATATACATTTATGTGTTATATATATATATATATACATACATAAATATAAAGCCTTTTTGTCTCGCAGTGGGGAAATTGCATATATATATAGTCATTTCTTATTCTGGGGTTAATACTTTGGCAGTACCATGAAATTCATGTACCATGGTGTTTATGTGGTACCCAGAGGCAATTCATTGAATATATGTTAGTGATATTTTGTTAAAAAATATCAAATGTATTTGACCAATTATTTTCTGAATTGGTGGCGTAAGATGAATCGATCATCCAGCTTCTTTTGCTTCTGTGAAGTTCGTTTTTATCAAAGACCCAAATGCAAATAGCTTGATTACTGCAGAATGGCGCATGGTAATATTGCAAAGAGTGTTAAAGATGTCAGATCCATTGCATGGTGTGATTAATTTGACACATTTACTATCAGGAAGACAATAAAAAGCTAAACAGACAATCTGAATTTTAAAGATTTAGAATTTTTGACAGTGGAATTGCTGAAGTGAAATCGCAAGCAGCTTCTTGAAATGTACATATTGTTACTCAGCAGTGCTCGATTTAATCAGCCTTTGATAACTTAGAAATGTCTTTATTTGGACGTGAACATGCGTGAGCTCATCGTACCGCAGACATGCAGCATTAACAGCCGTTTGCATGTTAAAACAGTGAGCGCTGGATTACATACATGTATTCTTTTCATGGGATGCTGAAACATTCCTGCCTGTATAAAATGCAATGCCTAGCGTGATTTCTAATTACTTAATCTTTTAATGTAACGTATGACTGTAAATATGATTGTAAACTGACCTTAAATGATATTCTGATCTGATATCAGATTTTTTTGTTGTCTCTTTTTGTTACTCTATCATCAGCACTTATAGCCTAAATAAAAATATTTTTAGCAGACTCAAGATATGCCTCAATACCTATCTTTACAAAATGTTTGATCTATATATGCGAATGTCAGCATCACAAAAATATTGAACCCATGTTTAATTCATCAGGTTATAAATGCTGCAATTTTTACAGGAATGTTTAATATAAAATTTTATTTATAACTAAACTGGTGTCGTTACATAAAAGCAAAATAACAACTTAATCTGCTTATAAATGAATTAAAAATAAAACACAAGAAACAGACGTGTTCCGTAGTTCAGGTTAGTTTCTGATGTTACAGTGAGTCAGTCATAATTGTGCTGAAGGACATATTGGTGCAAATAAAGGCCATTAATTAACTGAATAAAAAGACACTAACGGATCAGACCTATAGTTTCCATACACAAGCATCAACGGTCTATCAAAAATGGGAAACTACAGCGTTCTAGCGTATCTATTTATCAGCTACTGGGTGAATTTTGTGGAAGCATGTCTGGGTCACATTTCAATATCAAAGAAAAAAAAATTAATTTTACATTAAGAAAGTGAATCCTGTTTTCAAGATCTTTATAGTGTACACTATGCACTGCCTATTAACATTTTTATTTCAATTACGCCCAGTAATTACTTTTTAATTACTTTCTAATGTTGTTAATTCATACATTAAAAGCAGTGCATCAACAAGCTTTCTAAAAACATTTCATTTTCCTGTATGCAAAATATAATTTCTTTAGCTTTTGGGTGAAATACGATCTGAAACAGCTTTTGACTTTCAAGGGTGAAATGTTTACGTTCATTTGCAAACGTAAATGTTTAGGTGGATGCAATTTTTAAATAAGGCAAATATTTTCCATTCATTTTCTTTCCTAAAATACACGTACACTACAAATCATAGTGGCATGAATGTTGATCGTGTAACAATTTTTCAAGCCTGTTAAAAACAGCAAACCCATCTTCCACAAAAAGTAGTAAGGCATGCAGTTTAACAATATTTTAAAAAGTTAATCAAATATAAATCACAGAGTTCTCAAATTCCCATCAAAACCCCCAGAAACTCAGGCAAGTATTTTTCTTAGTGCATTTACCACCTAATGTATCAAATACTGTTTGTTCATTGCAGTTACTGTGAGGAATACAGCACAAATGTCCAAAATGTTGATGAACGCTTCAAGATGCATGTAGCTAAGCCATTCCAGTTCATATTCGACTTAGCTGAATTTCATGAAGCTAAATGGTACCTAAATTGTGCATTAAGTCATACAATACATATTCTGGAGCAAATCATCCAACAAAAGACACATAAATCAGGTTCTTCACGCCGTTTCCAAGGAGGCAAAGTCCCTTCAGCTTTGCTCAGAGGTAGTCATCCTCACTGGAGGCGGAACTAGAGTCTTCATCAGGGTACACGGAGCCCTGGGAGCTGGCAGAGGGGGTGCGGCTCATTCGCCACAGCTGGGAAGCGAAGGCCCGCCCCCAGCTACAGGGCCGACCAATAGGCCGCAGCAGACGCACCAGCTCCACCGCCTCACGCCAATCAAACGTTCACTTGCTGTGGCCGCGTGAATTACGCTGCTTGCTCATGGTGGTCAACATCTGGCTAATGTAGGACGTCAACAGGTCATCCATTTTGTATCCCTGTTATGAGGAAAACAAGGGAAGAAAATTTACGAATCATTTATATAAATCACATTAAAAAGTGATGCAACTGTGCTGGTATTTGCCATTCCGCTGCATGTACAGTAAGTCGAGTTTCTCTCACCAGTGACGTCTCACACAGAAGTTTGCTGCCCTGAACCAGGTTGCCGATAGTGATGTGGAAATATGTGTTCCCGCTGCTCCAGTTAGAAATCTTTGTGAAGGGATACGTGGTTAAAATATCCTGCGGATCGAGAAAAGAGGAAACGCAAACATTGCGACACGCTGGGATCAGTACGGAGAGCAAAAACACTGGAAACACACCATTAAAAAAAGTGTTGCTTAATAATAAAATAAACGTTACCTGAAAGAAAAGAAAATATAATAATTACAAAAGCAATATATATAGTAAAGTGAAATGAAAATGAAAATATGAAAATGTAAAAGCATATAATAGTAAGCATACTAAATAGTACATAATTAACACTATAATAGTATACAAGTAATACTAAAATAAAACTACACTGAGTTTGTTTGCAATGCATTCTCGTTTATTCCTTAAATTAATAACTTAATTTATTTCAGCTAGTTGCCAAAGCAACATTTCTCATTTTATCATTTAGTTTAACTTGATGTATGAAGTGAATTTATTTAAAGTGAAACACGGACTCACTTCCTCTCTCATTCAGCCCTAATCTAAATGTGTGTGCATGTTTTGCATACATAAGTTAATTGCATTATAAAAGTTGTGTTGGAATACAAGTTGCAGCACGTTACAGATGATAAAAATATTTATATGAGTCAAAACAGCAACAAAAAAAGAAACAAAAACACACCTTGTTCTTGGGGTCGATTAGGCTGACTCCATATTTGTTGATGGCTATCAACAGGATCTCAGGGAAGTGTGGCTCAGTGGTTTGCTGTAATGGGAGCAAATATAAAAAAAATTAAAGAGCGTTAAAGAACGTTATCCGTGCCTCCAAAGATCAGAAGCACATACTGAACACTGAGCTCCTAAAACTCCAAAGTTTATAGCCTATAAAAATGCCAAACAACAAGTTAATATAGCACAGTTACCTTCACTTCAAAAAAGGCTGAACCAAATGTGGGCCATTTGAAAATGATCTTCAGAAACATCAGCTTTGCTTCCTCCCTTGATTTCCCAGCTTGTCTGTTGAAGAACGCCACAATCGACTGCAACAAGAGGAGGAAACGATGAGGACAAGCCAGCCGGATCATAAAAACCATGTATATTTTTGTCAATACAACTACAAGGATTTGAAGGACGCACACAGCCGAAAGAATTGTAAGTGTGACACAAACCCTTTTCCAGTCGTCAGGCGAGAGCTGGCGAATCAGGTCCTGAGGAATCAGCTCCTTCAGCATCTTGGGAATGCTGGGAAAGTGGGATTTGTCATCCTCAAATTTGACCCGGTAAATCAAAGCGCCGAGCTGGAAAATCTCTTCTCTGGTGCACTTGTGGTACCCACGGAGATACTTAGGGAGTTCCTACACATGAAAAGTGTTACAAAACCAAGCTGATATATATATAATACATGGTTTTAACTGAGTCTCTGTCATTTTGTGGTATTTGGATTATTATGAGGCCTAACAACCAGCTCACCTGATAATAATGGAAGATGGAGTCTGCGAAGGAGTCTTTGCCTGGAACTGTGGTCGTCCACAGCTTCTTCATGAAAAACACTTGGTAGGTCAATGAAGGCACTATACCTGAACATCAGAGGAAGAGCCATTACGTTACAGGATTTACTTATTGACCAGGTTTTCATTCTCCTACCCTTTTCCAAAAACCTACTTTGGCAGTGGATACAGTGATTTACTGTATTAAATAGTAAAAACCAAAATAATACTTTTATTATAGCAAGCATGTATCAAATGAATCAAAAGTGCCAGTAAAGTCACTTGCAATGTTACAAAAGACTCTATTTCAAATAAATGCTGTTCTTTTGATCTTTCTATTAATCAAAGAATCAATATCATGAGTTCCACAAAAATATTAAGCAGCACAAATGTTGTCAACATTGATAATAATATGAAATGTTTCTTGATCAGCATATTAGGATGATTTCTGAAGGATCATGTGACACTGAAGACTGGAGTGATGATGCTGACAATTCAGCTTTGCGTCACAGGAACAAATTACATTTTAAATTATATTCAAATAGAGAACAGTTATTTGAAATAAACGTTTAATGTATTTTGATCAAATAAACAGTGTTAGCATAAGCATTTTTTCAAAAACAAATCTTCTCAACAGAAACCTGAACATCCAAAAAACATAATTCCATGGTATTGTTTTGTTAGTGCGCATGAGAGATGAACAGAGCAAAGCATAATTGTGCAGTAGAATTCATGACTGTACCGTCTTTAGCGGGTCTTGCTTTCTTGATCCAGTCAGTTAAATGGCGGACGAAGTCAAAGAAGAAATCACCCTCAGGTACACTTATCACCTATAATGCATAAAACCAGATAAAAATAATATTATATACATCTTGATAGGAATTATACTATTCTATTGCATTGTTAATGGTTAGAGATGGGTTAGGCATGAAAGACACATGGGTGAAAACCTATTGAATTATTCCAAAGATGCTGTTCTGATTTTTACCTTATCAGAAATCTTGACAAACAGGCTAAAGCCTTCAGGAGATTTGAGCAGCAGTCTGGTGGAGATGTTCAGACAGAAGTCTTTGGCCTTCGTGCTGGACTCTACCTCAAACGCCTGAAAACAGACAGCGGGAACCTTCACAGACTGTCTTTATCCATTCAAAACATTGAAAGAATATTCCTGGAGGGTTTAACCCTATAAAACCTACTATATCATATTCGATTCACAAATTTCTAAGGCTTCTAAATGATCAACATGGCTAAAATTGTGCTGAAAAGCCTGTTGCTTTCAATCTACTACATGTCTTTTGTCGTCTGATTGATAGTTTATGCTTTAGACCTTTTAGTAAAAGTAAAAGGCTTTTTAGTGTAATTCTAAAACCGTCCACCTTAAGGTCCATGTGTCTTTTTGCTGTGAAAACTTATTTTTAGAAATAAATGTAAGAATATTTTTATATTGTTAGAAATATTGCAAAATGAACACTAACTGGACTAAATCAACATAGGTTTCCTTGATTATCCATACATCAGTTTTTAGAAAAAAAACATGTTAATATGTGTGTATCATATATGCTCCATCAGGCTTCTGAACATTTATTTCTTCATCCCTCAATTATTATTGTCTCACATTGCATTGTTTCAAAACTATAGAGCTTTTATGATAGAAAAAAGCATTTAAAGGGATAGTACAACCAAAAATTAAAATTCTGTCATAATTTACTCACCCTCAAGTTGTTCCAAACCTGTATGAATTTCTTTCTTCTGCCGAACACAAAAGAAGATATATATATATATATATATATATGTGTGTGTGTGTGTGTATTTTTTCCCCATACTATGGATCCATAAACTGTCTGGCTAGGACATTCTTCAAAATATGTTCTTTGGTTTCAGCAGAAGAAAGAAATTCATGGAGATTTGGAAAACTTTTGGGTGAACATCCCTTTAAATATCGTTTAAGACATATTATTGGCACATACAGAGAGACAACTGATATTTATATGCATTTTATTTGAGTAGTCGCTATTCTGTTACAAAAATTAAAAGTGATCAGAATTTCATCTAACTTTTTGTTTACTTTTTGGGACCAAACTGCATATATTTGTCCAGCTTGGGCCTCTGAATAAAACTGAGCTGTTTTTTTACACCATATTCTCACTATATCACACTATATGAGCCATAAAAGCCTGATATATCAATTTTATAAATAAATAGTTCATTTTCAATGAATGAGACTTTCTGACTATTACTTCATGTCAGGCTTTACAGGGTTAAAAGCAGAAATGTGAAGCTTGGATTTCTGACTTTAGCGTTCAAACAAATAATAAGAAATAGACATTCATGAAAAATTCTCAGTATATCAACGTCACCTCTGAATCACATTACCGTCCAAATCAGCAAGATCCCAATATGTTTGATGAGTCATAAGCATATGAAAGTCTATCCTGAGAAACATATCTCACCTCATCTGTGTCATCAGGGAAGTACACTTTATGAAAGATCTGTGTGGTCTTGTGCTGAATAGCCTCCACCTCAACCAGGTGAGGGGGATATTTTCGGGATCCGTTCCTACACACAAACAAACATACGGCATCCATGATGAGTCTTTCACACTATAAAACTCCTCACACATACGTCTCATATTCATCAGAGCTAGACTCCAGTTGACTGTGAGCTCAGAATGGAGCCGACAGACAAAGCAAAAGAAAAACAGTGTGAAAGAGACAAAAATGACACATCAAGACAAAACTGCTCAATTGCACACTGCAGATAGAAGACATGAGTCTTTCTGCTTCAGGAAAAGAGTCACTTTAGGAGTATTGGAGTGTTTTTAAGTTTTTAAGTTGTAATTACAACAAGTGTGTTCAAGTCACTTTGTTCAATGAAAAAGTAATTAATTACAAGCTGCCAATTATAGCTTCAACATTGTAATTAATTAGATTACTGTACTAATTACTCTCTCTACAATTTATTGCATGACTTATTACTAATTACTCTCTAATTCCCATTTCATCCTTGACCAGTTGAACAATACAAGGCTAGACATGAAACAGCTCTCTTTATTCTTTCAAATAAATTATATAAAATTGCATAAATTATTTTTGAACTGACCAAAGTATTAACGCACACGACTGTGATGACGTCATTTTCGCAACGCGCACCTTAGCGCTCATGCAGCGAGTATAAACCAAGCTTACCCATCCTTAAACCTACCCAAACCACCAAACCTGCCACTAACCGTACCCATATCCCACCTCAATAGCAGCAAAAGTGTATGAACACAATAAAAACATCCTACATATTTTTTTGATGTAAGTACATAGTTGTTAAGGCCACCTAATACAAAATTAATATCTTAATTTCAACAAAATTTTTACATTAATGCATTTGCTGTTTTTAACCAACAAACCTTTAAACAAAGTGTTTTTTTCACTGACACATCCTACTTTGGGGCTCAAAGTGTTTCCCACACATAACTATGAATTAAAAGCAGGGAAATATCACCAGCAGATCAGGATAATTGAGTGATATGATGGAAGACAACAGCTGTAAATGATGCTGACCATTCTAAACTGTCAAAGAAATATAAATAATAAAGCAAAATGGTAACACTTTACAATAAGGTTCATTAGTTAACATGAACTAATGATGAACTGCACATCTACAGCATTTATTAATCTTTGTTAATGTTAATTTCAACATTTACTAATACATTACCTAATGTTAACAAGATTTTAATAATATGCTGTGAACTAACATGAACAAACAACTGTATTTTCATTAACTAACATTAAGGAAGATTAGTAAATACAATAACACATGTACTGCTCATGGTTAGTTCATGTTAGTTAATATAGTAACTAATGAACCTTATTGTAAAGTGTTACCAGTAAAATAAATAAGCAGTCTTAGAAGTGCACTTCTAATCCAGTTCAACAAACACCAGTCACACTACAGTTACAGTTCTCTCTGACATATAAAATGCTTCTCACATGGACTAAAAGCTCTAAATTGCACATTAAGAAGTCCTTTTTCATGGTATATATGCTCCTTCAGATATGACTTCAGATCTTTGCAATAAAAATAGGCTCTAGATACAATATATGCATGCCTGTTTGTGCATGTACATGCAATTGTATGTGACTTGAGGGAGTGTTGTCACCGTAAAGCTTTCTGCAATCTCTGCATGCAGTCAGGAGCCAACGGATGATGTTTCTTCGACTGAAGAAACCTCTGGACATGTGGTAAGAGGACGTTACTGGGAGGAAAGAGACCGGCACACAGCCAAAGCAGTTCCCAGCCCTTCTCTTCACTGTACCTGCACAAACAGAAAACCATTGCAATTAAACAATGATCAGCTAAAATGAATAACAGTGAGCAGATCATGCACTACTGTGCAAAAGTTTGGGGTCAGTAAGAAATTAAAACCCTCATTCTGCGAGGATGCATTAAATCAATCAAAAGAGACAGTAAAGACATTTATAATGTTACAAATGCTGCAAAAATATATCACAGTTTCTACAAAAATATCTGTTTAACATTGATGATAATAATAATAAGAAGAAATGTTTCTTGAGCAGCAAATCAGCATATTAAGAATGATTTCTGAAGGATCATGAACCTTTAAAGACTGGAGCAATGATGCTGAAAATTTGGCTTTGCCATAAGAGGAATAAATTACATTCAAACTGTAATTTTAAAATGCAATAATATTTCACAATATTACAGTATTTTTGATCAAATAAATGCAGGCATGCTGAGCAAAAGAGACTTCTTTCAAAACAGTAGTGTTCGTGTCAGACGTACTTGACATGATTGTCAGTCATTTGTTTGAGTATCTGGCAGTATATCTCGTCTTTAAGAGGCTCCGCCTTCAGCGCACCCTCAAATATCTGATCCGTGAGCTCGTTCACAGAACGCGTACGCTTGGATGGATAATCACCCATATATTTCATTATAGGTGCAAAAGAGCAGGTTAAGGATGATTAACATTCAGAAAAAAGATAATACCCATGAACTTCTAATGTTAAGCATGAAACAAAATGAAAATCACATCACTCTCTAAGAACATTTTTAATATTTAATGTTTAAAATAAAGCCAATTTTAATGAAAATGTCATATTTCAGCCTAAAATCTAAAATATGAAATTATATTTTTGCATATTGAAAATAAAGCCTATTTTAAGGCCTAGATCAGCCCAAAATATGAAAGAAAAAATCTTTATGAAATGATATTTTTCATGCATCCAGGGTCTGAAGGATATCAATGAAAGCCATGCAGGCCTCCTGGGAAAGCTCCTCATGGCCCACACACTTCTTCAGAAGGGCCTGTTTGATGGGTTCTCGTGTGCAGCTCCACAGTTTGTCCTTCCCGCGGTTCTTGGTGATCATCACTCTACTGAGTGTGTGTTTGGGAGGAGGCCTGGATGAGTGGAGAGGGTCGAGGGTCAGTGAGGGTACATTAAGTGACTTCTTGTATCATTGTTCTTTGCTTTCTTTGTAAAATCAAATTTTATTTTCTTTAGAATAACCTGCACTGACAAATAGTGCACAATAACACCAGAAACATGTATTAAAAAAGTAAATATAGACAATTTTGCCTTTAAAATTGAATTAAAAGTTAAGCCTCTAGTAAGACTCCTGATTGCAGCATAACCTGCAAGAATTACGATTTAGGGACAGAAGTGGTGTCTGTTCACCTGAAGTAGTCATATGAGAATTCTTCCAGAGTGTACGGCTTTATCCTCTCCTCCGATTCCGTTATAGGGACATGGGAAATCCGGATTGACTCCTGACGTTGGTCTGGTGTCATGGTAACCAAAGCCTGAGCCGTAAAGTCAAAGTGAGGGCACAAGAGAGAGAGAGAGAGAGAGAGAACAAAAACAGGGACAGAGAATGTGAGAGGGTTTAAGAAGAGACATAAATCATACAAGACTGAAATAATAAACCTGAAGCAGACCTTGAACATAATATTAAAATCAGTACCACAATATCAGGTGGAGGTCTAATGACTGTGGGCAGCACATAAACACAGTCGGCAGGGAAATCTCCTCTCTGTTTGGTTCTGTCGTTGATCCCGTGAGCCCAGCCTGATGTCATGACCTGCTCACCCGTGTCCTGGTCCAGCAGAATGAGGTCACCTTTTAGGAAGCTCAGGAATGTTGAATCATCACCAGCTGATCAGGATAAATGAGTTACATGAAAGAGAACGGCTGTAAGTGATGCTAAAGAAACGTCAAAGAAATGTGAGACAGAAATAAAATAAAATAAATAAAATGTTAAATATTGTGTCCTGACAGGTTTATTTATTACTTTATAATATATTACAAAATATTATTATCATTTAATATAGAGAATGAGATGTTTTGTCATTGAAATGTGCTTAATTCTCATGAAAAATAATTACACAAATATAAAAAATCTTAATCGTCCTAAAAGAGGCTTTATTTTCTTTATGCATTAACTATTTCATTTTATTCTCTTGGTGACCTTACAATAAGGTCTCATTTGTCAACATTCAGGTGGTCTCGTTAGTCAATGTATTAACTAATATGAACTAACAGTGAGCAATAGATTTTTTACAACATTTATTAATATGGTAACACTTAACAATAAGGTTCATTAGTTAAACATTAGTTAAATGTATTAACTAACATGAACTAACCATGAGCAACACATTTGTTACTGTATTTACTAATCTTCGTTAACGTTAAGTTAGTTAATGAAAATACAGTTGTTCATTATTTGTTCATGTTAGTTCACAGTGCATTAACTAATGTTAACAAGATTTTAATAATGTATTAATAAATGTTGAAATTAACACTGACAAAGATTAAGAAGTGCTGTAAATAAGTAATAAGTGCAGTTCATTATTAGTTCATGTTAACTAAAGTTGTTAACTAATGTTAACTAATGAACATTATTGTAAAGTATTAACATTAATTTTTGTTAATGTTCGTTAATAACAATACAGTTGTTCTTTGTTATGTTAACTCACAGTGCATTAACTAATGTTAACATATACAACTTTCTATTTTAAAAATGTAGTATTAAATATTGAACTTAACATTGACTAATATTAATAAATGCTTTAGAAGTATTGTTAACTGTTAGCTCATGTTACCAAATGTAGTTCACTAATGTTAACAAATGACACTATTGTAAAGTGTAATTTTCTTTGGATTTCAGAATTAAATATTATCTGGGCCAAAAAATAAGCTTTATTTTCTTTTTGCAAAAAAATTTTGGGCTGAAATATAATTTGGACATGTATTTGAAAAGATATAATTATTTCTAAATTTATTTCTGGGCTGTAAATAGCCTTCATTTTCTTTATGCAAAATATAATTTCTTCATTTTTTCTTCTGATTTTTAGCTGGAATTTAATCTGGACAAGTATTTGTAAGATTTATTCATTTAAATGAAAGAAAAAGGGTAAAAGTCCCTTGATATGATGTGTTTGTGCTGCTCTAACCTTGGCTGGGGTTGTCCTGTAAGGCAACAACAAACTTGGATCTCTTCCTGAGACCCTCTAGGAAGGTGACCACCAGGTCCCGTATGTCCTCTGCATTATTGGAGGTGAACGTGTACTCGTCCCCTTTAATGGTGGCTAACGTGAAGCTCTGGGCCTGAAGCTTCCCACCTCTGGCAAACACACAGTCTTTTATCGTCAAAGCTCAAATCATATCAAACCTCCAAACAAATCTCTGTTAAACCCATACCTGCTGCTGGACACAGCGTTGATCTCTGGGAAAGAAAGCTCCAGAAGAACCTGCTCTTGCTCATCCACAAAGTAAACACCTGTCCAGTTTACAGCGACTATCACATCATTCTTGGGTAGGCTAGGACCTTTAGACAGAAACAATATAGTAAGCATAAAAACCCACCTAAATATTCATCACAAGAACCTTGTGCAATATTAATGAGATATAAATTGAGCAAGAAATACCTGAAAATTTAAAGGCCTCATAGAATCTTGAGAATAACAAAGGCCACTTATAACGAGCAAAATCCACGACTTCCTCCTTCACTTTCTGAGGGTCCACTCTCTTCTGAGTGTAGATTCCCTACAGACACAACACAATGTGTTACAGACAATGATAACACGAACACTTCACAATAAGCTCCCATGAACTAACTAATGTGCAAAACATTTCATCTTTGTTAACATTCATTGTTTGTTCATGTTAGCTAAGATTCATTAAATAATATTAACAGCCACAATTTGTAATTTTAACAATGTATTAGAAAATGTTGACTTTTTTATTATTAGTTCTTGTTAAATAATATAGTTAAATAATGCTAACAAATGGAACCTTGTTGTAAAGTAATTCCCTTAAACAACTTTGATTTTAGTGTGACAATTGAAATATATCACTATGATTGAGTTCAGAGTTTCAGTTCAGGTTTTTATTTTGAAAGAAAGTAGTATGCAGTGAGTATACTGTGCATGGTGTTCATTTTCTATTTGCATGAAATCAAAGTACATTGTGAGATGCTGTATCCCACAATTCAATGTGCTGAAATGACTTTCTATTTTATAATTTTTTTCATGTGTGTTATTTTAAACAGTTTTTTTCTCATTCAAAATGTACTTTATTGTCTTGAAAAATTATACAAACATAGAAATTCTTAATGATTCTAATGTGTTTTGGAGAAAAACATTTATTTCATAATGTGATTTTCCCCCCACATTCAATTCCTCTCCTTTCAATGAAAGGTTAGACTTTTGCTAATTTTATTAATAAAGATCAAAACGACAAAAAATGCAGATTTATTTTTACAGTCATCTTTTATCATATTTACCAAGTGTGCCGATATTTTTGGCCATGACTGTATATATATATATATATATATATATATATATATATTTTCATTTTGGGTTGATAAATGACCTGGAGATGTTCTTGACAGGTTTTGTGAGATTTTCTCGACTGGACGTCACTTGCTGAATGCAATTAGTGAAATCATGTAACAACAATAGCACACTACTCTTTGAAACATTTATCATGTCATCCTGCATGCTATGTAAAAAAAAAAAATAGCAGGCAGCATACAGTACTGTATATACTACACAGTATGCAGTAGATTAGTCTTCCATTCCAAATATCACTTCTAAGGCCAGTTCACACCAAGAATGACAATTATAAAGACAATTATAATGATAACAATATTAGTGTCCATTCCAACAAACAATATCGTTCAGTTTGTTCTCAGTTTTGTTGCCTACCGCTTTTACCGCTTTTTTTTTTTATACCGCTTTTAATGCTAAAGCCCTTTAAAGCAGGATGGATTCTGATTGGCTGTCAATGTATTATCATTCATCAGATACATTATAAAAATGATTCATAGTCATAACTATGAATGGAAGCCAATGACTTTCATAGTAGGGTAAAATACTATGGAAGTCAATGGGGTCCATCAACTGTTTGGTTACCGACATTCTTCAAAATATCTTCTTTTGTGTTCAGCAGAAGAAACAAATTAATACAGGTTGGGAACAACTTAAAGGTGAGTAAATGACAAAATTTTCATAGAAGAACTTTGGTCACCTTTTTGTGTGCCGCCATTATGAACTGAGCCCATCTCTCCACGGTTTTGGCCGAGCTGATCTCTCTGTCCGGGATGTAGGATGGAATAAGACTTAACAGACGTTCCACAAGGATCTCAGAGCCATAGTCCACGTAGTACTGTTGCGACGCCAGCTCCGCTAGATCCTCCTCCTCCCGGAAGATACAAGATACAGAAAGATACAGAAAGAGTGCAAGAAAATAGATAAAATAAATATAAATAGAGAAAAATAAAGATAATCAAAAGGGGAAAAGGAGAAACAAAAGAGTAGAAAAACAGATAAAAAGCAAAAGAGAAAGATGCAGAGAAAGAGAATATTCCCTCCTTAGAAATACAGTGTGAATGGAAACTTTTTAAACTCAATTTATTGACTTGTTTTCTGTGTCCGAGGTTCATACCCGATCACAACGGTATTCGCCAAACTTGACGCCACGCACGATCTGCTGGTAGATGAGGTTTGTAGCAACGGCGTCCTCTGCTGGGTCATGCCAGGGTGTGAATATCTCCTTCCTAAAGAACAACCTCCAGGGGGCGTTGCGCTCCTGAGCGCCCTGCTCTTTAGCATACTGCTCACACTGAGACACGGCGTCCATCACGTGATCATTACCGCTGCCCAGAGAGGAAACCTGACCACAAATAGAGTTCAAATAGCTTTATTAACCCTGTAAAGCCTGACATTTTTTTATGGCTCATATAGTATGATATAGTAAGAAAATGGAGGAGAAGAACACCTGAATTTTATTCAGAGACTCAAACTGAGCAAAAAGAAATTTAATGCAGAAGCTGATTTATATTTATATTGCCAAGAAGATTCTTATAGCTTGTAATATAAATCAATGAGATCTTTATAACAGTATAGCAGACTAATTACATAAAATGCATATAAATATCAGCTACAATTCTATATCTGCTGATAATCTCTAAGTAAAATATTTAAATGCTCAGTTTTATGATCAAATCTATGTAGTTTTAAAACATATAATGCAATGCAATACAATAATGATTGAGCGATGAACAAATATATGTTCCTCAAAAGCCTAATGGATCACATTTGATACTCACGTTTTAACATGAGGATTTTTCTAAAAAAAAATTAAGTTGCTTCAGTCCAGTAAGTTTTCATGCTGAAATGTTACTAGCAATATAAAAGTTATTCTTATGTTTACTTTATATAAAAATCAGTAAAGACTGTGAACCTTAAGGTGGACGTTTTTAGAGTTACACTAAAAGGCCTTTTACTTGCTAATAAAAGTATAAACTATCAATCAGACGACAGAAGGCATGTAGTAGATTGAGTGCAGCAGGTTTTTCACAAGTTCTGGTTATGTTGATAATTTAAAAGCATTATAAATAGGTTTCATGAGGTTAATGAACAACAGAAGAACACAATAACTGAACCAAAATGATCTTGGTTGTGAGTGTATGTACCTTATCAAACAGAGCGATGTACAGGGAAAAGCCGAATCGATCCTGAAGGCTGATCTTGTCAGACAGTGCGTTGCAGAGCTCCATGGCTGTGGTCGCAGAGTCCGTCAAAAGTGTTTTTGTGGTTCCGTCCATAAATGTCACAGGTAACATTATCGGCTTCTTTGATTTTGTGGCCTTGGATAAAATTGCGAAAAGAAGACGTCATATGGACTGCTTAAATTGTACCTTTTGTCCTGGAGTTTGACAGAGTCACTTGTCAGCTTTTGTTGCATGGAAAAGAGCAGCAGAACTACACTGCTTATTAATAGAGCCGATATAATCACTTATTGATACCTGAAGCTCTAGCCAGGATGGTGGTTGTGTTCTTGTTCCATTCACAAACGTTCTCCTCAGTCTCTCCTCGCAATAGGGGGCATAACCCGGAGGACCCTCACTGATGAAGTTCCTCAGGTACTACAGGAGGACAGAAGGACATACTGAACTTTCAATAATCGTGATCTTAATCATAGTTGATCAGAATCAACTGAATTGATTACAAAAACTGTATAATTATTTCTGTGGTTGAAATATTACAACATCACTGATCACTGTTAAAGCTACACGTAAGAAGAGGAAACAAGAAGAGAAGATAATCTGAAGAGTTTATATATAACCAGCATTTTTTACCTTCACAAACTTCTCAGAGGGTGCGAAGCAGCCGACACACAGAGACATGAGGATCCAGCCCCGGGCGTGACTGCTTTTAGAGGGATTCTGGGTCAGCTGCTTACAGATCTGACAGTAGATCTCATCTCTGTAAGAAACAGCAGGAAGAAGATTGTTCAGGGTTGTTTGGGAGAGATGAATCAATACACACACACACACACACACACACACACACAAGTTTGTTTTTCTATCTTAGTGAGGACATTCCATAGAAACTGTACATTCTCTCCCCTACACTAACCCTACTCCTAAACCTACCCATCTCAGAAAACATTCTTCATTTTTAGATTTTTAATAAAACATTGTTTAGTATGTTTTTAAAACTATTTTAAATGCGAGGACTATACAAATTTGTGTCCTCGTAAATCATGAAAACAAGCGCACACACACATACTGGGTTTTCATGTTTTATGGAAACTTTTCGTACACATTTTTTGTTTGATTTTTATGCTGTAAAAACTATTTTCTATCCCTAAACACAACACTCTAAGGAAAATTTTCTGCATTTGTACATTTTCCAAAAACATCACGTAGTATGATTTATAAGCTGTTTTCGTCATGGGGATCAAACTCTCTTTAAAAGGTCAAAGATTTCTGGTATCACTATCCTTGTGGGATCAAATGAATATTTTATATTTTTTTCATATCCATTGTCTGACCTCAAGCCTGGCCGAAGGATGCCATTGCCAATGATAAAATGAAGCTTCTCCAGATTGGATGTGGGTCGGTCCTCCAGCATGCTGTTTCCATGGACTGTGTATTCACCATCATTCAGGCGCTTGGTCACCTAGAGAAAAAGAAAAAAAAAAAAAAAAAGAAAAAAAAGGGGAAAAAAACTTTAAAATCAGGATCAATCAGTGGCCCTATAGCATGCATGATGGAGCAAATGAAATAGAAGAAAACAAAAAAACATAATGAGATCTAAAGGTCTAAATTCCATACTGATCAGTTTATTTTCAATGCATTAAGATACATAATAACAGGTGTGTCTACCTTTGTATAAAAATGTCATGTCTCCATTTTATAGACAGATCTAAGTTTTTTTTTATCCAATGACCCACTTTTGGTGGCTACAATGTCATCCAGTAAATTGTTATGCTTTTGGTGTGTGTGTGTGTGTGTGTGTGTGTGTGTGCAATTAATAGCTGATTGGTTCTGGTTGGTGGAAGGAGAGTTTATGATTCCTAAAAACCTCCTTTGCTGACAGTGGAATGAATATTTGAATGGAAGTGGCTCATATCTGTGAAATCAATGTCTTAAAAGGGTCACTGAGTTCAAAAGAGAGCTTATAGAAAGAAGGGAATAGGGAAGTGTAGTATGATCAAATCACCATGGTAACAGCATCACTCACCTCCTCTGTAATCTTCGACTTCTTCTTGAGGGTGAGCGACACCAGCTTGTGACGCACACTGCTCTTTTTGTGACTGTCAATGTTAGTGTTCTGTAAGAGATAGATGCAAAGTGACTTATAAATCATGAAAACACTGCTTCATTTTTCCCAGTGTATTAGTAATCTTCTCCTTCACTCTTTCTTTGTTTAAAGTACCTCTCCCTCTCCCTGTAGAGCCTGCAGCTCTCTCTTGTAGGTTTTCTTGCCAAGCGTCTCATAGATCTTGGTCATCACAGGAATCTTCTCGCTGCCGTCGCTGATGGCCGTGTGGTATTTGGGTTCTGGAAGGTCACCCATGAACCGAAGAATCGTGATCCACACAGCCAGAGCAGCCTGCAGGATGAGGAGATAACCAGTAACTCATCAAACAAACATTTATATGCTAACAACTACATGTAACTAATATCATATCATATAAAGTCATTTACAAGTTAGTAAAAAATATTCAATATTTTAGGCCTTTATTTAGACAAAAATGTAGAATATGTATAGAATAAAAAATGTATTTAAACGTATATACCTTCTTTGTGTGTGTGTGTGTGAGTCTATATATATATATATATAATTTATATTTATTGAAAATGTAAGTATATAATTTATATATATTTCACACATTTATATTTATTCAAAATGTAAATTTATAGACATGTTTAAAAATGTGTATGTGTATATATATATATACACACACATTTTTAAACATGTATATAATGTAATATACATGAGAAAAACATAATATAGTATATTTTTAAAATATATTTAATATATTCAGTATTTCACTATTTATATTTTTTTGACAATTTCATTAACACTGTATATAAATGTGTCATTATATTAAATATAAGTTTTTGCTATATATTTTTAATAACTATAAATATTGAATATATAGTCAAAGTTATATACATTTGTTTTAAAAAGCTAAATAAATATATTGGTTTTTAATATCTATATACATATTGAATATAAATATATACAGTACATATATATATATATATATATATATATATATATATATATATATATATATATATATACATACATCAAATTACTTTGCCGACAAATATTAGGTAAATCAGAACTATTTTTACTTTTATACAGAATATTTCGCTGCTGAACATGCGAAAATTAAATAAAAGATTTATTATCAGCATTCCTCTCAACTCGTCCACCATCTGTTTTTATTGTACTTGACACAATGCATTATGGGATTGCCTTCTCTGTAAAAGATACATGCAATGCTTCCTTTAAAATGCAGGTATCTTAGAAGACAGTATCATTACATAGTTACATACCAGCTGATCTCCTTCATCTTCGTGAAACAGTAAGGGCTGTTTAAGCGGACGGCGCACATAAGTGTGAGTGGTCGTGCCCTGGAAATATGTGGCAGAGTACTTGGCAAATTTGTACTCCGACAAGTCTTCCACATCATCCTCTGGGAGAGGAAGAGCTTCATCCAGGTCTTCCTCCTCAAGCTCCTTGTGCGTTCGCTCCAGGTCCTGAGGAAAACACAATAACATACTGGAGCTTAGTTAATTAACGAATTAATGAGGTGAGGGATCAGTTTTGTTCGGCTGCGGCTTTAACCAATCAGCTGTGGATAACCAATTCGGCTGTAGATTTAACCAATCGGCAAGACTTGCTGCTTGCAGTCAGGGGAGGAACTGAACACGGAGAAGTAAAGTTGGACACTTTCTGGTTTCTGTAGTAATGCTTGCATGGTGCTTGCATACAAACAGATTAAGTAGATTAGCGGCAATATTTGTCAAACATACAGATGTTTCAGTTGTTTTCATGTAACTGCTTCAAGTTAGACACAGATCCATTTGTGCAGTGCCGAATGAAATCAAACACTCCGAGTTTAGATTGCAAAAGCGATCCGCATCCTCACCTCAAACCCAGCAGGCGCTTGACCCTCCTGACCAGGGAACGAGTTTGTGGTTCCCAAAAAGCCAAACATCTTGTCCACCATATCAGAGTCGTTCACCGGCTCATGTCGTGCTTTCTCCATCTGGTCCAACATTTCCTTTTTCCTCCGTGCTTCCTCCCGCTCCTTCTTCTCGCGCTCGGCATCCTCTCTCGCCAGCAGTGCCAATCTTTCCTGGTGCTTCTTTTCAGCTTCTTCTTTGGCCTTCCTGGCACTCATCTGGTTCCTAAACTTCTGCTCCTCAGCCAATCGCATTTTCTCTGCCTCCAAACGCCGCCGATACTGAGATGGATGGAAAAAGAGAGTGATGCATTTGCCATAAACCGCATATCGTAATCTACAAATAAACACGGTCGTACTCACCTCTCCTTTGAGTCTTTTGTAAAGTCGGCGGGCGATCATTCCCCTCGTATACGCCTGGATGGTGATGACGGCCCAAAGACGGTGTCGAAACGCCCGCCGCACCAGGTATCCTCTGCAGCGGCCCTCAAACAGGATGATTCTCTGACGTGCAACGTGGTACGTCTGGTAGAGTTTGCGAGAACGATACAATGCCTGCAGACGTGAGAAACCACTGCGCATCTACAAGACGGGAAATGACTGTTAGATACTGGAGGGCCACAACTGCAGATAGTTGTACATTATATGAGAATGTTTGAGACCAACCGCTCCATAGTTCTTCCGGCAGTAATAACCCCGCCACGTTTTCTGGATCAACAAGGCTGATTTCTTCAACTTCAAGAAGTTAGATCTGTGGGAAAAATTACAATGTTTTTTTAATCTGTTTGATTTCATCCCAAAAGTGTTAATCACAAACCAAATGCAATACAGTTTAAACTAGTGATGCATGAAATTGTCAAAATAGTCATTAGCTATGATTCCATCACCCTGTTTTTCACCCACATTTTGAATTATCGCATCAGAAACTAGTTTTGAAGAAAAAAAAGAAGTTTGCGGTAGGTTTTGACTTGGCGAAAAAGAGTTAATGTGAATAATAGGAGATGGAAACGCATTCCCCGAATAGATTCTGACGTAGTGAACATTAACCCCACGAGACTAATCGGCTGTTTCCGCAGATGGTGCTTTATTTACTGTTGGTTACGAGGTTACCAATGCCACCATCATTCGCTCGAACAACTTGTTGGAAATGCACCTAATTCGCATTTGTGTTTCATTCTTATAGTGAACTTTGAAAAAATTTGCTTCAAGTTTGGATGAAAACCTAGCTATTGACTGCCAAGTCAAAATTGGCTACATTTAAACTGTTGCTTTGTGTTTAATTTTTTGCCCCGATGGTTAAAGGTTTGACATACTGCATAAATTATTTTAGACTGTATTTTATGCTAATGTATATTCTACCAATAATGAGCCGGCATGCAGAAATATACAACAAGGATTTTTATTTAAAAGGGAATGTTTTTTTTCACATTTTATGGCAATTACGGCATCAGGAATGATGTTTCTGTGGTGTGTTTGCGCTGTTATGTGATTTGCACAAGTGAAACAAACACCACAGGCCACAAATGCAAATAACAGTGGACGTAATTTTAAGCATATTCTTCTAGAGTTCTGGCAACAAACTAAACATCAGCAGTCATTCGTACCTGTCCTTGAATCCTCTGACAACTTTCTGAATGAGAATGACCTTATCAGTTATGGCCTTGTCTCTCTCGATTTCCAGCAGCATGTCATGGTGGTCCTGATAAAGATAGAGAAGTATTTAAAAGACACATTAACTAACTATAAACTTAAATACGCTCCTGTGACATTCCATTGATCATCAGATCATTTAATAAGCCTCATATTGATCTGTATCTGTCCTGATTCTCCTGGTGTCGTTACTTCCTGTCAACGTGTATTGACACTGCCCTCTCTTCCTTCCTGCTGAGTGGGATTTCCTGTTTAAGAGAACTGGAAGGTGTGATAAAACCTAATCCCTGGAAAACTTGTCCTGGCAGTTTAGTAATGGACAAGCTAGTTCCTGATCTTTGACCTCTGGCTGAGGGCAGCGTTTCCGGCAGCAGAAAAACACACCCGAATATTGAGGTCAATATTGTTTGAGTTTGACACGACCGCATAAAATCCCCTGACATGGTTTTTAACAGTAACAATGATGAGCTTATTTTTCCATTACCTATTTTTTATTTATTATTTAAATATTGCCTTCTATTATTCATTGTGAAGAGCATTTCATAAATGGTCTCCTATTATTATGTATAAGTAGTTGGTAGTTCTATAGAAGATATTAATTCTGCTTTAAATACCTTCAGGAATATCTTTGTTTTTCCCATCTGCCAATCATCATCACGGCCCAATACGGCTTCAGCGATACGCTGACAGGTTCCTCTTAGGTCCCCCTAAGGACAAAAATGGAAAGTAATTATCAAAAATTGTCAAAAACTATAAAAAATTACCAATAATTATAAAGAAAGCATAATAACATGTGGGATGACAAACTGTTTTAATGAACACCAAGATAAATGTATAGATCTATATTTTAGTACATAGACACTGTAGTGTGTGTGTGTGTGTATGTGTGTGTGTGTATATCACTGCATTTTCCTTGTATAAGTAAGAACACTTCTAGAGACAGTGCATTAATTAACTCGCCTGTTTGTAAGCAGGTTTCACTCCAGGCATTAAAACACGGTATCTGTCCACAAACTCTACAAAAGTGTAGCGGATGGGGTATCCGGCCCGGCGAATCCGGATGGTTTCCATCATCCCGGAATACCGGAGCTGCCTCACACACAGCTCAAGATCAAAGAGCTGGAGAGAGATGGAGAGATTATTGAATAAAAATAACTTAAAATTAAACATTTGGTGGCAACTTTACAATAACTACCATAATTAATAGCATTAAGAAACATGATAACACTAAACTGATCATTTAATGCATATTCTTTAAGCTGGAAATATAAGACACTTAATTTACCACAAACGTCGCTATCTTTTAACTTAAAATAAGACATAAGCAAATCAATGAGCAATAAATAATTCTCCTTAAATAACATTTTTTTCAAGTGTTGGCATCAGTATATTTTATTCTAGATTAACATCTGTCTAGTTATAGGTTAACACTTTACAGTAAGTTTTCAATAGTTAACATTAGTTTACTACATTAGTTAACATGAACTAACAATGAACAATACCAGTTCTACAGCATTTATTAATCTTAGTTAATGTACATTTTTAATATCAAAAGTTGTGTCTGTTAACTCAGTACTGTGATCTCAGATGAACAATGTACAATTGTATTTTTTATTAACTAACATTAACAAATCTTAGCAAATGCTGTTAAAATATATCAGTTTACCATTCTAACTGTAGAGTAATGCTGGTTTAACTCACCATGGGTTTCTTGAACTCATTGGGTTTGATGCAGCGGACGAAGAACGGCTGACACACACTCAACGTGCGCATCAACAGCTCCAGAGAGCGCTTGAATTGACTGCTCAGTGTCGGGGAACGTTTTCTGGTCTCCGCCCCCTGTGCATCAGGAAACACACACACACAGAGTAACATGCACTTTAAAAAGAAGGCCAGGAAGAGTGGTCAGCAGAGGCCAGGACTGTTTTTAGGGTGAACCTGTCAAGAAACGACTGAGGTCATTTTGATTTGAAATATTTGCTTTTGTTTTTCTCCGTTCAGAGCTCTTTCATCCTCAAACGGGAAACGATCTCACCTCAGGAACTGTGTTGGACAGATATACTGTGTTTTCTAGACAGATGCAGGTCACATTATTTCTGTCTACTTAGGAGAACAAAAAAGGTGGAAAGATTAAAGCTTTGGTTGTGCCATAAAAAAGTGAATGACATTTAAGGCTCATTAGATATTTATATAATGCTAGGTTGTTGTGGGCCGATAATGTTCCCCTCCAGCGTAGTTCTCAGAGTAATATGACACGCTGGTTTTAAGGGTTGGTTCAGGGTTAGTACCTAATTATTACACAGTTATTGTAATCACTACAATAAGTACACAGCATGTACATGTGGAACAGGACTGTAAAATAATACAGTTACACTATTGTAAGGTGTCAGTATTACAGTGTAATTATACATTTAAGTACTGAGTAATGACAATTAACTACGTGTACTTACTATAGAGTTAGGGTTAGGATGATGGTTTGGTTTAGGGTTAATTGCATGTAATTATGCATAATTTCTAGTTATTACTTCAGTAAATACATGTAACATATATAACAATGATACTGTAAAATTGAGTGCTACCAATAATACTACTCCAAAAAAACATTGGAAGCAGGTGCAGTGTATCTAGTGTTAACAGCATAAACTATGTATTAGTTACTGTAAACTACTAGTCTTCTACTACTGTTTTACCTTATGGAGTGAACCTGGTTTGCCAAGACTGTCACCAGACACATAGCCACACAAAAACTGGCACCACATTTCACAAACACAGAAAGAAAGAGGGAAGCATGTATGGGAATTGGGAACTAGTCCATCCGTAATATTAAAAATAGATTTTTAATATTCAAAGATGTTTCACTTTCAAAAAGTATAATGGAATAGCATGGTATTATTTTAAGATAATACTGCTGTATTTTTTTTATTTTAATTATAGTAATCATTCAATATCAAAGTACCATGGTATTACCATCTGATACCATCACTGTATCATCACTTGTGAGGGAGTGTTGAAATAATCTAGAGTGTATAATAAAGACTATAAGACTACGGTAAAGACCAAAATGAGATGGAGACATTACCATAGCAACATCCGCCTGAAATATCTGCTTGATGAATTTGTTTTTGGAGGAGTGAACAAGCTGAATGATGTCACCGTGCAGGGTGTCTCGATTCTTCTCCAGAAAACCTGCACAGACACAAAAAAACATTTATTATCAAGCACAAAACTATTAACTACATCAGTGCTCAGGTGCTCTGGGGGGTTTTTAGGATGTTGCTAGGAGTTTTTTTAATGGCTCAAATATATGCAGAGCTGGATTTGAGGGGGGATGGTATCCCCCTTGTTGATCACAATGACAAAAAGTATCCCCTCTGTAAAACCACCATCCTCCTTACCATCCCAATTAGATTTACAGTGCGTTGAATCAAATAAAGTGCGTTGATTCATTAAGGGATCGTTGTCAAAGTGGTATTGAATTATTGAAAGTGATTCAATCACTGAGGCGATAATGCCACAGTAAGAATGTACTAATGTTAATAGCTTCACATAAGCACTCCGCTGCTAATAGCTAAAAAAAAGCCACACATTTGGCAAAGTTTCTGGTTGTTTTCATCTAGTCATTTAGAATAGAAATGCGTGCTGTACGTGTGTGACTATGAGGGACTGAGAGACGATTCTGAGAAAGTTTCCTTGAGAAATGATCGTCCTATTCTTTTCGTCTTTACCATCCATTGTTAGAGTTTTGGAGCCCTGAAAATGAATTTGAAACTCACTTATAAAGTTTTTTTTTTTTTTTTTTTTAAATCTGTTGATAATGATTAGACTATAAACCCTCCGAAGGGCATCAATTAGGCTGTTTTCCATGCAGAGATTGTGTGAGTGTGTGAGTCTGATGCTCAGTCATTCAATTCTAGTCATATAAATTATTTTATGAATGATGCCTATATAGATTCTTATTCTACTCTTTAATCCTATAAATAAACACATTTTAAAATGTTTTAAATAATTAGACAAATGTTGCAATCATTGTCAAACTAAAACACCATCCACCATTATTTTTTTTTTTAATTTTGACCTCTGAGAATATGCATTTGGCAGAATGCACATGAAGTCCAATCATTCAGAAAAGTAATTTACAATAAAAAAAATATTTAGGTCGAAATGTGATGCAAATTTGTCACACATAAATGAAACTGGTTAGAAACGGGTAAGATTTTTGCAATAAAAAAAGTGACAGTTTATTATTAACCATTTGTATCCATTTGATTTTAAATAATCATATTTTCGAAATGCATTTATTCAAAACTATTAAAATTAATCCAGATAAAAAGTATGAACATGGTTTACATATGGCTGTGGAACAAGCAATATTCATTTAGTTAAAATGTATGGAAATGAAACAGTGGATTAAATGATGATACGTATGGTTATGGTGCATTTAAAACACATTCAGTTTATTACAGACTTGTTACTTGTTTAATACCAGTTTCATTTATGTATGACTAACAAATATGCATCACATTAAGTTTATTAGTTTGTTTATGTTAAAACTAGCAAACCAAATGGATGGAACTTTTTAACACAATTACACAATACATAAATCTTACATTTAGGAGTAGATTGAATGCATCTGAATATCATGTATGATATGAAGAATACGCACCTCTGGTCTCATAGTAGACCACACCAGCAAAGTGCTGGATGCCAAACTGTGTTTCATAAGTGTTTTTAGGTGGAATGTAGTTGGTATTGAGTTTGTGTTGAGAGTTGAGTTTGTTCAGCATGGTGGTGTCTGTACCCTAAGACACGAAAAAGAAACGGTCAGCATCAGCACAGGATACGGTATGTGAACGTACAGTACAAATCAGCAATCTCTCTCACCTTAGGAAACTTGCTCTCCTCATCAATGAGAGAGATAATATTCATGGGCTTTATGGCGATCATGTCCAAAGCATCCTGGTTGTCAGTGAACTCAATGTGCTGCCAGTTTATGTTCTCGAGGTTATATTCTTCCTGCTCCAGCTTGAAAACATGACGGACGAAGAATTGCTGCAGGTTTTCATTGGCAAAGTTGATACACAACTGCTCAAAGCTGGAGGAGAGATACAGCTGTATGAGGGCCACCATTTACACTACTCAAATACATGCATTACGAAGATATATCAGGAAATATTTAAACATGCTATTATTACATTTATTAATTATTATTCATTTCAATTAATATAATAATCATCATGAAATACATACATTTATAATATTTATTTCATTAAATATTACTGAATGTATATGATTAATTATTAAAATCATTATTAATTTAATACATATAATTTAATTAATTTATTATTTTTTAAGTATATATATATATATATAGTATTATTAAAGCAAATTAAAATATTTAATAATGAATATATTAATCATTATAAAATACATCAATCTATATTAACTGATTTTATTAAACATTGTTACATATATTTACAATTAAATGTATTAATTGATTATTTTATTTTTATCAAATATTAAAAATATTTATTATAATTCATTTAAATTAAAACATTTCATAATGAATTAAAACAATATATTTAATAGTATTTAACATATTCATTATTTTTTTAATTAATTTCAAAGCCAACAAGTCAAGTCAAGCCATTATTCTCTGAAAATAAAGTTGTTTTAGAGGTGGAGCTTTAGAAATATTTAAATTTTGATGAGAATTTACGAAGACATTTTTTTCTGTTTGAAATAATATCCACTGATGAATTGTACACAATCAGAACAGGAAAGGGCATTAGGGTTCATTTTGATTATAATTTGATGATAATTTGAAATATGCATAATTACGATTAGTGAATAAGTAAGTCACTAAAAGTGCACAATTTGCAAAAAATATTTTAAATGTATAACAGGGACAGTATTATGTGTGTTTGTAGGAATTGTGTCGTATATAAGTATGTGAGTGTGATATTTTCTACCTGTTGACTGTGAAGTTCTCAAAGCCGAATATGTCGAGCAGGCCGATGGATCTCCGCACCGCTTTGAGCTCGAGGGATGGAGGCTTATAAATGGCTGCATTGATTTTCTCAACAATCCACACAAACAAACGTCCATATATACCCTATGAGACACACAGCTAATTAGATGCTGTTACCAAACCAGATTAGGAGTGTAGATGAAAGTGTGAGATGGTTTTACCTTAACAAAGGCATCTCGCACGTCCAGCGCCTGCTCAATACTGAGAGGAGTGGACACCGTCTCTCCACGGGTTATTATGGTTCGGCTGGTCAAGCAATTCATCAGGTCCTTCAAGTCCACCTATGAAAACATACAATAATAAAGAAATTTCAGTTGTCAAAAAGTCATTTTCCTTATACAGCAATGTATAATAAATAAATAAATAGAAATGTAATAACTTATGCATACAATTTTTGTGGAAAAAGTTAAATTCATGTAAAGATAAATTTTCTCTGTAGTTTTTGCACACTGTAGAAATCTTAAATCCATCGCAGTAATTTTCCATGTTAGTCACTAGAGGGCGCACGAACACCTTACTGACCTTGCATAAAGTTGTACTAGCGTGCTAATATGTGTTAACAAGAACAGTCGATACCTCAAAGACTAGATTCTCGATTGATTTCTTTAAAAGATTTATTTAGCATCATTTTTATGCTAAATTTCACTTAAATCACCATAACATCAGCCATGTACTTTATGACTTTCTGATTTAGCATCATACCTCTAATAAAACAGCAGCAGTGGTGAGATCTGAGCAACGCACAACCTCACAGGCATCCAAATTATCATATGTGCGAGCTGGGGAGGAAGTTTACAACACCATAAGTTGTTAAATACATAAGAATTAGGCTGTTTTGAACTAAAAAAAATTAAGGGTCAAAATGAGATTATTGGACACATTTGTCCCAGCAAACACACCCTCGTAGCTCAGGTTGCCCATGTGCAAAATAGCAGCTAGCAGCTTGGATATCTCCCAGTTCTCCTTATCCGTGAACATGAGGACCTTCATGGCCGAACGGATGTTTGAGTATTCCTTCTGATCATCACGACCATCACAAACAGTGCAGTGTCCCTGAGTTGAGACAGGTCAAAGTTATGTTATTTCTATATATGATGTACATTGTCAACATCTATACAGCAAGAACATTAAAGCATTAAAGAACGTTAAAGATCATCACTCACAATAGTAAGATAGGTGTAGTCAGTGGCTTTACCCAAGCCTAGTTTCTTCTTCTGGTCTGGAGTCATTCCCTTCAACATACAGTAGAAAATGTGGTAGTTTCTTTCATCACGGGCCTGAAGTGGAAGAAAAAAAATGTTTCACAAACATTGCCGTTTGGACTGATTTTATTTTAATCGTAAAAACACAATACAATGATGCTTTGAGAAAACCTACCAGGTAGGTATTTTTCACAACCATTCATTTTTTTATGTTGTACAAAGAAACTGAAACACTGGCCAATATAGTGTCGGCGGTTTCATGCCTATATATGTGTGGCCTGTTGGCCAATCTTCACTGATTTTACATTCTATCAGTAAGAGCAGAGTTTGCAGGTTGAATTAGCAGAGCAATAGCACAGCTGTACATAAAAGTAGTGCAATCCACACAACATAATGGGAGACATATCAGAGTTCAAAAGACGACAAATGTTGGTGAATGTCTCATTCGCAGGCTCATCTGTGACCAAGACAGCAAGTTTTTATGGTGTATCGAGAGCTATGGTTTCCAGGGTACTATAGGCATACCACCACATAAGATGAATCACATCCAACAGAGTTCTGACGAAGCAAAAGGAAGCTGTCTGAAAGGGATGTCCAGGCACTAACCCGAATTGTATCCAAAAAACATAAAACCACAGCTGCCCAAATCACTGCAGAATTAAATGCACACCTAGACTCTCCTGATTTCACCAAAATTGTTTGTCAGGAGCTCAATATTCCTGGTTGAGCTGCTAAAGCCAAACCTTTGGTCACTCATGCCAATGTCAAATGTTGCTTTCACTGGTTTTAACAAGTGCAAATCTTGGGCTGTGGACAATGTGAAACATATATTCTTATATATTATGTTCTCTGATGAGTCCACCTTCACTCTCTTTCCCACATCTGTGGGAAAAGTGTGTGGAGTGTGGAGAATCCCCAAAGAGGGTTAACACCTGGACCGTTGCCCAGAGTGAAGCACGGGGGTGGATCAGTGAAGGTTTGGGCTGCAATATCATGGCATTCCCTACTGTGCTTGATGGGCACATCACTGTTAAGTACTACCGAACCATCCATGTGCACTTCATGGCTCAAACATTGTACCCTGAATGGAATGTGGTGTATCAACATGATAATGCACCAATACACACAGCAAGACTTGTGACAGAATGGTTTGATGAACATGAAAGTGAAGGTGGACATCTCCCATGACCTGCACAGTCACCAGATCTAAATAGTTTTGAGTCACTTTGGGGTATTTTGTAGCCACAAGTCAGATAACATTTTCCTCCAGCAGCATCACATAGTGACCTGGCAACTGTTCTGGAAGAGAAATGGCTCAAAATCCCTCTGGCCACTGTGAAGGACTTGTATCTGTCATTCCCAAGACAAATGCTGTACTGGCCGCAAAACAAAGCTCTACTCCATACTAATAAATTATTGTGGTCTAAAACCAGGTGTTTCAGTTTCATTGTCCAGCCTACCTACACTACTGTTCAATTGATCAAACGACATTTATAATGTTGGAAACGATTTCTATTTCAAATAAATGCAGCTCTTTTGAACTTCATATTCATAAGAGAATGCTGAAAAAACTGCATCATGGTTTCCACAAAAATATGAAGCAGCACAACTGTTTTCAACATTGATAATAATAAGAAATGTCTCTTGAGCAGCAAATTGGCATTAGAATCATTTTTGCTGCTCAACTTTGCCATCATAGGATTAAATTACACTTTAAAATGGTTATTTTAAATTGCAATAATATTACCTTTTTTACTGTATTTTTGATTAAATAAATATAGCCTTGGTGAGCATAAGAAACTTTTTTCAAAAACATTTAAAAAAAAACAAACTTTTGAACGACAATGTATTATCCAAAGAATTCGGATTCAAACGTGTTCATACCTGTCGACATACTCTGGATTTCTCCAGAAGGTACTGCTCAATCTTTGCTCCCTCTATGGCTCCTCTTTTGTTGAAGTGGATGTCAATGTACTTCCCAAAGCGGCTGGAGTTGTCATTACGGATGGTTTTAGCATTCCCAAAGGCTGTTGGGTAAAGTCATTAAACAAACCGGAATGTAAACCGCTTGTTTCTGACAGAGATGTGGTTCTTAGAGCTCAAACCCATCCAGATAGTCCCCAGTTCTCTCACCTTCTAAGATGGGATTCGCCTCCAGCACCTGCTGCTCAATCCAGGAGTGCTGCCCACTGATAGCTGCCAAAAACTGCAGAATCAGCTTGGTACTTTCGGTTTTTCCTGCTCCAGACTCACCACTGATGGGAAAATATACACAGAAAAACATAGATTAAAAACACTTAAAAATAAAGGTCGCAAACAGGGCTTTTGTAGTGATCCATTAAACATTTTTACTTCCACAAAGAACCTTTCAGTCAACGGTTCTAAAAAAAACTTGGTGTGAGAAACCTTTTTCCCACAATTAAGAACATTTTTGTGGAATGGAAAGGTTCAGTGGATGTTAAAGTGATAGTTCACCAAAAAATGAAACTTCTGTCTTCATTAACTCAAGTTGTTCCAAACCTGGATGAATTTCTTTCTTCTGCTGAACATAAAACAAGATATTTTGAAGAATATTGGAAACCAAGACAGCCCCATTGACTTCCATAATATGAGGGAAAAAAATACAATGGAAGTCAATGGGGCCCATGAACTGTTTGGTTACCCACATTCTTCAAAATAATAAATTCTTTTTTTGTGTTCAGCAGAAGAAAGAAATTCATACAGGTTTGGAACAACTTGAGCATGAGTAAATGATGAGAGAATTTTCATTTTTGGGTTGTGAATTTTCCCTTTATGGTTGGGTTGTGTCTAGATGGTAAATTTTGTTCTGGGAAAATTTACACTTGCTGCAACCAAGGTTAAGAGTAGGAGTAGGTATCTGAGATAAGTCCCAAATTTGGGACTACAGTAGCGCTATCAACAGCATCAAAAATACTGTCCTTTATTTTGAACTAGACGTGAGATCAAAGTTGGCATTAGGTTTAAAATGGCCAGGGTAATGTGTGGGTCGGGATCAGGATCAGCCTTCAGGTCAGGAATAAAGTAAGGATTACGGTTAGGCTCAAGAAAAGGGTTTGGGTTAACCTTTAGATACCCAGATCCTAAATAATAGATAGACATTAAGCTTGAATGGAAGCACTCACACTAAGCGTTGCTAACAGAGTCTTATAGGTTTACGCACCTTATGATACAACACTGGTCTTTGTTGTTGCGTTGCATGTTGAAGTAACAGTTGTCAGCGATGGCAAAGATGTGTGGAGGCATCTCTCCGATCTTCTTGTTGGTGTAGAGGCGAATCTGGTCTGCCGTATAGATGGGTAGCAGCTGATACGGGTTTACAGCCACTAAGATGGACCCGGTATACGTCTATAAAGGACACAGAAATAGAGTTGAAGCAGAGGAACTTGAGTGGAAATTTGTTCTTGATTGGACGTAAAAATGAATAAAACACCCTCTAACGAATGTAATTCTTGTCATCAGGATATTACGACACTGCACAATAATTATGTAAGGGAAAAATAAACCACTTTTATTGTCTTGAGCAGTTGCTTTTCTTTACTTTTATGCAATACTAAGAATTTAGAGCATGTAGAGGGCATGCAGATATCAACATTCATGTTACGCCACAAGACAGACAGTCATATTGGTTATGAGACACAGTGAGTGAAGATGACAATGATAGTGCACGGGCATCTTGCTTTTCAGAGGGTGCTGTTACAGCGGGATGTATCAGTGTCCTGTTACTGCAGACCTCAGAGCCATGTTGAAATGGAGAATCGTAATGAAAACACACTCACTCAGAGTGAGGCAATGAACAGCGAGCAGCCATGCGCATGAAAATGATGTGTCTGCGTACTCACCCGACCACCACAGTTAGTCTTCATATAGAGAAAGAGAAGAGAAGAGAATATAACCAGTGCAGATAACTGAGGGGAGTTATTAAAGGCAAGGTAGATAAAGCTCTTACTGATTTAATTCATGGAACAGGGCAATAAACCGTTTTTGTCTTTGAGTTGGCCATAATGAAACAAAAATATCATTATTTATTTAGAATTAAATAATATTAATGATTAATTATACAATTAATATTATTTTGACATATTTATAGTTGTGTCGAAATAAATGTAGATAATATAATAGTTATATATTTATTTATTTTAAATGTATTTATTCATTTGGTATTGAGTAACTGATCAAATTAGTGGACCTGAATAAGTATTTTATTAATTTAACTCATGGAAAATCTTTCACAATGATGAACTGAAATATCCAATTATTAATTCTAATAAATATTTATTTGTTTATTTGTTTGTTTGTTCTGGCACAATAGCTAATATATGTTTTTATTTATTAGAAATCATTACAGTATAAATATATCATTTGTAGATAAGTTATATATATATATATATATATATGTAAAAATTTATAATAATTATTATGTATATTGTATGTGTGTGTGTGTGTATGTATATATATATATACACACACACACACACACACACACACAGACACACACAGACACACACAGACATATGTATTGGTTTAAACTGGATCACTGGTGACGCAAGATTGTGTTCAGCAGTTTACCTGGTTGGCTGACAAGTGTCCAAAACCCCTTTAAAACCAGAAAACCAGACTATTTTTCTGCTGCGTATTGCTGTGTGTGTATATAATCAAGCAAACGTGAGAAATGTTGCCTTGGCAAAAAAGGTCATATTTAATTTCATATACATTTTATATATATATATATGTATATATATATATATATATATATATATATATATATATATACATACACACACACAAGTAACTGATTGAGTTAGAGGACCTGCATAAAATTATTATTTTTTATTTTTTTATTTTATTTATTTATTTTATTAAATAAATAATTAATAAATAATAATTTTATTCAGGTCATTCACATTTATACATTTATTAACTAATCTAAAACCTTCAATAGAAACCTATTCAAATCAAACTCATTTCCATTAAACAACCACCCCTTCACATCTGATGTGGAGTTTTGCATTAATCGTACAAAAATAGACCTTCAATACCACGAATGGACAGTAGGACTTACATAGATGACATGTTCTCTGTAACGGATAAGAAGGTTCCGGAGGATTCCTGCCTCATTCAGATCCCCCAGTCGAATCATGTCCTCCACCCCGTGGATGGAGGTGGGGTGCATCGGCTTGATGTTCGTGGCATTTTGGGGAGAGATCCAGTGTTCCTGAAAAGAATTCAAATTCATGTAAAAGAAAACACAAAAAACACACCAAAGTACTGTCTAAGTCTTTATATGAAATTAAACATATGTAATGCATCAAACCATGGTAGATCAGCCAGAAGAAGAGCAGCTTGCTCAACAGTGATTACAATAACTTACATTTCCTTCATCATCCAAGACTTGGATCTGACCGGAATCACAGAGCTTCACCACGGCTCCGATCGGGACCTCAAATTCCCGACCCGTCTTCAGATCCAGCCAGACATAGTCGCCCTGAAACACATTTGAGATCGTCAAGCATCAGAGCAGTATTTTTTTTAGATTTGACTGAGATCCTGTTATAATTTTAATTAACATTTTTAATACATTTTTATGTCTCATTTACATTTTAAACGTTTTATTAGTTTTGTTTTTAGTGTTTTTCATTTTTAGTGTTGTTTTATGTGTCTAAAGTTTTTTATCAATTTTTATTTCAGTTTTAGATATTGTAGTACCTCAAGATAAATTAACTTCATTAAAATGAGAACTATTGTTTAGATTTTTTATTTTTTATTTTTACTTTATGGTTTTAGTAAACTAATAATAACCCTGCATCAGAGTTTATTTGTTGTAAATGACATTAGTCTGACATCATCACGACATTCAAAAACCACAAACTGAGACGCTGTGACATCATCAGTGCATGATGTCACTCAAAGTGCAGCAAACCTTTAAGTCTGATCACTTAGTAAAGAACCAGCACACCTCTCCTCATCAACACTTACATGAATGCATTTAGCAGATGCTTTTTTCCAAAAGCACCAACATACTTCTTAAAATAACTCCAAGAGATTCAATTTCTCCAAATCAAATAAGTCACTCATTTCATCTGAATGGTAAGCAACTGCAGCTCCCCACACGTACCGGTAACAGAGTGCTGTGTTTGAACACAGTGTTGACATTTCGTAATAAGGCCCACTTTGCCTGGTCCTTCTCGTAGAGTTCGACGTAATCCCGACGCTTGTACATCCTCACGAGATCTAACTCTAATCCATGCAAATGGCAAAACTCCAGACCGAGAACATCTAATATAGCCTAGCGCACACACATCCACACCCTCACTTCCTCAGCAGGTGTGTGAGCATTAAAACCTGCCGTCCAGAGACCCAGGATATCACAAAGAAAAAAAACGCTTCCTTCCAGTCCGACAACAGGACAAAAATATTTGTAGGGCCAAAAACAGTAGTCCAAGTTGTCTGCACTACGTCCTGAAGCACACAAACCTCTCAGACTCCTCTAGGGCATCATTTGAACAAAGGAAACCAAATCTGAGGCCCAAAGCTGCTCTGTGTGGATCGCTCCTTTCTGTATTTATTGCTCCATTCACTTTCTTGTTCAAGTTAGTTTTTGTCTGCTGTCTCACTGTCTCTACTCTTTCTTGTGTATATGGTGTGCATGGTGCATGTCCCAGTCTTTCCTGTGAGGAATTGCATTGGGTGTGGAGGTGGATCCCCAGTTAATATGGAGCTTTTTAATTAACTAAATATCCCCAAAGGCAAATCAATACAGGTAGAGGGAGAACCCAACACCATTTGGCCGCAGCTGTCACGTCTGAGAAGGCAGCATTGCCAGCCAGCGTCGCTGATACAATCCTAGCAACGACACACGGCTGAATAATTCATGCCAAGACAACAACTGCATTGTTAGCTCAGTCCTCCTCTTTTTCATTATCAAACCTCCTGACGGACTATCAGAGGATAAAACAAGAGCGCTCTGGGAAAGAAAAGTCTTAAGTATTCATTGAAAAGCAAGACTTCGAAAAGTGTGAGAGCAGAAAGTAAAACATAAAAGAGAAAATACTTTTAATTGTGAACATACAGTACTCACAATACAGCCTTAATAGCAAATGCTGTTAACTAGATCAAATGTCACTAAACCAACATGGGTTCCTATCTTGACTGCAAATCATTTCTTTTAAATTGTCATAATATAATGATAAAAAAATGAGTTTTTATTGTTAATTTACACAACCGTTTTCAGCATTGATAAAAAATAAGAGTTGTTGGTAACACTTTACAATAAGGTTCATTTGTTAACATTAGTTAATATATTAACATGAGCATTTATTACTGTATTTATTAATCTTTGTTAATGCCAGTGAAAAAATACAGTTGCTCATTTCATGTTAGCTCACAGTGCATTAACTAACATTAACAAATACTTCTGATTTTAATAATGTATTAGTAAATGGACAAATTAACATTAACTAAGATTAATATGCTGTAGAAGCATTGCTCATTCTTAGTTCTTGTAACTAAAGTAGTTAACTAATGACACCACATTGTACAAGTGTTACAGAAATGTTTATTGAGCACCAAATTTTGAATGAAAATCATTTCTGAAGGATCATGTGACACTGAAGACTGGAGTAATGATGCTGAAAATTCAGCTTCGCATCAGAGGAATAAATTACATTTTGAAATATAATAAACAGAAAAACGGTTGTTTTAAATTGTAATAATATTTCATAATTTTACTGTATTTTTTCTCAAATAAATGGAGCCTTAGTGAGCAGAGACCTTTTTTAAAAACATAAAAATCTTACCAACCACACTTTTGAACACTAGTGTACTCACACATGAAAATAATAAAAAGGATCAATGATTTCTGTTTGTCCGATCCACCAGGTCCACAAAATGCACAAAGATTTTCAGACACTGTCTTTTTTTTTTTTTATCATTTGTGATTCTCTAATTGGCAAAGCAAAGCTTTTTAGTGACTGTTTTGACCATTCACAAGTTGTTGGGGTTGACAACTTTGCCTGATCACTTTCATTTTGCCTGAACTTTGCAAAAAAAATGCACTGAATGTGGCATAGACACACAGCATAACAGCTCAGTTCAGACTATTGGAAGAACCTTTAGAACCTGGATGTCTAAACACCCCTGATATAGGCGTTTCTTCTATTGAACTCTTGGGTCATCCAGTTCAAATGAGATGAAAACGGATAATGGTGTACATTTATAGCCGTACAGGTGTATGAGACAGCAGCGCAGGTAAATTATTTAGCAGGTGCAAACGATCAGCACGATGTTCAGTAACAACACGAGTGACGTTTGTGTTAGTTATATAGACGCATTATCCCGACAAACAATACTGCGGTACTACAGTTACTGCTGCTGCCTACAGATGTAATGGAAACGGAGAAAAAGCATGGACGTGTGTCATAAAACACTCTGCAACCTAATCTGAAATACATTAGCGAACGGCAGCACAAACAACAAAAAAGAAGCCCAGCAGCATCAGTTTCTTAATGTAGCTTAGCAGCTACCCATAATGTTGTCCAAAAAGCCGTTAAGTTTATGTGGGCTCATATGATCTACAGCACGTAAGAGCGCCCCCTCTTGGCAACAACTGCTCATATTTTCTATTTTTGCATACAAGCACAAGCTTTGCAAAAAGGAATATATTGAATTTGTGATGAGTTAGAAACATTTAGAATTAAATCTAATCCAAGCATTATAAAGTCTAAGTTTAGATGCAAAACTTGTTAGCATATCCCATTTGGTGTTAACTTTTGGGGGAAGAACTGCTCAAATCGCTAACCCAAAATGCTTGACATGGCAAACACGATTAAGGACAGTAAATAATTTTGGTCTTGGCATGAAGTTTAAAACTTGGACCGGACTGGTATTAATTAGCATTTAAATGACAAAATTAGGCAAAGGTCAAACAAACGCAGATAATTTATGCTCTGAAGGACAGCTGGTATTTCACCAATAAAACGCTGCCAAATTTCCCGCCTCAGTGCACAGTGTTACAGCATAATATTAAGACATGCCAAAGCAATTAAACCACTTTTGCATTTAAACCATAAAACGCTCTCCCCATAAGATGTTACTGTGAAGCATGTTTCCAGGGTTATGCTGTGTCTGTCCTCTCAGAAGAACAAGATATGACGTGAACCCGCAGCATGTTAGTCTGGTCTCATTGCTCTGCATGCATGACTGCGTTCACTCAGGGGGAGTGTCTGTTCTGTTAGCCCCGCCCACTTTGAGTGGGTGGAGAAAGAAAAGGATGATGTCATCGGATGAGCACTTAAACGATTGAAATATGTACCTCAGACTGCAATGCATTCATTAATCAATGCTAATTAATTAAGAGCCAGAAAAAAAAATCACTGTTGAAAACTATTAAGAATTGTTTGAAATAAAGCTAAAGTAAAATAAAACAAATATCAAATGAAACTTAGAAAAAATAAATATATTCAATGAAATAAAATAGGTTGAAGTACAAAAGACACTAAAACTGAAATAAAATAAATTAATGCTAAATAGATTTTTTTTTAAAAAAAGAAAAAAAAGCTACTAATAATGAAAAAAATCATAACAAAATTACTAAAAATTAAAAATTACTCAAATTAAAATATAAAATAAAATCTATAAATTAATATGAATAATATACTATTAATAAATACTATAATAATACATAAATAAATCATAGGCCTATTAAAGTAACACTGGTAAAAAAAATACAGATCATGGAAAAACAAGGAGTTGCTCCATGAAGTTCATGTAGGGTGAATCTCACAGTTGCAAAGACTGCCAAGAACAAAATGCAAAATCAAAATTTAAGAAAATAGATAAATTATAAAATTTTCATAATAAGTGAAGCCTGTAAATGAACCCTTAATATTCTGTGCATTTTTGGACATTATTTTCATAGTGATTAAGCACATTTTTCACCTAAAATCACATTCTCATCTCATACCTTTGAGTATTTCCTCATTAATTTCAATGATAACACAACATTACTTTGATTTTTTTAAAAATAAACAATATGAAAGCGGTACAAGAAATACTACTGACGAATAAAGTACTTTACAATTTAAATGTATTTTCACAGACTTACAGTAACTCTCATTAAAATATTATATAAAGCAAAATATAATGTATTATTTTTTCCTGTAATTTTGGGGAAAACGTCACCTGGAAATGTTCTCATGAGATTCATCTTTTCTGATTTCTCACTCACAGTCAATCCCACTATTGTGAAACAATACATATGCGGCATCTCTTGTTCATGCATATTAAATGTCCTATTTGCAACTAAACCATTTCCGTCTTTGATCCCCAGCCTTACCTGTACTAATGTGGGATACTTGTAACTCAGTCTGCGTGTTCTCAAATCCCTTCCCTGTGCTTTGGCCCCCTTCATCTCCATTGTAACCCCATTCCAAACACACAGTCCTGTTACGGCATCTGCTGACCGCTAACCACTCGTTTCAGTCTGCGTTCTTTAAGGTGACATAAATCACCACAAGAGTTCGTTCCACTGTGACAGACAGAGGAGAGATCCCTCGTATGATTCCCCCTGTGAATTTATCAGCTCATGAATGACCACATCCTTGTCCTAAAAATGAGGTCCTGTCAGCAGCGATTAGAGACACAGAAAGGCAGATGAGACGAGTTCTGTGCTCTGTGTTCATGAAATTTGCACTGCACTGACGGATCCTACAGACATAGAGCCAATGGACCAGCAAGTTTCCAAAATAACTAACAATAACCCTGCAGAAATAACCCTCGTTACTTCAATCCTGTTTACAAGTACATTGGCCATGCTGGACAGAGATTTCTAAATGTCAAAATACTGTATTTGCGCAAACCAAAGATTTAACACTCGGTGTTTGTGCAAATGTAAATAATTATAAGAAAACAACATTAAGAATTGTAAGACTGGGGCTAGTTGTCACACAGAGATGTTGTTACAATACAAGTAACTTTTTCAGTTTACTTTTAGACCTTGTACTAGACTTTTTTAAAAGTATCTTTTTCAGTCAAAAACAAATGCTTGCTTTCTCTGCTTTTGTTTGTACACAACCCCCACTTTTGTAACAGCTGTAATAAAACAACACTGGCATAATATTGTTAGTTAGTGTTAGTTCACCCAAAAATGAAAATTCTGTCATTAATTGCTCACCCTCATGTCGTTCATCTTCGGAATTCAAATTAAGATATTTTTGATAAAATCGTATGAGGCTTAATGAGGCCTCCATTGACAGCAAGATATTTAACACTTTCAAATGGCCAGAAAGGTACTAAAGATATTTAAAACAGTTCATGTGAGTACAGAGGTTCAACCCATAATGGTATGAAGTGACGAGAATTCTTTTTGTGCATAAAACCCCCCCCAAAATAACAACTTTATTCAGCAATATCCAGTGATAGGTGATTTCAAAACACTGCTTCATCAAGTGACGGAGCTTTACGAATCTTTTGTTTCGAATCAGTGGTTTGGAGCATGAAAGTCTCGTGATTTCAGTAAACAAGGCTTTGTTATGTCATAAGTGTTTTGAAATTTCAAAGTTTGACACAATGCCTCTGCTGACATTTAGCTTTTAAGAACCAGGTGAACAGAAACAAATAATAATACACGAACCACTGATTCAAAACAAAAGATTCGTAAAGTTTTGATGCTTGATGAAGTAGTGTTTTGAAATCGGCCATCACTATAGATATTGTTGAATAAAGTCATTATTTTGTTTTTTTGCCGCACAAAAAATATTCTCGTTGTATCATAACATTCAAGTTGAACCACTGTACTCACATGAACTGTTTTAAATATGTCTTTAGTACCTTTCTGGGCATTTGAAAGTGAATATTAACTTTCTCTCAAAGGAGGCCTCATCGGATTTGATCAAAAATATCTTAATTTGTGGTTTGAAGATGAACAAAGGTCTTATAGGTGTTGGACGACATGAGGGTGAGTAATTAATGACAGAATGTTTATTTTTTGGGTGAGCTAACCCTTCAAGAGACGAGGTACTATATAGACCTTACGTAGCCCCGCCCTTTTTCAGTTCTGCGCTCATTGTGTTATGTCTTCTGGTTTATATTTCCACTGCATGAAGGAAAGATCTTATGAATTTATAAATGAACGGCTTGTTTTAAAATCTTTCTTGTCTACTGACATTTGTTATGACATCCACTACAATTACAATGCTCATGATAACTCGTTTTAACTCTACAATAACTAAATCCACTTCACCAGCTAAATACTGTTAGACAGCGATGCCATAGAAACATATAGAGCTACCGCAAATATGGAATTTTTCAAACATAAAATTCTAAAAATGGCTGCGCTTGTTTCTCTCAGAGGGTCTCTGCCACATAAGGTCTATAATGAAGAAAGGTTTGAATTGTTTTCTCAGGACAATGGTTATTTTTTCATTAATGTCAGATGTACGTTGTAATTTCATGCAATTTATTAATTACATTCTCTGTTAGTCACAACAATGGACATTGTTGAAAAAAAAAACATTTATTTATTTACCCTCTAAAAATGCTGGGTTGTTTCAACCCAAAATTGGGTCAAATATGGACAAACCCAACCGTGGGGTTAAAACTTTAATATAAAAATTTAACCCAACATTTGGGTTCGTCCATTTTTTAAACAACCCAGCATTTTTAGAGTGTACTTTTTATTGATTTATTTATCCTAAGTTTAATTAATTGATTTTAGTGTTTCAATTTAGCTGAAAAGCCAATAATACACACACACATATATATATATAGAATCCAATATATGTATATATATATATATATATATATATTCATATATATATATATATATATATATATATATATAAAGTTAAGTAGAATCCAATATATATGTGTATATATATATATATTCATATATATATATATATATATATATATATATATATATAAAGTTAAGTAGAATCCAATATATATGTATATATATATATATATATATATATATATATTGATTGGATTCTATACTTAACTTTTTATTTTTCTCAAATTACTCAAATTAGCATCAATAAACAGCAGGTATAAGGTGACAACTTACAACTTATAACAACATGCCCTGTTATGAGGCAAAGGCTTCTTTTTCTTTTTTAGTCCTGGTCCTTATCAGTGGATTTTTTTTTTTTAATCTTTAAGGTTACTTAAATCTTTAAGGTTTGTGTCTATATAGAAACTGACCGTCACAAATAAGCCGACTCTGAGAAGTATCGCAGTAAAAAGTGTGACAACCGGCCCCAGACTCGCCTACATCACTGTTTTGTACTGCTGAGCAACTGCATGATGTTCAGCACCGGTAATGAGATTCAGGCTCATCAGAACATTAGAGGGTCTTTAGAAACAGTGTTCACTGTGGAAAACAACACCGTCTCAACTCGAAGGAATCCATCCAGACATGCGAACAACTGCTTAAATCAGAGGAGCTCTAATAAAGAAGTAAACGAGAAAAACAGCAGAAAGCTGAAAGAACAATGCAGTGTGACATATTAATGAGGGCAGAGGGAGCGTATGTGGTACTGAGACCCTGATCAGATTAGCGATAATTAGTTAACAGCATTTAGGTTTCTGCTCCACCGAAGCAGCTTTATTTCTGGACTGAGTATTTACATGTGTGTCTCAATGCCAAACCAGTGATGTTTTTCAACTGACCTCTACAGGCACCAAACACACATTCACACTAGTTAACACTTGTTAAATAATACAAATCATTACTTTTGAATCTTTAAAATATGTAATTATTTACCAACTATGCCCCTTTTTACAAGCTCTAATATAAGTCTTTGGTGTCCCCAGAATGTGTCTGTGAAGTTTCAGCTCAAAATACCCCAGGATCGTTTATTATACTATGTTGTAAATGGCCATTTTTGAGTGGAAGCACTGTTTTCATGCATGTATCTTTAAATGCAAATGAGCTGCTGCTCCTCACCCCCCTTAAAGATTCTTGTTTATTTAAAATGATCAACAGGTGTGCTAAATAATTAAATAAATAAACATTTTATAGTTTCTGATACGATTAAAAAGATGATTCCAAATGGACACGTGTGTTCCTGCGAGTTTGACCCTGTGTGGATCGTGACACATTCAGTGTGTATGAAGAATGTTTGTGTACCTGCTGTAGAATGACCATGACTGTGCTGCTTGTGTTTCCTGGACATCAGACGTCGTCACACGAGACCCTGAGAAAGAGCCACACATAAAGATCAGTGCTATACACAAAACACAGTGTGCTTAAAAATAGAAAGAAAGAAAGAATATGGATATTTTTAACCCTAACCAGCTACAACTTATTTTACATAATAGTCTTTGGCTTTTTTATTATACAAATAAGACACAAATATTTTTAAATCTTTTAATTAATATGAGGTCTTAAGCCTGCATACATGAAAATGATAGAATATTAATAAGAATTTAACATGTTTAGATGGAGTGCAATATGGAAACTTTGTCTTGGACGTTTAATTGAATTTTAATATACTGTCAAGCACTAATAGAACATACACAGATGAATATGTTAACATCGGCATGAAACAGACTTTACTTCTTCCCTGTTGTAATGGATCACGTCAGAGAAGAAAAGATGTCGCTGCAAGAGGGAGGGGAACCATAAAAAAGCTTATACCGTAATCTATTTAAAATACATTTATTTCACACTAACTTCAAATCCATTAACATATTTATTGACATATCACTTTAATTATAATTAAACTTTATTTGGAGTATTTATTTATTGCCCATTTCTTAATATTATGCCTAAAAAGTGTTATAAATGAACTATTAATAAAAATTGCATGATCTTTGTATAATATCTTTGTATAATATCAGTCTTGAAAGATATTTACATGTAAGAATACTTGCAATAGTTCCATTTTAGCACAATCACTGCAATCACTCTATTTCCGCACAATTAAAGTAGAATAGTTGTTCCAATTTAGCAGACTTTAAGCGTACCAGTTTAGTATACCAAAAGTACAGTTGGAGGGTATTTTTATTTAGCACATAAATATGTAAATGTAGTATACTTACCACAAAATAAATGTGTTTCAAATACATTTGAGTTTTTTTTAGTTTTTTTCACTAGGGAAGTTATGCGGGCACACAAATAAAAAAATGATGCACAGATAAATGATTTATAATAAATACCACAACATTAAAAATAATTAAAAACAAGAACTGGCCATTTAGATTTCATGGTGAATTTAAGTCACTCGGTACAAGACTCTCAGGTCTGGTTTGTGTTTCGTCATTTACTGCAGTCATGCTGATTTAATGACTGTTATTCAATGGGATACACAACACTGAAATACAAGCGCGCACACACAAACACACATGTGCACACACACACACACACACACACACACACACACACACACACACACACACACACACACACAATGCCTCTGCTGACATTTAGCTTTTAAGAACCTGGTGAACAGAAACAAATAATAACCATATCAAAAGCAAGAGCAGTGAATTGAAATGCATTAAAAAAAGGAAAAAAGGTAAAACAAACAATAGCAGGTGTAAAAAATTCTCAAGCCAAATTATTCAGCTGTGGACGACCTGCTTCACATTTCCTCTATTTAACTTCCCTTTGACAACAGCTGACCTGTGACCTGCTGATAATCAATCAATCAATCAATCAATCAATCAATCAATCAATCAATCAATCAATCTATCTATCTATCTATCTATCTATCTATCTATCTATCTATCTATCTATCTATCTATCTATCGTTCTATCTATCGTTCTATCTATCGTTCTATCTATCTTAAGTAACTAACATGTATTAGTTAACACGGGTCCAGATCCTGGTGTAGTTCCTGTAAGTCTAGCTGGTTAATCTGGGCCAGACACGCAGGGGCGAGCAGGATAAATGTGCTGAATAGAGCGTCATGCACATGGACATTAATATTTTACTGTCTAATTAAACCAGCTGAGGTCTGGGAATAAAGACTGCGCACTCTGGATGCACGGGAGAGGAGGAAGAGTCGGAAAAGGGGTTAAACAGACTAATAAATACTGGACAGGGTCTGTGTGAAGAGCCGCCACACATTTCTTTTCATTTCCCTCCCTTACAGTAGGGATACCATGGTATCAAATATTTTGATATGAAGCATGACGGATGATCATATTCACCTAGAACTAGAAAACAATGGAGGGGTGTCAATTGTTTTTCTACGTGACTGAACTTCCTTAAAGGTTCCTCTCTGATTACATCAGGGTTGTGTTATACATCCATTAAAACCACTACAACAGTGCCGCCTAAACCAATTTATCAACACAAATCCAATTGACTAATCAATTAATCATTACAAACTATGACCTTCAAACATAAAAACAGTCTGCATTTGACTGCTGATGAACATATAAATAAAAATCTAAGAGCAAACATGTTGAAAACTCCCTGTAAAACGAGTTTTACTGTCATTAACATTAAAACTCACTCATGGGGCTTCCTATAGAGGAAGGAAGCATATGTTTCAAGTACAGGATATGTTTAAAACATGCTCAATACATGTACATGCTGTACTGTAGGGATCAGGCCAAATTAAGAACTTCACAGGGTGCCAATCTGATTCCTGTTCTGACCAACGACAGGACAGATTCAAGTGGCCAAATAAAAATCTTAAAGCCCAAAATACCTATAAAGGACTATTTTGAATCCACGGCTGATCTTTAGACTTATTGTAACAAGTTTGAGGTTTCAGAGACTGGTAGATCAACAGCAAAGAACACGCTGTACACTGTATTTACACTGCAAACAGAAGATTTCTTATGGTACGTTATATACATCGTACTGGCTTCAAATATCAATGCATTATTAATAAGATGTTGCTGTCATTTTTTGGCAAAAAAACTCAACTGGAGAGCAAATTCTGACAAGCCAGAGGACAAACTAAATGCTGAAAAGCAAGAAAAACATGCAAACCTCCATGAAATCTGTCTCGTCCTTGAGAAGACACTGTAATTTAGCATACATCAGATAAAACACTCCAATTTCACTGCGTACAGTCATCTGTATAAATCTAAGAAACACATCTGATATTAAACTGCTTGTAAAGGCTGTGGTAGTGAGTTCCAGAATGCATTGGGAATAATGCAGTTTTTTGTATTAAAACATTAGCTGGACATCATGTTACTTACAGATTTACTATTATACATCCATAAACAGATATATAGCAGCACTAACAGAATAGTGCCTTGTTTTTGGACATGGTTTTCTTTTAAGTGAGTATAATTTCAATACCATGATGGTAATTATTCAGTACCATAATATTTAATGTAGCATCTGTTACTATCACTATGATCTCTAAGGGAATGTCCCACCAAAAATTGATCTGATTCAAAATAATGTAACATTTTGAAATAATTATAATAATACACATATGAATGAATAATATCAATACATATATATGAATGAATAAACAAACAAACATATACACAAAGTGAAATGAAAGAGTAGAAAATGCTTTCAGTAACAAGATTTAAATCTACATGAAGGACCAAACACTGGCCACTCACCACAACGCAGGAAAGACTCTCTTCCGTAGGTTTCCAGACATCCACACAGGTGCGTCAGATGAAGAAGCACGGGCCTGTGTTTCGACTTCTGAGTGTGACACCTGCCTCTGCTGCTGTATGAGAGGTTACACACTCTCCTCTCATTCACGGTCACTGATCCTTCACAGGGAGGGAGGAGTCAGGACAGACAACCACATAATGAGTGACAGGAGGGAGCAGGCGGCTCGGCGGGGGGCAGAGAGGTAATACACGCACACACACACACAGACACACACACAATCTTTCATACAAAACATTTCCTACATGCAAGAGATACTCTAAATAAAAAGACGTCCAACAATCAAACTCTCAATGCAAATGAACAGCCAGTATTTTACAAGTGACTGTATTATTGATGAAAAGGTCACTGCTTTCCGGCCCATTTGATTTGTGATCTGAAGTTTACTGCAATGACAGCTGGAGGTGACAAGTTGATTCTCCAGAATGCCTCTGATAACATAAGTCTATTGTGGTACATTTACAGAGATGCGAGTGATTTTTGTTTGTGCAGGTCTCCCATATTCATAATAAATCAGTTATAAAAATAAGGAAAACAATCATTACAAACAAGTCAATTCTAAGATATACTACCGGTCAAAAGTTTGGAATAGTTAAGATTATTGTCTTCAATGTTTTTGAAAGAAATCTCTTATGTTCACCAAAGCAACATTTATTTAATCAGAAATACAGTCAATAGAATTTAAAATAAGTGTAATTTATTTCTGTTTCAAAGCTGAATATTCAGCATAATTTCTCCAGTCCTCAGTGTTTCATCAGAAATTATTTAAATGTTTTTCTTTATTAACTTTTAATTATTAACTATTAATTTTTAACTTTTAACCAAAACAGTACAATGATTAAGTTAGGTTTTGTTTAATATAATTATATCCCAAAATCAGTTTTTACATGATCATGGGAACCCTGTTCAAAACTTGTGCAAGAACAAAAATTTCAGGCAAATAACGGAGCATTCAGTTAAACTTTATTTCATTATGTGAAATAGTGAGAGAAACAAACAAAATATACAACAACAACAAAAAAAAAAACCCCATCACAGATTATGTTCAAGATTTCTTTGGCTATTTTACCCGTTCTGATAAGGCACATCTATACATCTGTAAACAGACAACAGGCACTGCACGGAAAGAAATGATAAAACTTAAAAGTAAGACAAAAAATGTAATTCATAGTGATTTTAAAATGGCACAGTTCTAAAAAGTGTCTTGGCATTTTGTATCAAAGGGGAAAACAGCAGAATTTTTGACTTTGCCTTTATGATGACATTTTAGTTTTATTTTAGACATAGAAGTTTGTTAATGACTATCATTAGTGTGTGTAGAGGTATAAAATGACCAAATCTAAATATTTATATAATGTATAATAAATATATATTTAAAAAAAGTACGTACATTAGTGATGCATGTTACCTTTTGAAAGACAATTAAAGCAAGAAAAAAAGGCAAAAACCCACAAACTGAGAGTGACATGCTCCTCTCTTTCTGATGACATATCGACACCTGGTGGTTATAATTGGTCTTTACACTGTGTAGATAACCTTTCAAGTGGTGGATAACATATCATATTGTAAACAATATTTATATTTCGTGTTTAAAATCAGATTTATACGCATTATACATTGGCTGTTCCTTAAACAGGGATATTTTCACATGTCTGTCTGATACCTTCACATCAAACACCTTGTTAAACATAAATCCTGGATTCTGGTAAACACTGGATAAAACACTACATAATTTGGAGAAATATTTCCATTCACAAAAGCTTGACAAACTTGGCACAGGTTCATAAAAATCAACACGATTATGGGTAACATACATAAAGGAAAAAAATACAAATAAGAAATGTCCTCAATTTCTGAACATTTAGTGTAAACAGAGATTAAACAGAAAGTCCTTCACCTTCCGTTACTGTTTGTTTGGTCAAATTACGTTAACATACAAATATAAAACTGAAATTCATAACTACATATCTGAGCTACCTTACCTGAATAGTGGTATTAGATAAATGCATATACAGCATGCCATTTCATATACTGATATAGATGCATGTCCTATAATATCCAGATATATATAAATTTTCAAGACAAACACAATGGGAAAAACATTATATCAGAAAATGACAGCTTTAAGGTGTAAAAGTGCTTGTAAACAAATACATTTTGCTTCCAAGAAACATTCCCAAAAGAAAAATAGCATGTAAATATATGTAACACACCACACATAGTACTCTACGATTTACCACAGGAAAAGCATGAACGCGAGTCAGATGTTGGTCAGGACGTCGCTGGTAATGAGGCTCACCGAGACGAGACCCGGGAGGTCATTGTTCTGCCGGTTTCCTTTGTCCCGCAGGTGAAGTGTATGAAGCTGCTGCAGGTCAGACAGGTCACCGCTCAAGGTCGCCTGACCCATGAATGAGTCCTTCAGAAGGTTCTTGTTGTAGATCTGATTGACACAACAGAAAGGTACAAAGATTTGAGTGCAACTGGCAGATTACAGAGGGGAAGATGACGGTACTGATTCATCATGACAATAGCTATGTTTTCATCCACCTATTTTTATGTGAATTTATTTTGGAATATCACAAATGTTGGATAAAAACGGCAAGATGCAAATGAGGCAAATCCTTTTTTTTTTTCGATAAGACGTCTGCATAAATGAGGATGGAAAGACAAATATCAAATAAATCACTCAATGCGTAACAAAAAAAACCTTGCAGGACTTTGCCTCAAAAGAGGATGTGATTGGCCTAACCAGCGGACCAATCGCATGACACAGCATCTCAAATGTTGGCTTGGTCGTTTTGAAATGCCTGAGCCAAAGTCTGTCATGAAAATGATTTTGTTCAATTCCATTCCAGATCTGTTTCATACGGTTGAGAAAAACCAGGCATCTGAACACAAGATAACATGACAGCTTTTATTGCGTATTTATGATGCAGGAAAAAAATAGCCACAGTGGCTTTCCCAATTGCGGCAACTTCCATGTTTATTAAATATTTTGAGCCAATTTCCCAGGAAGTGTTGATTTTTTTCTTTGGAAATGGTGCTTCATTCACAAACGTTTTATTCGATATTCCAAATTCACAACTTTGGATGGAAACAGCTACAAATGATTCCTAAAGCACTGTCACCTGAATGCGAATCGGCTCTTTCGGCTTCTTTCTGTAGAAAACAGCCTTCACGTCAAAATCTGGGGTCTGTGTGTCTTTGTGCACCACAGAACGAACCTTCTCTCCCTCACAGCTGATAATGACGTACGGGTCAGACGCTGAAACGACAAGAAAATTCAGCTGTTCAAAAACATCAAACTACATTTGTGTCAACTTATTCAAAAATACAAGATCCAAATGCAATTATAAACATGTTGATGACTGTCTTATAAAGCTAAAATTCTTAAATAAATATAATAAAAGTAGTTTGGCATTCTGTTGTCATGTGACATGCAAATCCTGAAATGAGACAGAGAGCACAGCTGTACAGTCTTATGACTGTGTCAGAAGGTTTCTTACAATATCAGATTTGATCTTTTATGGTATCTCAAGATTAGTTCAAGTTGTAAAATGGTATAATTTAAAAATAATTTAGAATAAAGGTCATTATAAATATGATGGATTAAAGCATATCCGCTAACATTCAAATGTTTTTTTTTATTTATGAGAAATGTTTCTTGAGGAGCAAATCAGTACGTTAGACTGATTTGTGACGGATCATTTGACTCTGAAGACTGGAGTAATGATGCTGAAAATTCAGCTTTGCATCACAGGAATAAATAACAATTGAAAATATAGTCACACAGAAAACAGTTATTTGAAATTTAATAATATTTAACAATAATGCTGTTTTTATCATATTTTTGACTTGCTGAAAATTAGAGATTTCTTTAAAAAAAAACTTTAAAAATCTTACAGGGCTGTGAATCTTACAGTGACATGAATTTAAGTTGTCAGAAAAATTTTATTTTTTTTATTAAAAGCACAAGATTTTTAAATGTTTAAATTTGTAAATGTTTCAAAAGAATTTCAAAGTGCTTCAATGCAAAAATGCTCAAAAAATGTTTAAAACATTTACAAGCCTGTAAAAATGTCAAGTCCTATAACAAATATGAATAACAATTAAAAAAAACACTACACTTCTAAAAACGTGGCACATGCATTCTGAAGTAATTTTTTTTTTCATTCCTTCATTAATCAACTCAGGTGTCATGAACATGCCAGATTTGAACAGGCAGAAGGCAAGGTTGTTAGCAAAAATTGCCTGAAATTTCAACGTTTTCTGGCCTATCATATTTGTTAAGAACTCTTTATGATATTTGAAAGTCACCGTTATCCAGAGCATTTCCATAAGAGGTATAGTGCACAAAAACAGAGAACATGAAATTACTTACATCCATCTGAGTCCTGAGCTTTGAGTCCGTCTGCTCTGTGGACGTGCACCTGTGTGACCAGCTTTGGATACCCACAACACCCCGTCCAACACGTCTGTGGCGGCTCGTCTATTGTCAGCTCCCTTAAAACCACACAATCTTCATCGATACATTCATTGCCCATAATGCTAAAAGAAAAGAATGTATAATATACTACATATTACTTGCAGGCAGAAGGTACATCCGTGAAGATACGCAACAGGAAGTCTCCCTGCAGGTGGGGGTCAAAGGTCGTAGGAATGACGATATAACGACCCTCCTTCAGGTCCTTGCGCAGAAAGACGCTGCGGGAGTTGATGTAGATGGAGCTGCCCACCGTTTTCTGAATGGCATGCATGCGGTATATCCGGTTGAGCTCGACCTATCAGAGAATACATTTAGGTGACCGATCAATCTATATTCCTTTGTGTGCATGTTGTACATACTCCTAATGTTTTTTCCCCATTGATGTCACCTGATGGAGTTTGGGTTTCTTGACCACTGTCACCTTTCGGCTTGCTTAGTATGGGTTTAAAAGACTTCAAATTCAGTAATATTAACAATTTGACTGCACTGACACTATTGGATGAGAACAAAACTTGAAAAGTAAATTGAGCTGAATAATGACACTATTTTGCAGCATCAACACTGTTACTGAACTGAACTGAATTAACATTATCCGTTTCCATCCAATGCCGCCAATTTAACGTATTTGCAAAATTAAAATATTGCACATTTGTGAATAAAGCATTGTTTCCAACACATGTGTTCAAGACAACAAAATTGTCACTTCCTAGGAATTTGGTGCAAAATATCTGTAATAAAAATGGAAGTAGCCACTTCCAAGCCACTGTGTCTTGTTTTTTGTACATAATTAATTAGCGCGTAGACGAAACGCTGTCATGTTATCTTGCGTTCGGATGCATGGAGTTTTGCAATAATGCGAGTTGGTTTTGGGAAGTCATTATACCAAATCCTTCTGATGACAGACTTTGGCTCAGGCATTTCAAAACGATCAAGCCAACATTTCAGATACTGTGCGAAGAGTTTCTGCACATCAAGGGATTTATTCTGTAATTGTATTTCCATTATAGTTTATGTATGTCTTCTTATCAAATAGAAAAAAAGATCCGCCTCAATTGAGCGTATGCATTTTTTAACGCATATTTTAAAAATGTATGCATATCTTGGTGTTTCTATCCAGCGTTTTTATGCGCTATCCCAAAATTTACATAAAATAGGTGGATGGCAACATGGCTATTGAACAGACTCAAGACATTATTGTCTTCTGTAGAGCTGTGTACTGCCGAATTGAACTCATTTCATAATTGATGAACTTTACACTGTTATTGAAATAAATAGATTCAACATTTATTTGTTTATCCTTTATTTGACCAGGAGAATCCCATTGAGATTTGACAATTTCTATTGCCAGAGAGTCCTGGCCAATCACGATAATCAATTATAGATAAAAAAGTACTCTCTAGTATTTTCTTTCTAGCCCCGTAAGGGAAACATTTTATGAAGCGATAAAAAGAAGCTCAATTTAGGCCTAACAAGTTATCACTGTGTATGTTAAAGCTAATCTTTTGTCAAGCAATATACCTAAATATTTTTAAGAACTAACTCTTTCAATAGTTATACCGTCTAAAGTCTAAATTGCCACATCCTAGAATGAGCGTGACTAAAAATAACACATTATACATTGCACTGACTCAACCTGAATAATGACTCTATTGTCTTTTAAGAGTTGTCATTGATTCTGTTATTTTCCTGTTTATGAAGCTGTATTGTATAAAGCACTATATTAATAAAGGTGGCTTGACTTGATTTGACATACCTTTTGGATATCAAAGCCGATGGCAATGTTATCTCCTTTGCCTTCTTTGGATTGAGCTCTCTTGTCCTGTTGCTGTAGGCAGATCAAAACTTCATCCTCTGGCTTTGTCACGTCAAACACGTACTGAAAAACACATAGACACGCTCTTCAGCACACGACACGTCTACAAAACAACACACGCGCTTATGAATGAGTGTCGCACCTGTGGGTTCTGGAGGAACGTGGCTTTGTGGTTAATGCAGCCTCCAGATCGGTTCCTTAAAGGGTCGTCGTTGCGACACCAGGAGCCTCGCATCACTTCCTCATCCCAGGTCTTGTGGATGCTCAAGTATGACGTATTAATCAAGCGGCACAGAATCAGGTCTGTGAAATACTTACAAAAATCATCAAAATCCATCCTGAGAGAGGAAAGACAGCAGGACGATAAAGAAAGATCATCAATAACATAAATATAATTAAATAAAATCATTTAAAAAAAAATTTTTTTTTTAAATGATGAAATTAATGAATCAATACATAAATTAAATAGGATATTAAAACAGAATAAACAATAAAATACACACTATTTAGAAAATTATAGTCACAAAAACATTATGCATGTTCAAATATGACTAATGCAATAAAACTTATGTGTGAAAGTTTACATGCAATACAACTCGCTGTAAAAAATATTTTTCAAAGTTGCAAACTGAGTTCATTTTAAAAGAAAATATTATTTTAGTCTTTCCACTTCAATATTTCGTTACAATTTCTTTGATATCTTACAATCAAATTCGCTTCAATGCTCCTGTGATAATGTAAACCAGGCAAACCCTATAACTTTCATACATTATATGCAAAGATGCCAGAAAAGAAGGATAACATTTATTTCTATAGTAGGATAAATGTAATAGTATAGTATAAATGCGTTAACAAAATACAAGCTTCACATTTCTGCTTTTAAACCCTTTTTTAATGCTCTACTGCCAAGCTGAAAGATGCTAAATTAGTTTCTGTGGTAATCGTCAACATTTCACATAAAGTTGCATTTGATCAGAAAATCTCTTTGTTCAACAGAGTCCTGACGCAAAACCAGTCCAGATATTAATCTCACCAGAACTCGCCATCATCCTCCACGGTCACACCCAACCGCTCTCGCTCACTCTTACTGACTCTCTTCCACTCCTCTGAGCTACAGATAGATAGAGATGGATTAAAAAAACAAAACAACAACAACATTATAGTGCAGCAATTCAACTTCCACTGTAAACAAACAAACAAAAAAAATAATAAACCAACTGACAAGTATGCCTGCTAATGATGCCTTTCACCAATGACTCTGTTAACTGAAAATGTTTGCTTTTGCATTTTTGAAACTTTGATTTTGACACCAGTTTTTGTTTGATCTTATATTAATTTGGTGAAAATAATTCATATATGCATTAAAGAATACTATTGATGCCACGCACATGACATGAAGCAAAATATGTATGTATGTATGTATGTGTATATTATATATATATATATATATATATATATATATATATATATTTATTTATTGTGGACACATCACATTTTATTATTTCGTTCCCTTGTTTTAGTAGATCGTAGCCAGATTATAATAATTTGTTCCCCTGTTTAGTTCAATCAAAATGAGGGAACAAATTAGTACAAAGTGGCCACTAAAATGAGGGAACAAATCAATAAGTCAGTATAAAATGTGCTGGGCTACGTAAAATACTGTATTGCAAAATGTAAAAATCAGGTTTCCTTCAACCAAAACTAAAGGTAATCAAAATGTATGACTGTCCCTCCCACACGTATTAACTCAAATGACTCTGCCCTACATTAAAATATAATTATTTTAATAGATTGGCAATGTAAGCATGATAATTTTTTTTTTTTTTTTTAAATGTAAATACATTAATATGGCATTAAATGCAAGTCCCAGCACCATCTTTCTGTCCAACACAGGGTTTTTGGTAGAAGACCCCTAATTTTGGGCATTCACTCACACATTTAAATCTGGTTTTCACTCCCAAAACCTTGCAATGTGAACATGGTCAGAATAAACTCAAAGACAATTGCTGTATTGGCATGAACAAAAAATTATTTAGTGCACCTTTAAAATGCTGAAATACGACACCTGATGTTCAGTTTGTCCTCCAGTAGGAGGCAGCATGAGCACACAAATACACATAGCATTTAAAACACAATATTTAATTTGAAACAAAGCGTCTCTGTGTCAGCCCATTTCCTGTTTTTACCATAGCTTCCTTCTTTTTTACATGGTTGCGACAAGCATTATGCACAATAACGATTATACTTTAATCCTGTTTTATTTATGAAACATGTTTCATCTTCTCTTTCTAGGAACTATTTAGGAAATGTATTAGGCGAACACTGTATGTGTGTACCAATTGAGAAGTTTGTTTACATGATCATTTGAAGTGCTTCTAGTATTTCTAGCCTTAAATCAAACTATTTACATCAGGGAAGGCCAGGGAAAATTCCAGCTTAGAATAAGGTCAACTTCTCCAGTAGTTGTGCAAATTTATGCTGGAACATCATGCAGACATGTTTAAATGTGTACCGTATGCTTTAACGATAAACCACACAGTCGACAGTAACACTAACAGTTTGCAGATGTTCACAAACCTGTCGCTCCAAGCTCCATTCCATTCTCTCTGACCCCACGGGTTCCTCATACGGATCATGGAGAGCTTCTCTGATTTGAAGAACGCCAGCAGGCCGGTGCCCAGACGTACCTTACGCACGTCAGTTACAGCATACGCGTGACCTTTGACCAGGCCGCAGTCCAAACGGGCTTCCATGTCTGCCTGCGTAGTCGCCTACGGAAAAGAGAATCCAATCAATATGAAAACATACACATTTCTTAACACAAATGCATTTGTTTTATCAGGAGTTTCAGTTTGAGTCCATGAGTTGATTCTGAAGTAAAAGGCTTGATTTGCAGTTGCGTAGTTCAGATACATATGATTCAGCTTTAAATACAAATGCATGTGACGTGACATTAAACTCACTCTAATGGAGCAGCTGATCAGGCCTCCTCTGTTGTGGACTTTCAGGACCCGCTCAAACAGCTGATGACGGGCTTCCTCCTCCTGGTTAAACTTCCCTTCCAGCAGCTCCACGGGCTCAGATACACCGCCAGTGAAATCCACCAGAGCATCAGCTGTGTTTCCACCATCCAAAGCCTCATAACATCCACATAACCTGATAAATGAGGGATTAGATAAATGAACCAGTTCATTGAACCATATATCTGAAACATCCCTGAACATATATATATATATATATATATATATATATATATATATATATATATATATATATATATATATATATATGCCAACTTCATTCAGTAAGACGGTTTTCCTTCTGTTTATGTTGGTTGTGGTACTTACTTGGCATAGGCTTTCTCCACTAGAGCACTCCAGAACTCATTGCTGTCGTTGGAGTGGCAGTAGATGAGCTGCCCATTTGCGGTTGGCAGTCGGTCATCAATGACGACATCTACCCAATCCCCAAAACGCCAGAACCGAAAGTGAAAAATCCCAGCATAGCTCTCTGGTTTGTCCTTGTCCCATTCCTGGTCCTTCCAATCTGGAATAACCTACAAACAACAAAAAACTAGAGTCAACTAAACCTAACACTGCCAGACCTGATGTAGATCAGAAAAATATGGTGAATAAGGTTTCATATTTAAAATTCATGGAATTATAGGAGTCAAATGGGTGAATCAAATGTCAGAACATGCCCAAGCAATATTTCACTCCAAAATCAAAGAAATAAAAATAAACTTTTAATTTTAGTACTTCAACTTTTCATTTTTTTTTTCAAGTTTTTCATCCATTTCAATTATAGAAAAAATCTGTTGTTATTGTTAACTAAAATTAAAAGTTTTACATTTTGTTAAGGACACTTACGAATTTCTGTATTTTTGTACATTTTAGGCATTTTTTTTAATGAAATTCAGAATACTAAAAACCTCATCTCATTCTACAATAACATCATCAACAACAATAATAATATGATACAGTATGTAAAGAATAATAAAATACTACTATGAATAATACAATACTAACAGAATAAAATACTATTAATATAAAAATACTATTATAAATCAGAGTATTTATACTGCATTAATGCCGATTTTTTTAAAAATTGTAAAACGGTAACTTTTTTATTTACTATATTTGGATTTTTGCTGTATGACAATATAATAAAAATAATCAGAAAAATAAAAAGTAAAATGTCCAGATGCATTGTTAATAACAATGCAGGGTTAATTGTAAATAAACAAATGTTAATCAGATGTATATTTAAATAAAAAAAAAAAAAGTTTTTAAACCGCAGCAAGGATCTGTTGCCTAGTGCTGCAACACGTCAAACAGTGAATCTTCGGTTGGTTTGCTCCTCCTCCTGCTCCCAAAACTCATCCAGAGACTCAGAGCATGTGTGGCAGAATCAATAAAGTCCCCAACTAAATGAGGCTTTTTGCCCGTGGGGCCACAGAGGCGGGGGGGGGGGGGGGGTAATGGAAAGTGAAGGTTGAAAGAGGAGAGAGTTTATTCAGTCGCACACAGACACAAGCCACAAGCAGACGAATCCTTTCTCAACTTGAAGGCAATTTGGTCATGGGTTCGGAAATGGAGCTGACTTTCACTGAGGACCTGCAGCTGACGGAGGTGATGCGTTTGAGGGTGCAGTCGCTGCAGCAGAGGGGCCAGAAGAGGCAGGACGGCGAGAGGCTGCTCCTGCCGCACGAGTCCGTCTACCGTCTGGACTTCAGCGAGCAGGAGCTGACCTTCTCCCACTGGAACGTGAACCTGCAAGGAACGGGCCGTTTCACCGTCACCGGCATCTGCCAGCTCTGGACGCCCGACCTGACCAACCTGATGACCAGGCAGCTGCTGGAGCCCATCGGTCAGTTCTGGAGGAACGCCGGAGATCCAGAGGATTTGCCCATCAAATGCCTGGAGGCGGACATCCAGGAGTTCGGAGAAAGGATAGCCGAGCTGGCGAAGGTGCGGAAAGTGATGTATTTCCTATTCGCCTACAAGGAGGGAGCGACGAAAGACAAAATATCTTGCTCTTTGACCTTCAGCAAAAGCAAGTGACAGATCCAATCTCCGTATCCTAAAACCTCAGACAGGTTAGATGCTCTCAGTGATGGTCAGTCAAATCCTCTTTCTTTCACCAATCAACAAAAGCTCTTTGCGTTAATAAAAACTTCAATTTATTTTGCTCTAGTCCTCTGTAATCTCCTGAACTTTACAATGGTTTTATTAACCTGCCGTCTAGAAAAAAACAACATTTTGTAGGAAGATTGTTTGTAACACACATGCATAAAGATATTGCTGGTTGATTTTGTCTGGTATATATGTAATTCAATGCCATTATGATGCTTATAGAGTGAATCTACAGTTAAATAAATTGTGTTGTCAATCATTCTTTTTCTGTATGTGAATGTTTTGTCGATATGGTGAAGGCATCTGACTGGAAGGTCTCGTTCAGTGTCCATCTCCATCCACATGATGGGATTAATATCGGCAATCAATCAATGTGTCCAGCCTTCAGGCAAATGCCACACATTAGTTCAAGGAAGTCTGACTCATTTCCATTAACTGGTTCTTTTTAACAGTTTGTTTCATTGAACTGATTCAACAAGCCAATTCTTCAGTTCTTTTACGTCATCAAGTGTTTCCGTTATAAATCTGTTGACATTTTATGTGACATAACTGAAAGGATGTAGTGAGCCGTTAAAAGAATCTAACTAGTTCAGTTCAATTTGTCAATTTGTCCACCGAGTCAGAAGAACAATTCTCACACACTAAACTACAAAAATGATCTCTGTTTGCTATGAAATAAGTCAACTAAGCAGTCAATAAATGTAAAACGCAAACTTCTCATATAATCTTTGACATACTTTTCCCCAGGAATGAATGTCTATAGCTTGACTCTTCCAAATAATGGTTAAAAAAAAAAATCTGTATTTTTCATATACATGTAATTTCACTGGATTCTAGGATTGCCTGCACCATGAAGAGTGTTTGACTTCTAATTTGGCAAAAATCTCAAAAAGAAGCCACAAAAAAGAAGCCTACCTTACGTGAATCAAATCCCAATTTTGTTTCCAATAGAGTTTTGAACTTGCATTTTACTAAGACAACAATGCAACACTCTAAGAAGACTGAAATATCAATAAAACCGTGTTATTAAAAATGGTTTGTGTTTGTATTTTTAAACGGTACTAAACAGGTTTTTAAACTAAAACTATAAAAAAAACCTGAAAACATGACTAAGCATTAAAAAAGTAGTAGGAATTTTAAATTAGTAAAAAAAAAAAAATAAAAAAAAAATAAAAAGCACATTAAAAATGACTACAATTTGAACTAAAATTCAAATGAAAGGAGAAAATATAAAAATAAAAGCCAATTCAAAATGTAATTTTAATATAGATAATTCTAAAAAAATAACACTGGAACTGAAAAAGTATCAAGCAAAAAGTCAACAATATTAATTTTAATTGAATGTTTTGTTTTTTTAACAGCGTTTAGCAATGTTTTCTGGGATTGTTTTCTCTATTAAGCACGGATGTGATGTTGCCTTAGAATATGATCAAAAAGAGAACTTAAATTGCAACATAAGGTCTCCTCGTACTTTTAAGAGCAGCGTTAGCACCTTAAAATACTGCCTAGGTAGGCAGTTCAGTAGGCATGAGTGTGTGGCCAGATGAGATCTAAGAGTGTGTGTCTGATGGGGCTCTTCAGGGGGACCGCAGGAAGAGTAAGCGGACAGTAATTAGACCTCAGGAGGAAACAACATGTCTAGTAGAGACAGAACGCATAACACAAAGGGAGATCTAGCGCTCAGCGTACTGCGCGGCGGTGTGCAGCCGTGTAAGGTGCATTACTGCAGTCGCTGCAGTGTGACAGCTACAGGCAGGACGTCCCGCGAGGCTCTTTAATGAGAATTACGTGGAGCGACACAGATGGATGACGTACAACTGTAAGCTCATGAGTGAACGGAAGTGCTTTAATAAAACTTTTTCCAAGCATTCGGATTTGGAAAACTTTAACACATGGAAACAAACAAGTCTTCTCATGGGATCTGATGTTTGTCCACGATTGTGCATCATGTGTGGACACAAATGAAAATAGAGCAAGGTGATAAGTCTCCAATTAGTCACAAGCCATCAAAGCAATCTCATTCAATCTAAACAAGACTCGACTTAATAACGCATCATTTTCTCAGTAAGCACATCCCATGGCTCAATTTGTAAGGATTACAGTGTACCTGTAGACAGAGTGTAATGAGGATAGGACACATTCTATGAGAAATGAGCATACATTAGAGGACTCGCCACACCAGCATAAATAAAACAGTAACACAAGTTTCTTAAAATTCAAATTAACATGACATTTATTATTTGTTAGACAGACAAATGTTCATAAAACTGTTCCTCACTAATGCTGCATTCATACCATGTTTTGTTGTTTTGTTAATATTGCAAAAATGGCTTGTGATTTGTGAAGCATCAGTAAAGCATCAGTAAAAACTACAACGGTGGTGTTAGTGTAAATTAAAACTCAGACTAAAGCTAATAAAAATTGTTTCTGGTCATTAAACAAAAGCTTAAATAAAATAAAATACAGATTAAAAAGTTAGAAAATTAATTAGAAATGTTGCCTTGGCAACTAACTGAAATAAATAAGCTTAAGAACTAAAAATGTCTAAAAATGAATTAAAGATCAATTTAAGCTAAATAGAAATGTATAAAAAACTAAAAACAACTAAAACTAAAATTAAAATGAATCAGAACAAATTCTAAAAATAAAAGCTAATAATAAATCAAAATATTAAAAACAAAATAGGATAAATAATACTAAAATAACAGTAATGTTTTGCATCATATGCCATAATTTTTCAACAAGTGTTTATGAATTTATGCAGTTATTTTTGTAAAGAATATTTTGTATTTTTTGAAAATAAAAATAATTGTAAAGAATTTTTTTTAATGAAACCTTGCAAAAAATATAAATATTTCTAGCAAATATTAAAACACATACATATGTAAATATATATGAAATCAGGCATAACATTATGCCAATATTTTGTTGGTCCCACCTGTGCTGCCAAAACAGCCCTGACCCCTCGAGGCATGGGCTCCACTAGGCCCCCTGAAAGTGTGCTGTGGTATCTGGCACCAAGATGTTTGCAGCAGATCCTTTAAGTCCTGTAAGTTTGCGAGGTGGAGCCTCCATGGATCGGACTTGTTTGTTCAGCACATCCCACAGATGCTCGATTGAATTGAGATATGGGGAATTTGGAGGCCAAGTCAACACCTCAGACTAATTGTTGTACTCCTCAAACCATTCCTGAACTATTTTTGTGTTGTAGCAGGGCGCATTATCCTGCTGAAAGAGACCACAGCCACCAGGGAATACCGTATCCATGAAAGGGTGTACAAGGTCTGCAACAATGCTTAGGTAGGTGGTACATGTCAAAGTAACATCCACATGGATTGCAGGACTCAAAGTTTCCCAGCAGAACATTGTCCAAAGCATAACACTGTCTCCACCGGCTTGCCTTCTTCCCATAGTGCATCCTGGTGCTAAGTGTTCCCCAGGTAAGATGCTCATAATGTTATGCCTGATCGGTGTTTGTATATTTTACTAGACTGAAGGAGAATAATTTTCCACAGCATCATCCCGTGCTTGAAGTGGGGAAAAAAGGGCTGGTATTCCCCTATTTGAAATGGCGGGTGCTAAGGGCAGTCAAGAGTACTGGCCCACTTCAAGCACTTGTTTAGACTCTATAACTTGTGATCATTCATGCATCTTCTGACTAGTATATCTTGGTTATGGGTGTACTCATTCTTACTAGAGGGAATATTAACTTTCATGGACATTTATCCTATTCATTAACCAAACTAATGATAAGGAGGTGGACCGCTGATACCGCTGATTACAGAGCAGGTTGTTCAAATCTTTACACATAAATCCACAGTAAACATCGATCCAGACAAATACGCGTACACTCTTAAAAATAAATTACATTAAAATAAATAAATATTCTGCAAGGGTTCTTGCATTGTCTGTACTATTGTTTAAATGTATAAAATGTGTACATGTATAAATGCATGTATATTTTTACTTAAATTTCAAATTTTAATTTAAAAGTATTTAGCAGATGCTTTTATCCAAAGCAACTTACATTGTACTCAAGATATACATTTTATCAATTCATGCACTCTCTGGGAATCAAATCTGTGACTTTGGTATTGCTGACAATGTACTCTGAAATTTTTACTGATTTTTTAATTTCTCACACTACATTTTAAGATGCCATGTCAAGTTAAAAGAGATACAAAGATTGGTAACTACTCTTTTAGGCAGAACGTATGGTTACTATGGTAACTATTTTTAGTATGGGAACAATAATGACATGAACTCACCTTCTGCCACAGAGGCTCTCTGGAGGCCAGACTGGAACACGCTGCCACAAACCAGCAGTTTCCCAGCTGCCCCTGGTGCAGGTCATGGGCACTAATTCCATTCACAAACAAGTGCGGGTCTTCACAGAGCTCCTGTTATAGAGAGACAACAAGATTCCCATGATTCAGAGCTCCATATTCACACATACAACAACAGAGTCCAGTTACAAAAGGACCGCAGGGCAGAGTTTTTTTTTTTGTTGTTGTTGTTTTTTTTTTTAGTTAGACAACAGAGAACCTGTAATTAAATCAGCCATGTTTTTCTGTTGTTGGTTGACCTGTTAGTATGCCATTGAGGCACTTTTAGTACTGCTGAAATGGCATGCTGTTCATCCTAAGGCTAACTAACAACACACTTATAAGATTAGTTTCAGGGTTAGTTTGTTTCCTGAGATGCAAAAGACAAGTGGAAGCTTCATTAATCTGATTTGATCTTTTTTTTAATCTCAAAGGTGTTGTTGCCAATAAAGGAAAAAATTTAAAGCAATAGTTCACCCCAAAATTAAAATTCTGTCATCATTTACTCACCCTCAAGTTGTTCCAAACCTATATGAATTTCTTTGGTCTGCTGCACAAAAGAAGATATTTTTAAGAATGTCAGTATCCAAACAGTTACTGGGCCCCATTGACTTCCATAGTGTGGAAAAAAGGCCCCATCAACTGTTTGGTTAGCGACATTCTTCAAAAAATTCATACAGGTTTGGAACAACTTGAGGGTGAGTAAATGGTGACAGAATTTTGACTCCCCACTATTTTCCGCTAAAAAACAAGATTGATGGTTTAATGTCTGAAAATTATGAATTTAAGGTATAATATTAGTATTGTATTTTTGTAAAAAAAAAAAAAAAAAATAACAATAATAATTTTGTACCTAAAATGTATTATTATTCTTTATAATATTTTTATATTATTATATTTTTTTAAATATACAATGGTAATATTTGTATTGCTTAAGTATATTAGGTGCCTAATACATGCCTGAATAATAATCAGCACAATAAATAGCATTATTATTATGAATTTATTATTATTATTATTATTTTATAGTCATATTTATATTTAAAGAGCAAAATATAATTTTTGCCTCTTTTTGTGCAGTCCTATAAAAAAAAACATAGCAAACATAAACTCCAATTGCATAAATAAATACATAAATCTGATTTTTAAATCCAAAGTATTCTTTCTCCCTCCGTGACTTAACAGAACAGATAGAATTATTTCAGATGCTAAAGAAAACAACAGCTGCAGTGAGGAAGAGCTACTTCATGTGACATTCATGAGTGAAGGTCTGTTTTTGCCACTGGCCCGAGTTAACGAAACAGACTCTGCATCAACAAACAGCATAAACGGTGCAGTTCATGACACTGGAGGTTTTTAGTGGGCGGATGATTGTAATGCACTTGTTCAACTACATTGCTCTCACATGCCCGAACAGAACACAGTAATTCATGATGGATGGTGAAAAAGGGAGTGTCCTGAACATATGTTGCAATGCTCCCTAAATGCAAACACACTGCTCTGTGTGACCAACCGTTTAGTGGTGTTGGCATTGCTATTACTACTGCTCATACTTAGCATTAAAGTTTGGGGTGGAACGTTTGTGTTTCTGACATGACTGTTTCCTCAAATCATGCAGTTAGTTGAGGAGATTCGTTGTTACTTCACTAAGTCGTCAGATCTAGTATTTTCACCTGGCGGATAATAACACGGATAGAAAAAAACAAAACAATAAATCACATATGAAACAAAGCCGAATCTACAGATCAAAATCACTGAGCAAACATTGTTACATTAGCCACTCGGTAGCTAAAAGAACCTTTAAGCTCGTCTAACAATGGCAATCCATTCAGCAGATTACTTTAAACCTCATGCATATTTAACAAGTTAATGGAATGCCAAAAAGACTTTTCCCAGAGCCTTTAATGGAATGGGTTCAGTTTTAATCGACACAGATCTTTTAGGCTTGTTTTTGTGTGATTGCTGCGGTAAAGACACTGAAAACAGGAGGGAGGGGAAGAAAGAAGAGAAACAATACATTTCATATAGTACATCTCAAGAAATTAATTTATCGAAAAAGACCTTCTGATATAAAGGACTTCGCTTAAATTGTGCTTATCTATGAATTGCTGAGCAAGTTGGTTAGAGCTGCAAAAATTTGTGAATTGATAATATACACTACCATTCAAAAGTTGTTCAGTAAGATTTCTTATTATAGAATTAAGTAAATTTATTTATTTTTCTTTTATTCAGCAAGTATGCATTAACTTGACCTTAAGTGACATTAAATACATTTATAATGTTACAAAAACTTAATATTTCAAATCCTGAAAAATATGTCTCACAGTTTCCACACAAACATTAAGCACAAGTGTTTTCTACATTGTAGAATAATAAAAGGTTTTTGAGCAGTAAATCAGCATATCAGAATGATTTCTGGAGGATCATGCGACACTGAAGACTGAAAAATTCAGCTTTGCATACATAAAATTACATTTTAAAATAGAAAACAGGTTTTTTTTTTATTGTTAACAATATCACTGAATTTGATCAAAAAAATCTTACTGACCCCAAAATTTTGAATAGCGTACTAAATATTGCACATGAATGCACAGATTGCATCAACAAGCTCTAAGCCACCTATTTCTTGCATAGCTTATTTACATGCATCCTGGTTCAGATTTATTTATATGCTGAGAAAACAGATTTATTTATCACACTCCAAGACTCCAGTTATGACAGCTGCAGGAAATCATTCCTGTACACAAACTTTTACTCAGGCACATTTCTAGACAATAACTACTATAATCTTTGGCTAAATATAATAATGTCAAGCATTCACAAGCGAGTCGAGAGGGGGACTGTATACAGAGGTAATTGTTTTAACTTCAAACACATTTATCTGCCATCAGTTTAAATGCGTAAGTTACACGTGGTGTCCAGTTACACAAGATCTGCGGCCAGAAGAGCCACACCTTCCATAAGCACAAAGCTCGGACATGATAAATGTCAACATCCAGGTTATTTAGGTGATGCGTTTAATCTAAGCAGCCATAAAATCCACCTTTAACTGATTAAAGTGTATTAATGGTTACTAAAGGCCAAGTCACTTCGTGATTAGTGTTATTCGCTAACTATTCCTTTTGTAATACTTGAAGTAAGGGGTTTGATCAAATACTGAACTTTAAGTTCAGATTTATGAAATAAATAAATAAGGAAAATAGTCTAAACACTTATTAAAGACTAATTAAATTGGATAAAATATTTAGATTTCTTTAATAATAAAACAGGGAAAATAGACCAATAATTCACATTTAGGGAATGAATCTGTTTCTAAAATAATTTGATTTATTTAATAATAAAACTATAGCCCATTATTTTCAGACAAAATACAGCTAAAATACAAACTACACACAAATATTATGCAAAAATGACTCACATTATTTGCATCAAAAAGAATTTGCATCTAAAATAGCAATTGTTCTTTATACCTTTGGTCTCTTCCAGGTGACTTTTCCAATGCGGTTTCCGTGATAGAAGAGCGACTGGTCCACGGGGAGGAAGACTGGGTCTTCAAACAGAGTCCTGTTCTGCTGGCACTGTTTCCTCAGGGCTGAAAACTGCTGCCCTTCAAACGGCTTCACTGACGAGAACATGCTGCAGTCTGGAACGACACACAAAGACACAAGATCATAATGCTGGAAGGCTCTGCGGGTTATTGACCTGGGTGCTGGGATTGCTTTACACTTACACCAATATCTTCTACATTTGCCTGATCTGTTCCGGTTTAAGTGTGTATTTTCTGAAGAAAAATACGGTAGCAATTCAGAATAAGAATTGAGTTATGGGTGTCATTTCTAAAACAGCACAGAATAAGCTAATGTGGAAACACTGTTCTGAATGGGTTTCTCTGGCCTGAATAACATTCAACACATTTTGACGTCAAGTATACGGTGCAAATCTCTGTAAAAGAACACAAAAATGTAAAAACAAAAACAAAACGAGAAGCTTAGACATTCTACCAAACATATCCTTTTGTGTAAAAGACAGTAATATGAGGTTTATGGCAAGACACTACAGGTGAAAAGGGACTTTAACATAGATATCACCATAATTTCCCCAGTTAATTAATCACAACGTAAGACAACGGTTTTGTATTACAACTTTTCTTAATTGTTATGTTTAAATATGCAAATGAGGCATTATCTAATTAAGGTGCAATAGCTGATTCTCTGCAGAAACATTTTTGTTGTACTGGTTGAAAATCTCCTTATAGCAATCACTGTGTTAAAGGATTAGTTCAACCAAAAATTTCTGTCATTATTTACTCACCCTCATGTCATCCCAAAAACATAAGACCTTTGTTCATCTTCGGAATACAAATTAAAATATTTTTGATGAAATCTGAGGGTTTCTGAACTACAAGTCGGCAGCAACGTCTTTGTACCTTTTGAAGTCCAGAAAGGTAGTACGAAACATTCTTAAAATACTCAACATGTCTACAGTAGTTATGACTTTTAGCGTTACGAAGCGACGAGAATACATTTTGTGCGCAAAAACAAAACAAAAATAACGATTTTATTTAACAATCTGAACCGTTGTAAAACACAGCTGATGTAGTGAATGCGCTGCAGGGAGTTCAGTTTACATCTGAACGCCGGCTCATTATTGGCCGAAGCTGAAGACGCATGCCTGTGATGCTGACGCAAGAGCCGCCACATAATGAGTCGGCGTTCGGATGTAGAACCTGGAAGCGCTGTAAATAGCGTATGAGAATGACAGGGGGGAGACGAATAGTCATGGACTATTTTAATGATGTCTTTAATACCTTTCTGGATCTCAAAAGGTACAATGACGTTGCTGCCAACTTGTAGGTCAGAAATCCTCGGATTTCATCAAAAATATCTTAATTTGTGTTCCGAAGATGAATGAAGGTCTTACGGTTTGCGACTACAGGAGGGCGAGTTCTTAAGGATAATAAATTTTGGTTTAAACGGTCTAAATGCCTTTATACATAATGGTCTGTGAAAGGTGTAGGACCATATATGTTCATAAAATTATTATATTCGGTCTGAATTAAATAATACGAAATCCTACCTCTCTGTCAACGTATGTTTTTACAGACATCATATGTCATCAACGCGTTTCATACAAGATATGTAGAGTTTATACAGGCAGACTTCAGCAACGAAGCACCACCACAAACAAACAGCAGCCACCTTTTACAGTCCCTACCGAATAAAAACAATGAGTTTATGCTGCGTTCACGCCGTAACTACCTTAACTAGGAGATGGCAACCCATGAGGTTCTAACCAGAGCGGTTCAGTCAGACTTGGAATTATGCGTTTCCATGCCAACAGTATCAACCGAAATGAATCTGCAGCAGTCAGGTACAAGCTCTCTAAGTTGTTTATGTTCAGTATCATTGTAATGTTATGTGCTTTGAGACATGAGGTAATTTAAGGCCGTCTTTTGTGAAGCTTTGCCGAGAGCAGCTGTGTGTGTACATGTTGATTTTGAATGAGGCGTGGCTTTGGAGAGCGATTAGCAGGGAGGGTGGGATCGTATGCTTTCAATGCTAGCAGGCTAATGTTAGCATTTCCCAGATACACTCACTTGCATAAATGGGTTCAAAATTCTTGTTTCATTTTGTTGACACATTAGAGTTAAAGGTTTTATAGAAGGGATTTTAATTACTCTATAAATCAGAAAATACTGCCAGAAAACGAAAAAAATAAGTCATGTTTTCAGGAATAAAATGTTAAATATCAGGTGAATGATATATGAACAACCCTCCTGTAAAAACCTTCAGAATATAGATAGGAATAAAACTGTAAAGTTTAGTGTATGTAAAGCTGCTGAAGTGGAGATTTCATTCTCTGTGCAGGAGAGAAAATAATCTCACAGCCTTTAAAGATATGGGTTAATTGAAATCTACAGATGCAGATTGATAGTGTAATAAAATAAACAATTAAATATGTATTTTGCTTGTTTTCTTTCCACTAGTCTGAAAGACGACATGTAATGGAAGCGAAATAGGCCATTATCTCAAAATTGATCAGTTTAGCCTGTAGTGTCTTGCCTCAAGAAAACAACATGAGTTTGGAATGACATGGCAGGAACTATTCCTACATGCAGAACACATCTAAAAGTCACATGATCAGTGAAACATGAGTCAGTATCACACCGTCATACCAGAACAGCCAAAAAGGGGAAAAAAAAAATTCAGGAATGGTGAAACATGTGATGAACACTATTGGCTCCTCCTTTAGTTTACCATATGGTTCTGCTTTTTATCACTTTTGTCGGAGCACCAGGGGTTGTCCTGCATAAACCACTCACATCACCACACAGCCGTAAAAGCATTACACACGACTGTGAGAGAGGAAAGATCGATACCAAGCTCAGATTAATCTGTTTAAGACACCATACACCCATCCAGACCGGAACCACACCATCCAATTGACAGCACAAAAGATCCTGGTTTCTGAAGACAATATAAATCCCTTTCACAACACAGGGCTCTTCATTCTCGACTATCAGGATCATGGGAATGAGTCAGCGATGGCATTGTGTTTTTACAGAGGGTGCGTCTTCAACTGGTGACTTATTTATTTGGGCTGTTTGAAAGGCTTCAGAAAGTATCTGGACGCTTCAACTTTGTCAGTGTTGTTGTCTTTAATAACATACAAAATTGTGTTATCTGTGCTCAAATTCTCTTGCTATTTCATGATGAACATTAACTTTAAAATCATGTTCAGATGTGAGAATCAAATATGATCCATCAGGCTTTTGAGGAACGTTTATTTGTCCATCTCTCAGTCATCACTGCATTGCATTGCATTATATGTTTTGCCCCCACAATAAAACTAGTTTTGATCATAAAACTAAGCATGTAAACATAATCTAAGACATATTATTGGTAGATTTAGAGTGACAACAGATATTTATATTGATTTACATTACAAATGATCAGAATTTCATCTTACTTTTTTGGCCATATAAAGCAATATCAGCAACTGCACCTAATTGTATATTTTTGCTATAGGCCTCTTTCTTCCTCCATATTTTTACTATATCATACTATATGAGCCATAGAAGCTTGATGTGTCAAACACAATACAAAACAAAACACGGGCCTATGGAATTTTCTTTTTATTACATTTTATTTTATATTTTGACTAAAGCTTCAATAACTGTTACGTTTTATATATATATATATATATATATATATATATACATATATATATCTGACTATTATTTCATATCAAACTTTACAATGTTAACTTCACTTTTATTAAATTTATGCTCAATGTTAGTAATTTTAGTGAATGTATGCCATCAGTTGATGTAGTGTTGTTCAAGTGTTCAAAAACTGTCCATTTAACTTCTTCTTTAAGTGAATGACTGAAATAAACAGTCCTGCAGCAATGAACAGCAAAAATAAAAATTTGTTTAAGTATAAACGATAAACAACTCTTATTGTTAGAGGGACAATATGTTTTTGTAAAAGAAAAATGTTGGTCGGTATGTCTGGAATGTAATATTTTCAGTAGAGAGAATTCAACACGATGTTACGTTGTATCCAATGGACTACATCAAGTTTCCCATAGTTTTAGCAAATGTTAGTGATTACTGGATAAAGTAATAGTAATAATAACAATAATAAATATTTTATAGAGACTGCACTCACACTATTTCATTCATGGGTTTTCCAGGCCAGGAAATCCCAAATTAAACATTTCTTTATATTGTTATGAACACAGAACCATGTCAAATGCGTCAATATAGCAAGTTCATTTACAGGCGTTACAGCACAACTCCTCCCTTTTCAACATTCACACACACACACACAAACAAACAAACTAAAAACATGTCACTACAAAAACACTAAAAGAAGAGAAAAACACTGCACAGACTGTAGCCACATGAACACCCCCAAAAGTGACTTCAGAAAAATAACCCGTAATGTTGCAAGAACCTTAAATTACCTGCAAAACTCGTCGTGTTTTCCCCAGCTGGTTGAGGATATTCAAATAAGGATTGAACAGATGCTTCTTATAATTTACTAATTCATATGCACAGATGAGAGACATTCACAGTTCAGAGATAGGTTTCTCTCTGTGTCCATTTCCTCGTGTCTCTCAAGTTCTCTGTGGTCTGAGGGAGGGGCCTTCAGTGCTGACACGAATTTATCAAAGGGGAAACATAGTAGGGCGAAAAAGGGTAATCGATGCACATAATCAAACTTTTCTGAGAAAGAGGATTGCTTTTAACTGGCCGTTTCGAGTTTCACTGCAATTCTAAATCCAGTTTTCTATAGCTATCAAAGAAAAGCAAGACGACAAAAAATGAAAAAGAAACACAGAACGCAAAAGTTTCACCAACCATGATGATATTATTTACTGCTGCCACCTTGTGGCAAAAACGCTGTCACGTTTCATGAGGATCACTGTACAAACAGAAGCAGCAGGTGAAATTGCGCTTGCTTTGATTTTCTGTTAATAATATTCTGTTAAATAAGTGTCGTAGCCTGAAATTAGTTTTAATTTGGATTCATAATTATTGGGGGAGGCTCCAGGAGTATGTTTGGGATGTGGAAACCCCTAGTCTAATCCGCTGCTGAAGTAGGATGACTTTGTCACGTGATATTTGTTACTTTTCTCAACGCAGGTCATTATGGTACAATCACATTCGTTAATCATCATTGAATGAGTAATTTACATTTGTTTACGAAACTTGGCGAGCAGCGTGATGTGCCACATGCATAAAAAAGCAGGAGAACCCAACCCAAATTTGACAGGTTTGGACAACGCATTTAGATTTTACGAAAAACTGAAAGAAAGAAATAAAGAAAAAGAATCTACGTCAGTGGTTTGAATCTAAAATAATCTAAATCGGTGGTTTTGCTTCACTACCCAAATCATCAGGGCATTAAGAGGGTGAATTTGTGCAGAAATGCATCAAGTATGTTTAGACGCACAGCCTTCTTTTTAAAATTATTTTTGTTTTTCTATCATAAAAGGCCACAAACGTTTCATGATTTGCATTTAGCAAATTGTTTTCCCTCCTGTCCATGACTCATCAGAACAAATCTGTCATCCACTGAGAAATTCATCAGAAATATGGCCAAATATGATTTTTATGCTGTTGTATTGCATTGAATGGATACAATAAGAATATATATTGCTTGAACAATTGTCAATTCCTCATTTGCTTCTCTGCATAAATGTATCACTGTGGCAAAGAATGTTACTAATTAATTACCTAAAACTCAGATTTGTTCAGCCATAAAAACCTGTCTTTAACTGTTATATCAACTCAAACCTCATTCACATGACATCCTGTCTATTATTGAAGAGAGAAAAATGTTAATCTTTAAACATGGAGCACGAGATGAAATATAAGAGCTGTCATGTGAGGACTGTACTTTACTCCTCTTATTGAGAAAACAGCACAAACTACAAGACCCGTTCGGTGAGTATTCGACTGGCTGATCTGAGTGATACTTATAAATATGTGTCATAAATCTGTGTGGTTTTAAATGTATTTCATTCTTCAAATGATAACAGTTAGACAAAACTTCAGATTTTGTTTGTGTTTTGTGAAGACAAACCAAATATTCATTGGGGCTGCTGTACAAAGATATATAATATGTATGACTTGGGTCACAGGGCAGTCTTATATTTACATAATTACCATACAGTAATATTGGTACAGCAGTCAATTTTACATTGAAGCTAATGAACGTCTCATTTTTTCTTTCATTCTAGACTATGGAGTTCAGAATCAGTTCTTTGTTGAGTTTGATTCTCCTCTGGAACTCTGCATGTATTAGTAGCAGCAGAACAGAACACAGTGACATTTATGAGAGAAACTCTCAACAGTCGCCAGAGACTCTAATGAGTCAAACAAACCATCTGCAAATCAGACCTGAAAACTCAGTTCACATGTATCCAGGAGAAACGCTCACACTTCAGTGCAGAGATGAAGGAAATGAAGGTGAGCAGCACACATACAAAGAAATGAATTTCTTTCAACAGCATGTTGGGAATACAAATATACAATCTTCATACAAACAAAAATATACAAACACAAATTGTAGTGCTGATTGCATTTGTCAAGCTCAACCATTCAACCCCAAAGTTGCTGTATATATATAGTTTATCAATAACTTTCAAACAAGCTTTCGGTCTCAAACTAGCTATGCTGAGTGACATTATATACATATTTAATATTAAATATATATATAAAAAAATACAATAATAGTATATAGTCAGTAATATTTTGAATCATATGCCATAATTTTTCAACAAGTGTTTATGAATGTATGCAGTTATTTTTGTAAAGAAAATGTTGTATTTTTAAAAAAAAATAATTGTAAAGATTTTTTTTTTAAATAAAACCTTGCATTTTGAAACACACACACATGTGAAATGCATTTTTTTTATAGATTTTATTTCAAGCAAAAATAAATTAATACTTGTGGATGGATATTTTGTGAAGATTGCCTTCTTTCACTGACCATTTGTTGAAAAAGAACATCAATTTATCTCCCTTTTTAAGTGTTTTGAAGCTTTGAAAAGTGACTCTGATTGTTTTATTCTTCACTTTGCAGTGGTGGCTCAGTGGTGGCAGACACCTTTTGGATTGTTTGACGGCTGCAATCATCAAAACAAAGACCCAGTGGAAACATGCAATGGCACTTTGAGGATTTTAAGGGCCACAACCAGCCATGACGGATTATATTTCTGTATCCGCCTGGACAAGATGAGCAAAACAATTGTGCGTTACAGAGTTAATATAGTGGGCTTAAATCCTAACATCAACAAACAGCCGAGAAAGACCAGGGAGGTTTACGCCGACACGCTCTCAGAAAGCCATTTCGTGGCGGCTGTGGCATCATCAGTAACCGTGAGCTTTTTAGTGGCCTTCACACTTGGTGCGTTCAGTAGATCCTACGTGATAAAGTGTCTACGAACAATACAGGCTCGCATACCTTATAGAAAAGATGATCACATCAATGGACAAAACAATGTGCAGACCACCAGATCACAACCTGAGACAGTGTTCTTCCATAAAAACTACTCCACTGGAGAAGACACTGTGGACATTGGTGTGTCTGATCAGGAAAGCAGGAACTCTGATAATGTAGACACTATAGGAAATGGAAATGCAGATGGCGGGAAGGAAGATACAAACCAAACTCAGGGCTGTGAAGGTGAAGAACAAAACCAAGAGTTCAGATCAGTGGTTAGTCCACATCCAAAGAAGAAGAGCCGCATCATTAAAGTCTACAACTACGATGAAGAAGGAAATCGATTCAGCCACATCAAAGACTCTGGGATGGAGGGTGAAGAAGAGGTCAGGCCAAAAATCAGAACGAAATCGCTGACACGACTCAATGCCATCATGAACCAGGCAGACTTCAACCCAGTTAAAGATTCAGCTGAGAGCCAGTCGACTCAACCGGATGCTGCTTCCCATGAAAACAGTGTTTCAGCTACAGAACGAGACGCAGTCTCAACAAGTCAAGAGACACAAAATGGAGGAAATGGTCATTGTAAAGAACTTTAAAGAAAATTTTGTGGGTGTAATTTAGTTTATGCTGATTTTTTTTATTTGTGATAACTGCGTCTGATTAGACAACTAACTAAGGCCTGACTGTCAAAAAATTGTGTTCATTAAAATCCAGCAATTTTGTGTGTATCTTTAAATTGTAAATTAAACGTTTATACAGCAAATGTCACATGTTCTTTCAACAGAAGAACTTTTGTTGTATGTATTAGATATGTAATCAAAAAGATTTATACAGCACTTGTTCAGAAGCTTGAGGTCAGTAAGTTTTTTTAACAATATTTCAGTAAAGATGCATTAAATTGCTACTCTTTTGAGCTTTCTGTTCATCAGAGAATCTTGAAGAAAAAAAATATGAAGCAGCACAACTTTTTTCAACATCGATAAAAATAAGAAATGCTTCTTGAGCATCACATCAGCATATTAGAATGATTTGTGAAAGATAAATTCAGCTTTGCATCACAGGAATAAATTACATTTTAAAATATATGCATACAAAACAGTTGTTTTTAAATTGTAATAATATTTCACAGTATTACTGTTTTTACTGTATTTTGGATCAAATAAAGGCAGCCTAGATGAGCCTAAGAGCATTTAAATAAAAAAAAACTTACTGACCCCAAACTATATGTATGTAAATAAATCTTTTTATTCATGCTTTATTGCTCGAACAGTGCTGTATATGGCAAGCCACTAATCCAGAAGAAAAAATAATTTACAACTGCTTTATTTATTTCCTTTTCAAGACACTATAAACAAAGTAAAACTTTAAGGAAAAAAAAATGAAAGGGACAAAAATTACAGACCGTATCCCTCTCAGAAAAAATAATACAACACTGGCAATAGAACTGTTGCAACAAATCAATACAAATGAAAAATATTTCCCCTTTTGTTTGTCTTGTGATTCTTGTGTCATTTTCCTTTTAAAGTAACACTGTAAATGTCTCTGGGTAATGATGATCCGTATTGGACATCGGATACATTGAAGAAATCCTCGAGAGGTATGCCATCTTCTGGGGCAGCCTGGGGCACACCGGAAAAAATAACTGATGTGCTTTGATTCAGCGTCTGGTTTTGCTATAATGCAATTCTGGCTTTATGCCACTCCACAAACTCATCCAGCATCACTGGCCCTAAATCAGCACAGAGACAGAGAACATCAGCAATTTAACTGAGAAAGATGAATGGACACATGAGGATAGAGCTGCACGACTCTGGATAAATTGAGAATCACAATTTTTTGTTGTTGTTGTTGTTGTTGTATAAAATAGAGATCACGACTCTCCCGAGTAGACAAACAAAATAACATGTCATTTATTAGTGGTTCTGACAAAATGTTAATTGATGTCTATTTAAAAAATGTTTAATTTGATTTGAATGTTCCGGTGTGATTTTGTCAAAGGTTTAGTAGACAAAGGCAAATCGCTGTCATTTAAGAATAAGATGGGGTCTGTGTTTGAATCGAGATCGCAATATTTTAATGATTAATCGTGCAGCTCTACAAGGGAAACAAACTTACAGGCTCCATCTTCATCATAGTTGCTCAAGTCTGTGTTAACTGTACGGCTGAACTCTAAGACGTTGTACCACTGGTCCTTGTTCATGACTTTATACTTTGATTGCTAAAGAAAAGATACTTCTGTTAGACACATTATTAAAGGACAAATACTACTAAGTGCAAAGCTTTTAAATACACAGTCCACCAAAAGAAAAAAGATCATATATGGTTCAATTTGGCTTTAAATGGTGTCTTTTTGTCCTATTTGGATCTTGACAGCTAATTTGACAGTCTGGTTTGGAGAAAGAGATGACAAACCTCCAGAAATTGGTGGAACACTGGGAACAGAGGCCACGTTCTTCCAAGGAGCAGCGCCAACATGGATTTTGCAGTGTCCATATCAAGACTGCGCTGATCTTTATCCTACAGACAAAACCAGATTAATATGCTGAAAGAACATCAGAAAGGCTGGAACACACTACATGACTTTTAAATTCTGAACAGATTTTAAAACACTAGGCATCTTACACTTGCCGACTTTGTAAATGGTTACAGGGAAAAACTGGCCATCATACACAAAGACTGTTCAGACTGTCGGTCCGAATCCAATTTTTATGCATATCTGATTAAAATCAGATCAGATTTAGCAAGTGTGAAAGGCAAAAAAAAAAAAAAAAAAAAGTCACATGAAATGTGATTTTTACAAATCCATTTCAAGCTACATTCATATGAGGTATTTATGGAAATCCACTTCAATCTGAACGCTATGATCGGATTTCACGTGGTTTATGTAACTTTCTCATGCCACGTAAACATCAGACGTTGTTAAAGGAAACATGCTGAACGTTGCTGGAGAAACAAGGTTGTGTTGTTGCAAAGTGCCGGACGAGCAGAAAATGACAATATAATGGAGACATGTTTTGAAACCGATGGAGAAAACAGCACAGAATAAAGCCACACATATCAGCCTAGGACATTTCTGCAACTGCCTCATAAGAAGCAGTAGTCCAGCGTGGCGGCAACACATTGTCATTTGTAAAAAAGACAACACCTGTATTGCAAACCATTTCCATGTTGCTGCTGTTGTTTTTGGCGTATACCTACCAATGCCACATCACTGCCATAGAAACCAATGCAGATATTATGGCAAACGAAAGAGCGATATGGGACACACAAATCAGATCTGAACATTTGTGATACACAATGTGGACATCAATAATTTTAGATCAGATTTCAATCGGATTTGGACTGATAGTGTGAACATAGCCTTAATGACTAAGGATCATACACTACCAGACTTTCAAATCTTTCCAAACACAACCAACTCACACAGAAGCGTGCCTTGTTGCTAGGAGGCGCATGACAGATGAAACAAACATGGAACATGGAGATGACTGCAGAAGTTGTAGTAGCAACTCTGTGTGCAGAGTCGTAAAAGAAAAATAGTGAAGCGTACATGGATGTGGTCTTAGTTGGCTAAACGCGGACTCCACAGATTAAACAGGAGTTAGAGGTGAGTGGTGCTGTCAGTTGTTTTATCTGTGCTGATGGGTCAAATATTGAGGCTAATTTGTTACGCATGCTCCGTTAATTTACTTTTGTATTGTATCCTATTGCAACACAGATAGACAGCTTCGGTTTCAGTAGCGACACGTCATACACTACACAGTATGTGTTCTAAAATGAGCTGAAAACATCAAACATATTTTTATATCCTCTCACTGGATGGAATTCATAGTCTGAAGCTAAAAAAAAAAATCTGAAATCTGTCAACAAAGACTGCCCAAAATCTGCAGACTGGTGTAGACTTTCAAGACTGCAAATCAGGGCCAAAGTCATGTAGTGTATTCCAGCCTTAATCAGACACAAACTCACTGCAAAATTACACATAGGAAAAAATGCAAGCAATATTTATCTTAAAATGGAAAGGAAAGCGCTTTTTTCGTCCAACTAAAAAAAGCCTCTCACCCTGGCAAAGTCGAAGGCATATCTGTAAATGCTCTTGAATATAACTGGGTCATTCAGTTGAGAGCGTAAATAATCCAGTCTGCCTTGTAATCTCTCTGTGCAGTCACAACTGTAGAGAGATAAGAGAAGTTAAATGCTAAAATCATAAAAGACTTTTGATTTCTCATTATATCCATGGCATGCTAGGTGAAGGTCATTCTTACTGTAGTGATGTCATTCCTTTCAGCCACTCTTCTTTTGTGAAAAATCCCATATTTGTTGCTTCAAGTTTCCAGGCTAAAACTAACATTACAATCTGAAGGGTCACAAAAACACAGTTTAGTTTTTTTTCTAAAACTAAACTTTAGGATATACTATGAAAAACATGAATGAATTTTGCTAACATTTTCTGGCTCCACTCCGATGTCCTCACAGAACTTCTCCATGCTTTCTGGTCCGACAATGTCATCTGACCCTACACACATTTAAACCCACAACAATAATCATTAAACCTCATTTAACAGAAAAAGAAAAAAATATCAAAATTGTCTCCACATTTGACTTTCTTTATACATGTTAATGGTCTTATTGTAAATGATTCATCAGCGTACATTATTTCAACAAAAGAAAAAGTCTTCAAAATCTTTGAGCAATATTCAATAACTTGCTCTATCTCAAGCCATCCTATATTTCAGCCCTTGCCCTCCAAATGTCATATAGACCTATTGTATATCATCCTGATACATAAAATCATGCTTTGCCATTAATTTTTTTCTTGATAAATACCGTTTTCACTTTGAAATACGTCACATTAAAGAAGTAAAATGGTTTGCAAATGCAGTTTCATGTTAACTGGTAGCATGTGTTTAAAGTTGGCATTAAACTGATCTTTTATATCCCTATTGTGACGTATATATCCGGCTTCTTAAACAAGAAAAACACTACAGGTCAGGCCTTGATTTTGTCCATCTGGAACTGATTGGATAGTTAGATCGTTATGATTCGCTATTACTGCAATGTCGTTGCAAGAGGGAGGGAAAGTTATTCTGATTTAAGATTAAGACTCACATGATTTTTTTTTTTTTTTTTAAATGTGCATGGATAAATCATTTATAATAAATATTGCAATATTCCATAAAACAAAAAACAAGAACAGTCCATTTTGAATTCATGGTGACTTTAAGGAAAGAACATACCTGCATATTCATAAAACCAGGCGAGACATTTCTTGTTAGAAAACTGATCCTCAGGGTTTACCATCCGTCCTGGAGTTTGTGTCCTACAGTAACTGAGGGGATAAAAGAGGGGATGATGCCATGAATATGTATGAAAGAGTGAAAGACGCAGAGAAAAAGACAGAAATATTTTTACCTGGTGATTTTGCACTTTCTGATGTTGGGGTCTTCTGAGCCGGACGACTTTCTTTTCTTTTTCACAGGCATAATTGAGCTTCGGGTAAGTTGGTTTGGTCTTACTAAACAAATCACAATCAAACAGAACCAATTGAAGCTGACAGCTGCTTTCCTTCCCATCCAATTCAATATTTCAGGGTCAAAAAAGCAGAAACCAGCTCTACCTCTGTACCTTTGGGCCCCGTGTCCATTCAAGTGTACTAGACTCTAAAACAGGAGCAAAAAAACCCCAAAATGACACCTTCATACTCTGTCAATGCATGACGTATACAACAAATGGTTTTACATCTTAATATATGCTCACATTTTCAATGTGTTGTCAAGATATAAGACTTACAAGTTACAAGGCAATGATATCTTCACAAATATCTCTTTTCTTCTTAACGTCACACTGTTCAGACCTTTATAAAGGGAAAAGAAAATGTATGTGATGTTTACCAGCTTTACATGCAAAATGTCTTCAAATGTCATTGCTGGATGTCTTAGCCTGCATGTGAACTCCATCCAAAACAACTATAAACATGAATAATGTCACATAATCATTTTAAAATCCGAGGCAAATCCTGATGTTTATGTGTAAAGCAGACTATCCATTTGACAGAATAAAAAAATGCCTGGAGAAACACTTGAGTTTAAACTTTGTACTTGACACATAAAGGAATGTTTTGTTTTATTATTTTAAATAGAACTTAAAATGGCTGCTTATTAAAATCATATCATTAATTCAACTAGATCCAGAAATTAATCTCAGACTGCACTAAATTTTCCTGTCACTAAACGGAATGTTTGATTTACACAGATTGAGTTTAAAGCCATTTAAAAACAAACAACTGAAAAAACAATAAAACAAAACTGACGCATCGCCTTTGTGGCTAACGTTACTGAAATGGCTGAACTGCTTAATGCCAAAGCATGAAACTCATCGAAATGTGTGGAATCAAAAATATATTTATACACAGGATACAACTAAACGAGCGTCAAAACAACTGATGGTATGAGTAAAAAGAAAAACACACGCATGTGCTATATGAACATATATGAACACCAGCTCACCGGCTCATTTAAATATCACAAATAAACACCCAACAAAACACTTCACAGGTACCAAACTCAATGTAATAAAGTGCGTACTCATCAAACCTGAATTATCAAATGGTTTTAGTTCGTCCTCTTGAGTTTATTTGTTAAAAATATCATCTGCGTTTGAGCTGAAATCTGCGACTGCTTCAGTACCACACTCAGAAGAAATGAACACTTCCGGCTTCCCAACCGACATAATAAAAGTCACGCAGTTTGAATTTCAACATTTTTATTTAGTATTTCATGGATGTTCTCTCGTGCTGTAAGTCACATTGCATAGCAATATTGCTTTTGAGAATTAAGTTCTTATTTTCATAGCCAAATAAGCAAAACAGTCTCTTTGTTCTCCATGAGTAGCTCGTGAAAAAAGATTAATCTACATATTCATAACAGTATGACAAAGCAATGTTTGAAAACTGATGACCAATGTGAAAAACTGGTAAAGTGAGTTTACAGTCCTAATTCAAGATCTTCAAGCTCTTTCAACAGCTGGGACTCCTTCTGCATCTTCTCAAGCTGCAAAAAAAGTGGTAAAATATTATAATTAAGCATTACAAAATTCTTATAAAAGCTTCATTTCTTTTAGGAGGGAATGAACTATTGATTTCATGAAGCATTGTAACTGATATAAATCAAATCAGAAACAATGATACAAGTTAAAATAATTTGAAATATTTATTAAGAGGTCCTGATGAGATTATAAAGCTATAGTACCTGATTTTTTTGCATTACTTTGCCGGCCGCCTGTTGCTCCTTCAGTTCATCAATGGCTTTGAGTTTCTAACAGAAACATAAAAATCACATTATGAAATGAAAAACATACATACATACACCTATATATATATATATATATATATATATATATATATATAAGACATTTACAGGGTTACTATTATTTCAAACATTTACTTTTTTTAAATTCTTGATTTTTTTGTCAGTTTCAGGGTCTCCACAGCTAGAAGTCACATGACTAGCAGGGGCGGAATCTGCTACTGGAGGCGGAGCTTCATCAGGCTTGTTTTCCTGAAATAATGTAAAGCATTATTTTTAGTTAAATATTCTTCTAAATTGTTTATTGAACCTTAAAAACACACATACCTGCTTAGCTGCTTTCTTTGCTTCTCGCTTTTTCTGGTTTTTCAAAGCAGCTTTAGACATTTGCTTCTCTCCTGAAGCACCAGGTTTCATGTTCTGTGGCGGCTCCTCTTCATGCTTGGATAGACATATTATCATTATGAATCTGCTCACGGGACATTCATAATACTGCCCTGCATCAAATTTGCCGAATGAAATCCAATACTTGTTTCTTACTAATTTTGGGGTTGTGATTCCAAAAGATAGCACCAGTTTTAATCTAATATGACATGCATTTCGGCAAGCATTTGTAGGGTGAAGAAGTTTTGTATTTTCCCTTAATCACCAGAAAAACTGCCACAAAGATGTGTTCAATTTTCAGCCGATTTACACATGCATGACATCCTTTTTTGCCTAATCCTGATTTCAAGGTTAGAATTATGGCGAGTGACAGAAGAAAATGCTGCTCCATCTGTGGGAGGTTTACTACATCCAAACAGTGAAAAAAATGACAGATTCTGAGGAAGAGGTGTATACATTTGTAAACCTGTGTTTATGTAAAGATCTTTGAAATTAAATGGAGTATTTGAACACACTCCTTCGCAAATTATAAGTTAAATTATACATATTGAATACTTCATTTTGTCAAAACTTTTGAAATTTGACTGCTTGTTATTTTGATTAGGTGCATTAAGCTGAGAAATACACTACAGTTCAAAAGATTTTTTTAAACATGTAATTTATTCCTGTGATGCAAAGCTGAATTTTCACCATCATTACTTCAGTCTTCAGTGTCACGTGATCCTTGAGAAATCATTCTAATATGCTGATTTGCTGTTCAATTATAAATTATTATTGGCACTCAATTATATTTTAATTAAATAAATTTAAATGTAAAATAAAAAATAACCTAAACTTTTGAGTGGTAGTGCATCACGGTTCTACAACCGTGGAAGGATCATGTGACACTGAAGACTGGAGTAATGATACTGAAAATACAGTTTTGCATAACAGGAATAAAATGCATTTGAAATATTTAAACAAATTTTACATTTTTATATTGTAATACAAAATATTACTGTTTTGCTGTATTTTTAATCAAATAAACGCAACTTCTTTCAAAAACATTATTGAACAGTAGTGAATATAACTTGAAAAATCTTCATTCTTATTTTGTGGGGAAAAAAATGTATATAAATGGAAAGTTTTCACTGATATTTTTGAACTCAGCATCATCAAATTATTTTTATTTTTTTCAAATCAGCTGATTTTTTTCGAAGATGCAGGGCTGTGTAATCTAAACCACAACATAAAAAAAAATCAGCATGACACACACTCACTAGTTTGGAGCTGGCTGTCTGGGGTTTGTTGCGGAGAGCGGGTGGCCGATACGCCTGGGCTGGTTTGGCTTCAGTGCTGCCAAGCTCACTTGGCAACGCCTGGTATTTCACTGCCTTCTCTGGGAATGTTCCAGGCGGGAAGGGTTGCCATAACACTTCCCAGAGCTCTTTATTTGATGGCGTTTCATGCTTGTACAACACAGTCCCGGTGTAATGCCAGATCTTATAGCCATTGCTGACCCTGAGCCTGGGGGAGCAGGTCGCCGTCACTACGTGTTCTCCGTCAGGGCACCAGAAGAAATGTGTGGTATCTTCAGCCTGGGGTTTACACACCTGCTTGTATTTCTTCACGTCCCAAACTTCCATCTGCCCTCTCAGGTTCCCGAACCCAGCGAGGACGAGGATATGACCCTGGGGGCTGTAGAAAGCTGCATTGCGGGGGCCCGTGCCAAAGTCAAACACGGACTCACACTTGTGGTTAAAGATAGTTGCCTTGGCGGGCATAAAACCATAAACCACGCAAAACTCAGAAGAGTTGGGGTTCCAGGATACATCGTATATGGGGCCGTTCTTTGCTGTGCAGGGCACAAAAAGTAGATATATATATATAATCATGAATAAAATAATTTTATCATTAAAACTAGCACAACCCTTATGTATAAACAAATTTACTTTAACATTTAAATAATATGTATTCTTTTATATTAATTACATTAATGAGAAAAAACAATGCAAAAACATCTTAATGGACCCACAAAAAAAAGATTTCATTTCCTGCAAATCACACACTACTGTTGAAAAGCTTGGGATCGGTAAATTTTTAATGTTTTTGAAAGTCTCTTCTGCTCACCAAGGCTGCATTTATTTGATCAAAAATACAGTAAAAACAGTAATTTTGTGAAATATTTCTACAATTTAAAATAATTGTTTTCTATTTGAATATATTTTAAAATGCATTTCATTCCTGTAATGCAAAGCTGAATTTTCAGCGTCATTACTCCAGTCTTCAGCAGAGTTGGGGTACTGCATTACAAGTAAGGCAAGTTACACAATCAGATTAATTTCCCCCAGTAACAAGTAAAGTAATGCATTGCTTTTAAATTTACAACAAAATATTCAGGGGTGCACAAGTTTTTTCCGGTCTGGTTCTCATGAGAGCACCTGGAGATTCGGTTTGGTGCTCACACTGCACATAGTGTGACCCATTAAATATAACTACAACAAATAAAATAATTGATAATAGCATTATTGCACTTTATTTAATTTTTTTTTTAAAGTGTGATACAATTATTATTATTTTTTTTTTAAAAGTGTATTAAATAAAAATACAATTATTTTACAGTTCGCTTAAAAATACAATACTAATGTTTACATTTTCATTTTATTTTTTATATGAATTTTCAGCATTTTCAAATTTAAAATCAGCAAGCTTTTATTTTGGTGGGTTGCCAAAGGAAGTAAGTACATGCACTAGCACTGTCGAGTGAAGCACATCAGTGGATTTCTCAGTTTCACAGCGTTTTGCTCTGAAACCGGCAGATTTATTATGCAGTCAGCTCAAATGGAAATCTTATACAGTATTACAGTTAGTCAATCTATAACTGTTATTGTGCATTAAAGGCTGTTAACCATGTTGGTACACAAACGCCCAGTCTGAATGTATTTACCAAGCGTATTTTTATTTTGATCGCATATGTTCACCCCTGAAAATACTTGAGTTGCTTTAAAAATAAGTAAAATTGTCTTCACATTTTCCAAAAACTTTGAACTTTGTTTTTTGTGTGTGTGTTATTAAAGAACAAACAAGCAAGCCCTGCCCAGGTGAGAAAAAGTAACGCAAAAGTAACATAACACATTACTTTCCATATAAAGTAAATAAGTAAAACAATTAATTATTTTTTTAGAGAGGAACACAATATTGTAACATGTTACTTTTAAAAGTAACTTTTCCCAACACCGGTATTCAGTGTCACATGAGCTTTCAGAAATCATTTTAATATGCTGATTTTGCTCAAGAAACAATTGATTTATGAATAGAAATTTAAAATGAAAATATTCTGTAACATTAATTTAAAAAAAAAAAAAAAATTACTGACCTAAAACTTAAAACAGTAGTGTTTTGATTTTTAGGTGAAATATGACATTTCTTAAAATTCATCCTTAGAAATACAATCAGACCTGCATTTTAACACACATACATATTATTTATGTTATGTGTATTTACAGAAATCGATTTCTATAGACTGCACTGTAATTAATTATTCATTAATATCATTGATGAATCATTATTCAAAACGGAGTCGTACATACGTAGCTGAATTACTGCACTTTCTCCATTGATGGCGACATAATGTAACGTCTGTTCTCCATAGTAAGAGGCTCCTGTTTTATCAACCTCTGTGCTAGCGGTCACTAAAACCGCAGTGGCTTTAGAAAAAAACAGAAAACATTAATACATATTTGGCATCCTTTTATGAGTGTTAAACACAATGTTGAGAAACCACTTATTTGTTAAAACAGAAATGATCTACCTTTGCTGTTCCATAGCATGCTTGCTCTATCGGCTTTGAAAAAGCTTTTGTTTGCCAGAGCAGATGTTGGACCCCCGAAATTAGGATATTGATACAGTCGTACATAAGACGGAGCTCCTTTGCTTCCAGGAACATAGACCGCAACCTTAAGCAATGTGTAAGGTATTAATATACTTTTGTAAAACAGTAAAAGAACACGTTTCAGTGAGAGAAAACGTACCTTGCTCGGCTGTGATCCGGGAGACAAAGCAAACTCAGACACCTTCTGAAGATGAAGCTTGTTGGCAATAGTTTCTACACAACAAAACACAAAATAGATTGCAAACTCAATGGGTGTTTAAAGTCATGACATCAAAAAATCATTATTTTATTTGAGTAATTCTTGTATATATATATAAGTTGGGGACACTTGCTTGATATTCAGCAGTGTTTTTGATATGCCTGCATTGGCGCCGTTGTATGCGAACTGAGCTGAGCCGGACGATTATGTCACTGTTTTCTGCAGTGCTGCTATACCTAAATTAACTAGACTAATAACTACTGATATTTGCAACGGAATGAATCAATAATATATAGAATAGGCTGCACAATGACACCATTTTCTTATTAATGTAAAGCTGCTTTGCCACAATTTGCATTGTAAAAAGCGCTATATAAATAAAGATGACTTGACTTGATATATATATCTCTACGACACACGCTGGCAACATGAAATATTTTTACATTCATATACATTTTTAAATTCATTTGTGAATGTCCATGTTATTTATCAACATATTTCCAGCCAATTCTCAATGAATTCATTATACAGACATTGTATTACCAAAGTTGTTGTTCTCAAAGAAGTGAAGTTCATTATTGACATTTCTAACGGTAATACTTTCGTCATCTGCCCAGCTCGGACACCTGTGAAAATACAGACAACAAACATGCAAAGAATGTTTAACAGTCACAGTAAAAAGAACATGAATAAAACTGACAGTAATAACCAACATTGTTACGAACAGTAATAGTCTCTCACCATCCTGTAATCTTCTTCTGATAGAACGCTTTAATGCAGGCACCTGTTTGCAAATCCCAAAGCTGCAGGTTTGCCTCTCCCTGAGGGTTATCCTGTGTTTCTGAAAAATAAAAGCTGTTTTTGTGGCTTCCTAGACATTACTATGCATTTGCTAATGCATTCTGAGTTGTTACTAAATGTCATTAATAAACATTATATATGAATATTATATAGTATTATATAAGTTGCTTACTGGTATATTGCTGCCAGGTGGCCAGAACTTTGTTCAAAGGTGAGAATTCCAGCGTGGCTGTTTTGGGTAAATCAAAAGACTTCACCAAATCTCCAGTGGAAACTTTGATCACACTGACCCTATCGAATACACACAAGACATTTACTCAAATGTCAATACTTACTATTGGAAAACATGTGGAAACTGATTGCCTTAAAATTTGCAAGTAGAGGACTTGATCATTTTTGAGTCGATAAAGCCAATTACAACTTTGTAGGGATAACTTGAGTGTTTCTATAGGTACCAGAAAACATAAATATCTGTAATTCAATATGAAAAAAGTTCAAATTAGTTAATCCATCTCAGAGGTTTAAGTGCATTTCCCTACATAAATCAAAACCAAATCAAATCTATTTTAGGGAAACACCAAATTGCCGGCAGTTTGATTGACAGGCGATCTGACCAATCATAACCACAAATCCGACATTTTGTCTGACAAAGCAGTCAGGGGAGTTAGTAGATTAACGTTGGTGAACTTGAACTTGAAAACTATGTGTACTCATGTCTTTCCATGGTTGAAACAACAGCGATCTGTCACAACACATTAAAGAGCCACTATACGGTATTTATTGTTTAAACATTTCAAAAATTACAATATATTAAATATGACACGGTTTCATGTCTGTTGACGCGTTGTCAGTGTCCTCTTTGCTCCGTGATGTATTTTTCACTGTGTGAGAACGTGATGTGTGGCGTGAGAGAGCATGGGTTGTCGGACAAAGCAACAGTAACAAAAGGGGGTCAATTTATTAAACCAACTCCTCTCAGAAATTTCAGTTGTATTGACAATTTAAAAGTATACTTCAGAAAATGAGTGAATGAAACTAAAGATATAGATAACTGCAGAAGTGGGGGAAATTATTGAAAAATCAATCAAGATTAAAACTCATCTTTTGCATGACAAATTGGTACTCCTACAAATCAAGTTATTTTAAGTTGAGTAACAAAAGCATAATACTAGGTTTTACAGTGTACATACTGTGAGCCATTGCACCAACCAAACAGAGTCCCATCACTGCTGAACGTCATGTATTTGCCTTGCCGGTCATCTCTGAAACAAAAGAAACGCTTACTTTAAGTAAAGTGGACTGCGTTTTAGGGTAAAATCTTTCTTCATGAAGCAAATGTAATGACTGACCTCTGAAAAGCAGAGCTTTCCTGACAGCTCGGAGGTCCACAGAGCAGCAATGTTCCATCGGATCCTCTGACTGTTTGAAATGAAACAGACTATGTTAAAACCAGAAAAGGAAAACAATAAATTAATGCTGGCTTGACACAAAGTTTAGCCTTTACATTTTAAGGTCATAAATCTTGTGTAAATTTAATATTTTGGCCACTTTGAAAAGAAATCTGAAGTTTGTACTGTACAGACTGAGGGATTGGTGGCTGAATAGATTTTTTCAATATATTTAAGTCTAATTTTTAGTGGTCAGCCATGGAGGAAAAAATTAGCCTATTAAATCAGAACAAGCCGAGGAATTTGCCGAGTTTGGTGGATGTAGCTTGAAAATTATTTTAACTTATACAGTTAAATCCTGACCAAAGTTACAGTATGTTGGCTTTCTCAAGCCCTCTTAAAACTGTTTGTTCTAAACTTATGATGCCATGCACTTCAAAGCATTTATCAGCTGATCATCAACTAAATATAATATAGATTTTTTTATATACATTTCAAATTTGCATATGTGTGATATGCTGAATCGTGTCAGCTTATTTCTCTCATTACGCTGAAATAACGTTACAGTTTTTTGCGCACATGACAGGCTAATGAATGACTTCACGCGTGTATATGCATGTAAAACTTGGGAATAAAAGACATGAGAATTATTTCATAACATGCTTGCCATCTCACATTGATTATTTATCTTTACGCAGCTGGAATGGACATGAAATATACATTTTAGAGCAACAACTCACCTGCTAAATGAGGTGTGGGGGGCGCCATTTTGAAACGGAAGTACGACTACGTGCCACGTCATAGCATCCAACGCCAACGTCACTCTAGAAACTTTCGGTAAAGGTTTTATATGTAATATCGAATTATATATATAATATGAATTATTTATTTTTGTATCACAAAAACAAATATTATTACAGTATTATAGACTAGATCTAATGCGTGATACGGATTATCTATGAGTCTTTTGAAATAAGCTGAAAATAGCTTAGTAAAATAATAATAATAATAATAATAATAATAACAACTTCGTTTTGTTGACAAACTTTGTAGAAAAATGCCGCAAAATACCGCACAATGAATTTTGATCATAGACCGTAAAAAAGATTTTGATGAATGCTTTCTGATGACAACATTTTTTTTTCTCAACGCTTTGATTCACAGACATGTTTCCATGACTGACTAATGCACTGAATAATTGCGTCGAGAAAAGAATGACGTTCATCCAGAATGGGCATTCCAAAAAGAAATTGTATGAGTTTTATTTGAAAATTAAGCCATGTTCATAACTGTTTCCTGTTAAACACAAAATAATCCTTCAGGGGGCGATCGGTGGCCATTCAGTCAATGTTCCATTTAGCCGCATAAAAATGTGTAACTGTGATTTATGACGTTTTTATGCTAAAAAATAAGATATTATTTTCAAGGTTTGCCAATTAAAACACACAAATGAATGTTTACTCAAGCAAGCTTTACAAAAGAACTAAAAACATTTATATTTCACTAGCAGTGATTGGTCCAACATCGCCAGCGCTGATTAAAGTAACACTTACCACGTGACAACTCTGAGTTTGAAGGGTTCCGGAAAATAATTTAATTGTGAATAACAACATAGATTAACTTTAACAGGCATTGGCAAGAAAAAACATATACTGATACGAATTAAAATATAAAATATATATATAATTTAGATCATTCGGTTGGTTAATGACCGCCCATTATAAATAATCCTTTGTAACCGAATTGCCATTCTTACGCCTTTATTCTGTTACGAAGCGTCCACGTCTCGTGGGTGGAGTGAGTTTCTCTAATGCACACGTAGACTAAACCAATTCATCAGTGCAAGATCACACGTCAACTGATCATACGGCCTCTCGGATCTCTGTCGGTCTCGACGCTTCTCTTCTTTTTTTCTTTAAAAACATCAAATTAGTTGTAAAAGATGGTGGCCAAACAGAGGATTCGCATGGCGAATGAGAAACACAGCAAGAACATCACTCTAAGAGGCAATGTGGCCAAATCCACGGTAATTTTCAGCTTTTACCTCTCTTACTTTTAGTATAGTATTTATTTGAATGTATACTCTATCTAAAATAAGACTTACTGCTTTGTTTTTCATTGCAGTAAACGTTTACTTCGTTTATTCGTGTATTGTGTTGAACATTTGTAATGTATTGATTGGGTCATCCAGAGCAGCTTTAATATGTTCAGTTGTTCATATTAGCTTTCTTTAGAAGTAATTTATGTCTCTAAATGTACTAATGTTAATATTTTCTGAACAGAGAGGCACTCAAGAAGAGAAGGCAGTGGTGGGACCATGGCTTCTTGCCTTGTTCGTCTTTGTAGTATGTGGATCAGGTGAGTTTACAATCCAAAAAACATCCAGTGTCATTGAATGTGTTGTCTCATACATTAAAAGAATCATCTTTTAATTTACAGTCGACTTTTAAAAATCAAATACACTCAAAGCAATAGATCAGCATGCCAAACATGGACTTTATTTCATAACTCTGTTTTAAAGGACAAAGTGCATTCATACTGCAGACCGATTTAAAACCTGATTCACAGACAAAATTTTAATTTCTTTATTTCTTTGTACACAATACAGTTAAGAACTCTTAGTCTGTGCTTTAGCTAGTGTTGTAATATTGGATAAATAATAAAGGAACAATCTATTTACAGTATTAGGAACAATTTCTGTGCTCTCATAATTAATCAACATGCAATTTGTCATCTGCACATCGTCGTTCACTATATTTAATGTTTTCTTCTGATGAAAGTGGAAGGGCTAAATATGAGAAGAATTTCTAGATACTTTACATTTTCTGAAGCTCGAATAACCCTATCCTTCCCCCTTTTTCCCTTCCTACTCTAGCTTATGGTACTGAGCAATGTATGAAACTTGTATTGTGAGCACGTCCTGTGTTATTTGCCAATTCATGAAGAATCGCTTGTTTGTTTTCCTCACTTGTAAGTCGCTTTGGATAAAAGCGTCTGCTAAATGACTAAATGTAAATGAATATAATTGTTCTAATGTTATTTTTTTGTTTTCTGACTACAGCAATATTCCAGATCATTCAGAGCATCAGGATGGGAATGTGAAATGAATGGTCGTCATAATTTTTTCTCTCTCTCTTCTCCTGGCTTGCCTGAAGATCTCTTGATCATTCCTTTTTCTTATTTAATCTTTATACGTCTCAAGTTTTTTTTCATCACAACACCACAATCTCTTGTGCCTTACTCAAAAACTGGAGGAACGTTATCTTCTGAAACATTCCAATGTGGGACTTCTGTCAATATTGCTGCTGAATCCATAGAGGCAATAAACCCAAGACTACAAATGACTTTCAACTTTTTCTGTGGAAAAAAAGCATGTCTGTTTAAAAGAAATGCTGCAGTGTATTTTCTGTGTTCTAGGTTTTTGGACCAGTTCATGTTAATTAACATTATTGGTACTATGCACCTTTAATGGATTTTCTTCTACATTTAGAGCTGAATTTGTGTTGTTTGACTATTCGCTCAAGGAAATGAAGGTCCATATATTCAGTTGTATGTGTAGAGAACATGAAAAATAAAAAAAAACAATACTCTTAAAATGTCCTTTTTTATCTTTAAAATAATTTGTAAATATAAAGCATTTTTTTTTCTCCATGGATCTATCAAGGGGCCCATAGAATAATATACAGCACGTACATACAAGCTCTTATTAAACAAATGTAAATCTGTTAGCCGTCTCTGTTGGCTGTTTATGAGCTTCTGAGTAGACCATTCTGTTCTCAGTTTTATAATTCACCAGTAGGGGGCAGTTTGCATATTTATTTACAGTATTTACATTACATTAAGTGTCAAACACTTTTCATTTGATTTTTTTTTGCCACACTTCTAGATTATAAAACCACAAATCTTAACATTTTTGCATGTTTTCTTGACTCTTGAATCAAATAAACAAACTTCAAATGAAGATTTTTTTGAATGCATTTATGCCTTGAATTAGTTTAATCTCCGATCATACATCGACATTTACTTGCCATGCTAGTTTCCAACATAACACAGAACACTTTATTAGTATTTATAAAATAAATAAGAGAATACGTATGTATTTGTTAACCTTAAAATTTTAATGAAAAATCAAGTTCATGATAACTGTCAACTGCCCTTTAATGAATTTATGAATTTAGAATATGATAAAACAAAGATTTAGTGAGATAATTCCATACAGGCCAGACTGGTGTTTTTAATGCTGCGCCTTCGCCTTCAATCCACGCACACACTAGTGTCCTCGCTCGTGCTCCGTCGGATCTGTCTGTTTCAGACCCCTCACTGCCCTCTGTGCGTCCGCGCATGCGCACTACCACTGTCCGCGCTCGTGTGGGGCCCGTGAGGATCCAGCGGGAGTGTTAGCTGTGTAATGGCGGCTTCGGTGTTGCTCTCCGCGGAAAGCGCCGTGCCCTCTTTTACCGTCGGCCATCCCGCCGCAGTTACGGCGACGGGAACTACCCATCACGGATTATCCAATGCTCCCGGACCCGCGTCCTGGAACCGCTCGCTGGATCGGGCGCTGGACGAGGCGGCGGCCACTGGAACGCTCAACCTGAGCGGCAGGAAGCTGAAGGAGTTCCCGAGGAGCGCCGCCGGACACGACCTGACCGACACCACCCGGGCCGGTACCTAGCCTATTTGTTTATTTTCTGCTCCCCTTTAACCGTTAACCGACCCAAAAACTAGTTAAAGGCGCGTTGGTCGAGTTTTCCACTAGTTTACACTCGGTTTGACTGGTGTAAACACACGGGTGTGTGCTGGGCTGGTAGCCCATCTGAACTCATGATCAGTCATTTGTGTCCAATAAATGTAAACGTTTCATCTTCAGAGTTAAGGTTTGTCTAAAATTAAGATTACATCACCAACTTTAAGCTCATGGTTTTGTTAAAACTATTATGATCCTATGGGACACTAGACATTTAGGGAACATCTGTCAAATTGAGCTCCATGTAGGTTATATGAGACCAAAACATGGGGCTTGTTCATCAGGTTTATAGGAGTTTGACAGGTTAAGAGGTTTGGACATGTTGATAATCAGGTTAAGGTGTTTGATCATCAGATTATGTTATTTGGTCTTTATGTGAAAGGCTTGCTCATTTTGGGAATTGACTTTTTAATCATCATGTAGGTTTTTCTTAAGAACCACTCAAGTAGTTTGTTCTTTACAAGATATGATTCAGAGGTTTGGTCATTGTTTTGTGGGATCCAATCATATTTATCTTTATTTAGACAGGGCTTTGAGTTTGAACTGAGATGTTTGATCATATTAGATCCAGTCAAGATGTTGGTGATCATGTGGATCTGGGCCCTCACAGTCTTTTAGAAGCCACGTCCGAGTGACCCCCATCATAAAACGAAAAATGAAATATGTGAAAAATGAATAAACATTGTTTTGAAATGACTATATTATTATTATTTTACATTAATATTATTGTTATTGTCCCTGTAGTAAAGTTATTCATTTGTTTAGTGTTTATTTATTATTTTAATTGATCATTTCCTATTATTTTTGTTACACTGTTTTTCTTAACTTTCCCATGGAAAAGCACTCCTTTGCGGCCCCTTGGGGTCTCAGATTAAAAAGTGGTTTCTGGGTTTGTGAAGAAGTTTATACGTATACATAATAACTGGTTTCTGTGTTTCAGCGGCAGCGCATACGACGATTTGTATGTTCTGGTGTGATTTAAGTTTTAATAGACACATGTGAATCATTTTCATGTAGGAATGAGATCGTATGGGTATTTTAAAACGAGATCGTGATCTTTTAACGTTTAATTGTGCAGCTCTATTCTGCATATATTAAAACAAGGCTTGCTTAATCAAACTAAACTACAGTACAAAGTAGCTTGCTTGCTTATCTGACACATACAGGTGCAGGAATCATGGTTTAGGAGTTTCTAAACATGTTCAGGCATGTGATTTTTTTTTTTTCTTCTTCCATTTCCTAAAGCACAATCAGAAAAGTAGCATGTCCTGTATAAGAGTTGTGTTACACTCGTCAGTGTGAGAGAATCATATATATACCTCTTTAAACGAGTCACGTCTCCTAAGCACAGGATTAAACGAGCAGGATGTACAAACATCTGTCTGAAGAACCGCTGTTTCTCATAAGTGCTTGGATGACTAGTTAGTCTACCTGATTGATGGTTAGTTACATGCAGATATATAAGTCCATTGCTCATAACAGTTATAAAAATAGCTTTCTTACATCTTAATGTTTCTTTTTTTTTGGTGTTTTGCACAAATTACAGATTTTTCAGAGTTTTGATTTAATTGTCATTTTTTTAAAGTTTAATTTACGATGTATAGATTGTATAGCATCTCAAATTGCCTTTACAAATGGAAGATTGTGGAAAATCTAGTTAGTTTGACTGCATTAAGGAGCTGATTGTATTGTGTAGAAATTTTAGACACATAATTCCACAATATCATCTTTATCCTTAATGTTGTATGGAGTAAAGTGATGCTTCTTAATGCAGGTATCACTTTAATTACTGCTCATAATTAACAAAGACTAGGTCTAGTTAATAAGCCTTAGCCATCTCGTATTGTGTTGCACGGTCTGAAAATAGGAATTGGTCAAGACTACAGTTCTGGTCCTGAGCACACATGGTGTCTTGTGTCTGTCTGTGTCAATATTGATCGTCTGTGCAGTGCATGCTGGGATCCACGCAGATATCTCTGATTTCGTTTTCATTCAAAGGCAGTTCACAAAAATGTAGACTGTAGGAACGAACAGAAAAAAAAATCAAGTTCTGGAGCCTCCAGAATAGTTCTTTTGCTTTGCTGTGAGTTTGTTATGGTTTGCAAATGACAGATTGTGAATGCCATAGCTTTGTTTCTGCCAGATAGTTTATGGGTCTTTTTTTAGCGAGGTCATTTTACGGTGATAATAACGGTTTAACATTGGCTCTTGATTCTGAGGTTTATCAGTGATGTCAGTAATAAAATTAAATTTTTTTTAACTACACTGTAAAATCTTCTTGTTAAATTTATAGGAAATATGACAGCTCTTATTGTCAGATACAGAGTGGTGACTTCAAAACTGAATTTTGAGACTAATTTGCCACTGTTTCCCTCTGGATTTTCCTGTGGGGTTTTATAATGGAGTTTTTCAGTTTATGAGTGAAATAAAGCCTGTGGTAAACATAACTTGACGATATTTCAACGTTTTGTTCTGCAATGTAAATTACACACACCCCAAACTGTCTTGTATAGTTACTTATTAGTTTTTAAAAATAAACATTACTTCAAAATTTGCATTTTTGGTATGGGTGTATGCAATTTAGAACAAAATGCCAAAATATCATCAAGTTATGTTTACCACAAGCTTTATTTTAGTCGTACATTGAAAAACCATAGCAACATCTTGAAGGAACCATGCTGTTGTGAATTAGTCTTCCGGGTTTTTGGATATTATGGGATACAGTTTGATGCCTGTATATTTTACAGTTCGTAACTAGATATATCAAAGAATGTTATATTATTTAATGACATTTAAAGTAACAACCTATTTAAACTGCTTAAATCTGCATTATACAATACTTACAACCACCACTACAATAGTAGAGCTGCTAAAGTAATATATAGATTAACAAATTATAATACATTAATACTTTTTCTTGCAGAGACCCTAAATTTTTACAGTAAATCTTTTTCATTGTATATGGTAAGATAACCAACAGTTAACTAATTGGCAGATTTTTGACAGGTACCTCCAAAACGACAACAAAAATATTTATTTATGGTAAGTAACTTACAGCTAGCCAAGCAAAGGTAATTTTTTAGCGTTCCATTAAAAGTACTAATATTTCTTACAGTGTATGACTGAGACGTTTTAATGAGTCACAGATCTGCTCCACCTGTGTTTCATGATATGTTTCATTGAAATGATCCGTTGGCTGTTCATATTGAATAATTCATAGCGAAACGGCTATTGTTAGGAGTGTTTGTAAGTCTCTGCTGACTTGACTTGATGTGATATTTGACCTCATATTTCCTCGTCTGATTGCTTTGGCTGTGTTGTCCTGTGAACTGTGCCAAATGCATTGGTCTCCTGCTAAGGAACGTTGTCTTCCCTCGGCTCAGAAGGCTCAGAACAGGTGTCCTCCCTCTTTGAACGATTACAAGGCCTTCTAGACCGCTGTCAATTCAACGATACCCGCAGTGCAGACAGCACAATTGTCCCTACTGACTGATTCATTAACTTCACTCCCATTTAAGTGTGCTGTGTGTTTAGTGTTAGATGCTGTTGTTTTCTTGTCATTTACATTGATAAAGTTTACTCAGGATGATGTAAATGAATATTTTGGTCTTTCAGCCTTGGTAGTTTGATAGATGAAGGTTTGATTGTAGGTTTTAGGCTTTTTTATATGACATTTCTGTGTTTAATTAGTACTCGAAAGTGTTGTTGTTAACTGATGAAAAGCCCCCTTTATTCCCCTTGCCAGAGTCCATGACAGTTCCAATGTTTTTAAGGCGTATTTTAATTATGATTATTTTGTGGTTTCAACTCCTTTACAACTTATTTGGTTATTTTGGCTATTTGGATAACTCGTTAAAGATTGTTAATGAAGTAAAACCACATTGAGTTAAAGATTTTTTTTAAGTCAAAGATCAACATTAAAAACCTTTTGTATTTTTTTAACTTTTAACCTCTTTTAAACTGTTTGCATTTGATTGCAAACAAGCATGTTTAATTAGATGAATAAACTTTTTATGAATGAATTTCACAAATCCTGTCAGAACATGTTTGTGCCCTATTTTTTCTCTTCATATAGGGGACTTCAGTGGGGTTTAATGGATGGAAGGTCCAAATTTGAGTTTCAGTGCAGCTTCAAAAAGCTCCACATGATCACAGACGAGGAATAAGCGTCTTATATAGCTAAAATTTCTGTCATTGTCTAATATATATATATATATATATATATATATATTTAAACCACAAATGCTCGTCTTTCACTGCTCTGCGATCCGCCACGCATGACATAATCATGTTGCAAAGGTCACGTGTGGCATTTGAAAGTACAGATCCAATGTCTACAAAGCAGACGTGCAAAAATTAAGCCAAATGTCCTTTACAAAACAAAATAAGGTGAAACAACAATATCGGATGATTTTGAAGTTGGAGGAGAAAATGAGATGGAGTGTTTCACCCTACCGTGGTACTTTTTTGCGCAAACAAAGCATTCGTGTTTAGGGCGGGACGATATGACGATATATATCTTTCCACGAAATAAAATGTCTATTGTTTGAGACTTTGCTATATCGTATATATCGTTGTGTGTAAATACAGTCAGAGCGATGAAAAGCATATAAATATAAAGATGTTAAAAACAGTTATAAGCACAACATATCCAGAATATGAACTCTCGTGTGCGCACAGAAACCTGCTTCTCTCAGAGGACGATTGCGAGTCAGGGACGTGCTTGATGTGAAATTGAAATTAAGCACAGTAAGTAAGGGTGGGTGATATGCTGGTAGACGCGATTAGCCGGTAGAAATTTGTCAACAGGTATTGATTTTGGACTGTAATATAAGTGTATATTTAATTTACACAGTAAAGACAATGCATTGTCTTTTTTTATTTGATTGATTTTCAATGGTATGAAAAATTGATATTAACTTATTTAAAGCAAAAATTTCTATGATAAATATCATGACATAAAGTTAAGATATAAGATTTTGGTCATATCGCCCAGCCCTACTCATGTTGCTTTATAAATTTGAGGTTAAACCCCTGGAGTCACATGGAGTACTTTAAAGATGTTTTTCCCTCCTTTCTGGACCTTGGAGTGGTAGTTGCGTTGGACCTCTGTAGAGGGACAGAAACCTCTCAGTCTTGATCAAAAAGATCTTAATTTGAGTTCCGAAGATGAACAAGGGTTAGTAATAAATGACAGAGTTTTTGGGTGAACTAACCCTTTAAATAATCTGTAACGATTTTGCCGTTCGTGACAATATGAGTTTCATGTTTTTACTATAATGACAATTTGGGAGTAAATGTGTTTGTGCAAAATATGCAAATAAAATGTGCAAATAATGTCATGATCCAAAAGTTTAAAGAAAATTAAGCTCATTTAGTTTTATGAATATTAAACGAAGTTTAGATTTTCTTTGATTTTTGTTTGATTTTGGTGTGAAAAACTTCAGCTCTGCACGATGTGGAACGCTACCTTTCACAAAGTGCTGTGGACTGTGGTCATGTCAGATTTGCGATTGTAGCTTAGAAAATGTTGGAGACATTGCAATTACACACTTTCCCACGCCATGCTTTGTTTTTGAACAGAAGTTCTTGGCCTTATATAAGCAAGCATGTGAAGTTCACCACAGCAGACCTCTTGCTTGCAACATGGTGACCGCTTAAACACACGGTGGTGTGATCCGTTCTTAAACACATCATAGAGATGAACAAAACAAGAGGGGATTTTTTTTTTTGTGCTTTGATGTATGTGGTAACATTTTTATAGGAATAGTCAAAATGATAAAGTATTCTATAAACAGTTCTACATGGGCTTTATTACTCGAAGTGTTGAGGTTTTTAGAATGCCCATTAGCTTTTTTTTCCATATGGTTAAAATTTACAACAATTTTTTTTTTTTATATCATTGGGATACTAAAAATATTTTTAAATAAAACAGTTACAAAAATTAATGTTGCAAATAAAAATTAGATGAAAATGTACATTGAAATATGACTAGAAATATAACACTGCTAGATTATCAATAATGCATCAATGATTTTTGAAAAAGAAACGTCTAAAGTTTGAAGCTGAAGAATGAATGAATGAACACCATAAACTGAAGCCTGTTCTATACATGACATCCAATATGAGATTAATCAGATATCTTGGATACACAACATAAATGTAACATCACAACTTGTATCTGCACAAATGGACAGAAATGCAAGTGAGCTAACTAGGTTAAGTATACTTACTGACAACTGTAACCAGACAGTCTCGTTGTGGATGTCCTCTTCCTGTAAAAACACGCTGGAACACAGGCAACTAAAGCAGAAAAAATTCACAACTATCTATAGTGTGTTCTCATCATGATGTTTTGTATAAGGCAGATTGGCACTTCACATCTTGCACTTAACTAAGTGTTTTTGAAGCCATGACGAGAAACAATTTTAATTAAAACATATAGGCCTACTGTTGAAAAAATACAACAAGAAAAAAAACACTGCTGGAACGTTAATAATATCATCAATGTTTTTGAAAAAAGAATATGATTGTCTCAAATAACCCATTAGTCAATGATGTTGGGCATTACGGTTAACAAATATCTGTAAATATCTGTTGTTGGACGTTAAGTTTAGGTTTAAAAGTCAACATGTAATTCAAGTATTTTACGAGAGTGGATAACTGCGTGTAATTGAATATAAATGTAAAACGTTTCTTAAATTTACAGGATAAAGAAATGGCAGTAATGGGTTACTGTATACAGAGTGAATGTGTGTGTTCCTGCAGAACATTCCTCTTATGTTAACACTGAGTTTGTGTTTTTCTTTATTATCTTTGACCTATTACTATTTTCATTTTTAATGTGTGGATTTAAACTGTCTTTTTGCTTTATAGCAAATATTCCTAATCTATGTTATCATAGCATTTAGTTGGCACATTTGTTTGAAGGACAGCATATATACATACTCCCCCCTCAAATGAATAAATCCCCCTTAGAAGAGTCACCTAAGGGGGGAATTTTTTCCAAAATGAAATTCAGGCCCTGATTTTGAATTAGCTTGGCATCGATAGCTGTTTAGTCAAAATGGTTTTTCCATATTGTTGTCTAATGTTGAGGCATTTTTTTCTTTGGCTTTGAATTTTTCATTTTAGTATAAAGTATATGAAGTATATTGCTTGTATTTGGTGAGTTATTTTGCAGTGTGTTTTATTGAAAATACATATGAAAGATGTTTGATATAGAAGGAATGGCACAGGAATCCTTTGAGGGAGATGTAGGATTGAACATTATTGCAGTGAGTGTGTCTGCTGTTGTCTTGCCTCAAGGCCTGAACTGATGACTGTTGTGTACAAGTATTGAGGAAGTGAACTGGATATTACTGTCTATATTTGATAGGAAGCCATGAGTCAGTCTGAACAGTGTCCGGTACATGACGCTCAAAGCATATACGACAAAAACGAGTAGATGCACATCACTCTCTTTGCTCGTGTCAGCCCTGTTTTTGCGTAATGTTTTCAGAATGAGCATCATCATCCTGTAATAAGCAGATCATTAAGTCTTGAGGACAAGTTGTTTTGGATCCTGTGCCTGATATAATCTGATCCGACTTTGCTTGTTTAATTGTTGTTTCCTATAACGGTGCGTTTGGATTGCATGAGCGTCTAAAAAGGTGATTTTCAAAACTCTTTGCTCCTTAAAATAAAAAAAATATATACATATTTTAGGTGAAATATGACCAGATTTTAGATGCTCGTGCTCAATCTGCCCACTTTATTGTATAAGTTTTTGTATGTTTTGTGTTCTTCATAATGGATCCATGCGCTGGTTTTAGGTAGCACTCTGTGTAGGAAGCAGACGTTAGAGTCAGCAGCACTTCCTGTCTTTCCCATCCCGGATCTCTGCACAGCTGCACAGTTACAAATATAGATCCAGTGTGGATTGGAAAGCCATCAGTACATCCACACACCTCCACGACAACATCCACAGGCCACAGATCGACACATTGTCCATGAATACAAAGCCCTGAATTCCACTGATTATGTGTAGCAAAAACACTGAATCTCATTCACTAATAATTGCATGGATTATTTTGTATTTGTACGCACAGGAGTAGTGCTGGGTGGCATATCGGTTCATATGGTAAACCGGTTTCAATTTCGAGACCGATATGTATTTTTCAAAAACCGCCATACTGGTATGTAGCTGAAACAGCTGCTGTATCTATTCAGTGGCCATGAAGCACTATGTAGAGCGTATGAAGAGCGGACTGCATGCCCTTTTTACACTAATGGAAACAACTTTATAGCATAACAAAAAATAACTCTCAAAACTTACTCTCTTTAATACTGCAAATATCATGTAGAGCCATATGATTTCAGCGATGCAGGAAACATGGATGAAATCACAGAATCCAGTCACAAGAACTTACCGTGTAAAGCGGAGCGTCACGGAACGGTAAATCAAAAGTAGGGCTGTCCAATGAATCAGATATCGATACGGACTAGTGTCTCTGAAAATTAAAGCTAAAAAAGACTGCTATTGAAATCTGAAGTCTGTATGAATGAGCGTCTTCTACTACTATACATACTGAAGCATGCGCAACGCTCACAATGATTTCAGTGTCTGCTGTCTCACTATGCATGAACTTCATCTGCAGAGCTGCTCTTAGTCTCTTTATGAACATTTCACCATTTAATTTGATAAAACTATCGTCATTTTTGAAATAAAAAATATTACTATTGTACTAATAGTGTACTTTGATTTAATAGAGATGATAATAATAATAATAATAACACCATTATTAAAACACACAAACTCAAAGGTCTTCATTGAAATGACAGAAATTGCACAGTAAAAATATAGCCTACATATTATTATTATTATTATTATTATTATTATTTCTGTTTTCTCCAGTGCTGATATACAGATAAATTAACTAAATTAATAAATATTGATTTTTATAACTGAATTGGCAAAAAATATTTGCCAATTATTACTGTAAAGCTGCTTTGACACAATTTGCATTGTAAAAAGAGCTTTATAAATAAAGGTTACTTGACTTGACTATTATTATTGTTTATTTAATTAAATAATTCATTTGATTACATTTTAAACTAAATTGTTAGCTTTATGAACTGATTTGGTTACATTTAAAAATTTGCCCTTACAATGTTTATAATATAAATTCCTTGTACTCCTGACAGTAAAATATGCCAAAATAATGGTCCATGGAGGGAAAAAAAAACAAAAAACATGAAAGCCCCAGAATCTTAAAAAAAAAAAAATGTGATGCAGATTATTGGTCAAACCACCCAGCACTATCTTAACCTCGTTCTTATTTTAGTGAATTTGGAGTACTCTACATGAGCACGCCCAAACCATGTCCCTGTAAGGGCTTTCCGCGCACACTTTCCTAACAGGTTTACGCCACGCTCGTCAGACATGCTGCTGTTTAACTTGCTATGCTACAAGTTCAAATCAAATGATTTCCATGAACTGTCCGTTTCAATTTACTGATTCAAAAACTGATTCATCTATTTGTTTCATCACTTGTAAATTAATAGATGTGTAGATACAGGAAAAATCGAGGCAATTTTTCATACTTTTTTTAGATGGGTCATAGGGCTGCCCCTAATAGTCGATTAACCGTTAATCGACGAGAAGAGGCTTACTCAACCAATATACAGTACTGTGCAAAAGTTTTAGGCAGGTGTGAAAAAATGCTGTAAAGTAAGAATGCTTTCAAAAATAGACATGTTAATAGTTTATATTTATCAATTAACAAAATGCAAAGTGAGTGAACAGAAGAAAAATCTACATCAAATCAATATTTGGTGTGACCACCCTTTGCCTTCAAAACAGCATCAATTCTTCTAGGTACACTTGCACACAGTTTTTGAAGGAACTCGGCAGGTAGGTTGGCCCAAACATCTTGGAGAACTAACCACAGTTCCTCTGTGGATTTAGGCAGCCTCAGTTGCTTCTCTCTCTTCATGTAATCCCAGACAGACTCGATGATGTTGAGATCAGGGCTCTGTGGGGGCCATACCATCACTTCCAGGACTCCTTGTTCTTCTTTACACTGAAGATAGTTCTTAATGACTTTCGCTGTATGTTTGGGGTCGTTGTCATGCTGCAGAATAAATTTGGGGCCAATCAGATGCCTCCCTGATGGTATTGCATGATGGATAAGTATCTGCCTGTACTTCTCAGCATTGAGGATACCATTAATTCTGACCAAATCCCCAACTCCATTTGCAGAAATGCAGCCCCAAACTTGCAAGGAACCTCCACCATGCTTCACTGTTGCGTGCAGACACTCATTCGTGTACCGCTCTCCAGCCCTTCGGCGAACAAACTGCCTTCTGCTACAGCCAAATATTTCAAATTTTGACTCATCAGTCCAGAGCACCTGCTGCCATTTTTCTGCACCCCAGTTCCTGTGTTTTCGTGCATAGTTGAGTCGCTTGGCCTTGTTTCCACGTCGGAGGTATGGCTTTTTGGCCGCAAGTCTTCCATGAAGGCCACTTCTGACCAGACTTCTCCGGACAGTAGATGGGTGTACCAGGGTCCCACTGTTTTCTGCCAATTCTGAGCTAATGGCACTGCTCGACATCTTCCGATTGCGAAGGGAAGTAAGCATGATGTGTCTTTCATCTGCTGCAGTAAGTTTCCTTGGCCGACCACTGCGTCTACGGTCCTCAACGTTGCCTGTTTCTTTGTGCTTCTTCAAAAGAGCTTGGACAGCACATCTGGAAACCCCTGTCTGCCTTGAAATTTCTGCCTGGGAGAGACCTTGCTGATGCAGTATAACTACCTTGTGTCTTGTTGCTGTGCTCAGTCTTGCCATGGTGTATGACTTTTGACAGTAAACTGTCTTCAGCAACCTCACCTTGTTAGCTGAGTTTGGCTGTTCCTCACCCAGTTTTATTCCTCCTACACAGCTGTTTCTGTTTCAGTTAATGATTGTGTTTCAACCTACATATTGAATTGATGATCATTAGCACCTGTTTGGTATAATTGTTTAATCATACACCTAACTATATGCCTACAAAATCCCTGACTTTGTGCAAGTTTACCTTGAAGAATTGATGCTGTTTTGAAGGTAAAGGGTGGTCACACCAAATATGGATTTGATTTAGATTTTTCTTCTGTTCACTCACTTTGCAGTTTGTTAATTGATAAATATAATCTATTACCAAGTTTATTTTTGAAAGCATTCTTACTTTACAGCATTTTTTCACACCTGCCTAAAACTTTTGCACAGTACTGTAGGTATTAGTTGGTTAGTCACAGAAAAAAAAAATCTCCACATGAAGTGGTGAAATCACTCAGTCTGTGATGGACAAATCATTAATGTCGGGACATCCAATCAATCATTCTTCATTCATTGACCTGAAATATGGCTTATCACTTGAAACATGCTAGAGCAAAAGTCTGCTCATTCTAAAATTAACCTAGATAAATGTGCGCTATTATTTGGCACATATTCAAGTGTCTGTGTGGAGACCCACATGGAGGCGACTCTGCAGTCCCTTGCATTTAATCTAAAATACTGTCATTTTTGGTCATGCAGATAAGAATATTCAATGTTCGAAAATGTAAATGGTTTGCTTTTGTTTCTGTAAGCTCAATAACTAAAAAAAGTTGTGCTTTTGAAAAATAATGAAAACAAACAGGATGTGCTCTTCCGTTCTTTTTCATCCAAATGCTTTTAAACCATTAGAGCGTGACAAGACAAAAGAGAACGCTCTGTCTGAATGTCCTGACAGATACACGACGCACAGAAAGACACGTGCCAGAATCGAGTTCTTTCTCACTTGAACAAACAATAACGCACAATTATGCTGAAATGTCCGTTAAAGTTTTAAATCAATGTGAGTTGAGATAATGGGACGTGTGTCAAATACACTTCATGTGCAGCAGCGGCAGATCTTAAAGTGACAGCAGCCACTTCATTCATAAAAATATGCATTTAAACAAGTATTTATTTAAAATATACTGTCTTTGTTGTTTCTACAATAATTTGGAGATTAACTGTGAAATTATTACATAAAATATATTAAGGACTTATTAAAAATACTTTCATAGCCTTTCAATGGATGGCCAAAACAAAAAGATTAGATTTTAAAAATGTGGTTGGCCTGTATGGCGGTTCTTCCCTATCGTATTGACAATTGATACTTTCAAAAGTATCATATCAAAGTAGTAGCTATCATGATAACACTTGTGTAGGGTGCCACAGATTTTTGAAAATTTTTAAAGGGTGCCATGACTGCAAAGAATTTAAAGATTACAGATAAAAATGTGTGATTAAGTTGAGATTTAATCACAAGTTAACTCATGACAACTGTGCGAATAATTGCGATTTAAATGTTTTAATGGATTTACAGCCCTAAAATATATCTATTGTAAACTTGAAATGTCTACGAACTCAAATCTAAAAACAAATATTCTCAGATTATAGTCCGTACGTAATGTGCATATAGGCACGTCCACTAGCTACTGCGGAGATGAGTCAGCATCGTCGACTTCATCTCTGCATCTGAAAACACACAAAACATTATTAATGTTCAGACACTCTCCTTCTGTTTTTTTTTCACACCACATTCATAATCACTATGTTTGATGTGCAATACTGCAAGCTGTATGTGTGTGTTTGAGTGCTGATTAGGATATATATTATATATAGACAATTTAAGGGTCATTATTATGATTTATAGGGTTTAATAATATAAATGCGCAAATAGTCGACTAATCGCTTAAATGAACGACTACTAGTCTGCTAGAAAAATCTTTGATCGAGGGTAGCCCTAATAGTTTATTCTGTTGTGGTTTAAATCAGAGATGCAATTGAAATGGAAAGTATTCACTGTGTCTTTATGGCACAATAATCACTTTGAAATTGTAGTAATATGTTATTGGTTAATTTTATATTATAAGTTTAATAATGTTGAATACATTGTAAATATTTGCAATTGCATTCAAGTCAAGTAACATTTATTTATATAGCACTTTATACAATACAGATTGTTTCAAAGCAGCTTTACAGTGAATACAGGAAAATGATTCAATAGTGCAAACAGTTCATTTCAGCTGTACAGCACATGTAAAAGAAAATGTCATTGTTCAGCTGAGGTCAGTTCAGTGACCTCAGTTAGGTCTGTTAGGTTGTAAAGATAATCAATTATTAAATTAGTTAATTTCACCTAACTTATCTCTCATCTACTTTACCTCTGCATTAAAACGTTCTCTGTTTCTCTATGGAGGCATTAAAGCAAACCAGATCTGAACACTCTAACAATAACCACAGCTAAAATTCAAACACACTTGCAAGCGTTCACAGCTGCCATGTGTTGTCTGATATTTCCTTAAAATGTTCAGCATCTCCTGTCTGATGTCTCTCTCTATGCTTTGCTATTATTAGGCCTAGAATCTCGTCTGATTTTGAAATGAGTGTTTGAGCACCAGTAAAGATACTGGCCGCTTTCATGCAAGCCAGAACAGAAAAATGAACACTTATCTCACTTTTAGTCTGGCAGCTATTTTTGGTGGTCATGGGGTCTTACTCATAAGTGTTTGTGAGTGTTTGTCCTCTGGATATAAAGTCTCAGTCTGTGTGTTTGTGCATCAAAATATAGCCAGAGTTACTTGTATTTTTGATGATTTCTTGATTGGTTCTTAAAAAGACCCTAAATCTTGATTCATGAAACACTTTGTTTACCTCTAAATGGGAAATGTCTTTCAAAAAGTTGCAAGCAAGCACTATGTAAATGCACGAGTAGTGCTGTTACTACATCTGATTCAGATTTCAGATGCAGTTTGAATGATTGCATTGACTATTGAAAGTAATCATAGACCAAAATAAAGACAAGCACACTTGACTTCTACATAAAAAGGGTGGTGTGTGAATGACTTTAAATGGACAGACCTGGATAAGAAGTGTGCAATAGAAATGTCCTTTTTTTTAATCTGTAGCAGATGAGGGGTTCATGATGGTCGGCAGCAAGTCTGAAATAACATACTTTAGATTGTCTGTAATTTTATATTCTATGTATTGTATGAAGTATTGCACAAATAGGTGGAAATGCACATTTGGTTTCAGATGTTGTGATTGGCCATTTTGGCTTGCAGTAATGAACCTTAATATATCCTGCTTCCAATATTGGCCAATTCAGATCAATAGTGGTAATAAAAAAATATTTGGGCCAGTGCTAATATAATAGTGTAGTTTCATTTACCTGTCGGAGAGTGGAGCAGAGGTTATAGAAGGCTTTCAGAGACTTTTGTTTCCAGCACAATTGTCCAGGAATGAGCCAAGAGCTCGTCAAACACGCTTTTACATGAGTGAAACTAAAGACAGCTGTGCAGTTTGTCTCCTGCCAGACATCCGTTTCTTATTGTCTTTTTGTCCATCTCTCTTTCTCTTTCTCTCTTCCTGTTATCTATCCACTATCTCCCCTTAGATCTGTCACGAAACAGGTTGACGGAGCTGCCGGTGGAGGTGTGCATGTTTGTGTCGCTGGAGAATTTGAACCTGTACCAGAACTGCCTACGTTCACTACCAGAGAGTCTGATCAACCTACAGTCCCTCACCTACTTAAATATCAGGTCCATAGATACCACATTCATAACATTACATTACTCAAGTTTGTAAAACATTGCTATTGAACATTTTTAAACATCACCACAGCTAAAGCAGTTTAGCAGTGTTACCACGATCTTTTTTATTTGATTTGTTAATCATTTATATTGGATGATAAAATCCAGTCCTTTTGTTCTTATAAATTATGATTTGAGAAGATTCTGAGATTTTAAACAATGCATTATTTTGCAATTCCAAAAAAATCTTCCAACCATCCAACAAGCAACTCATTGTAATTCACTTGGTACAATTTCTCACCAAACCCATATTTTGCTCTCAGTTGGTGCACATCAAGTTTTAATTAGATATATTTACAAGGTCAAACATCACTATTACTATTGCTTACACATAAGGTTAGGTATTTGAACAACCAAATCTCCAACCCAAGTTCTATTTCAGCGAGTCATGTGCTGTTTGCCTGTCAGACATAATTACACTTCATATTGTTTGGCTTTTTAGAAGTGTGTGAGGTGTGTTATTACTTTAAGCGATCCGACTCACGAAATTCACCTGGAAGATGGGCAAAAAAAAAAAAAATCCCACAGACTTGCATTAAAGTCCATATCTAAAGACAGAGTTGTGGGCCCTTTTGATTTGGACTTAGTTAGAAACCACATAGTTATTTTACTGTTATAATGAGTATTCATGTTTTGAATTGGCTTTTATTTTTATATTTCTAGTTTTCATTTTAGTTTTAGTGTTTTAATAGTTTTGTTGTACTTTTGTCATTTCTTTTTTTTAATTTCTTTCTATTTAACTTTTTATATATTTTGTATTCTACATAATTTCAGTTTATTTCAATTAATGAAAATCTATTTTTTTCTAGTTTTAGTTTTAATTAATAATAAAAACATACTTCGAATCACTCAGACCTTTTTTAGTTGACTCAAGAACTTTTAGTTTTTGGACCCTGCAGGTTTTGATGGTTCTCACTTTCTTTCTACAGTCGGAACCAGTTATCCACTCTCCCTGCTCATTTGTGCCGACTGCCGCTCAAAGTTCTGATCGCCTGCAATAACAAGCTGGTGTCACTGCCAGAGGATCTGGGCAAACTCAGACAGCTCACTGAACTGGTATGTGTGTGGACCAGGACCCTCTTGAGCTCTGAAATTTTTCTTAACATTTTCTCTCACTCATGCACATTACTTATCAACTTTTTCTCTGTTTCTTAAAGGACGTCAGCTGTAATGAGATCCAGACACTTCCTCCTCAGGTCGGTCAGCTGGAAGCTCTACGTGACCTCAACATCCGCAGAAACCACCTAGTCCGCCTGCCTCCTGGTCAGAAACGCAGGCACCTGCACCTGAATGAAATGAGTGATGTTTTTGATGTGTTGTGTCATTTCTGTGTTGATTGGTTTGCAGAGTTGGCTGACCTGCCGTTGGTCCGGCTCGATTTTTCCTGCAACAAGGTAACGACAATCCCTGTATGCTACCGCAATCTCCGACATCTTCAGAGCATAATTCTGGACAACAATCCCCTGCAGAGCCCACCTGCACAGGTAACAAGTTCTCTTTTGATCCACATTAAACATCCTGTTTTGGGGTCCTAATAAAGGGGTCCTATTATGCTTTTTTACATGTTCTAGTCTTGAGTTTTCTTCCGGGAATGAACGTGCCATATTCGTCATTTAAATAATTCCCGCCCAAGGCATATGGGGAAAAAAAAGGGCGAGGCCTGGTTGAGTTGCGTTAGTAGTGTGTTAAAACTCACGGTTATGGTAAAGGCTGTGACATTTCCCTATCGCGCTCAAAGCAGCTGACCAATCAAAACACACTGGTCCAGCTGACCAATCAGAGCACTTTTCAGAAGGGGTGGCTTCATGGAGACAGGAACTAAATAAAGCGTTACTGACAGACTGGGAAGAGAGGTGCTGCAACAATATCAAATATGTGACAAACAATGTGTTTTTTGAATATTCACATCGAACATTCTAGTAGACCCCAAAAACAAAATCAAAACTTTGAAAAAGGGAATAATAGGTCCCCTTTAGCACCTCTGAAAGGTTGAAAGGTTGCTCATCCTAATGACCTTGTTTATTGATGTGTTTCTGCATCTTCCTACAGATCTGTATAAAGGGAAAAATCCATATATTTAAATACCTGAACATGGAGGCGTGTAAAGCAGCATCAGAGCTTCCAGACTATGACAGAAGACCACTGCCCTTCGGATCCTGGTGAGAACACACTTCATTTCATTGGTTTTTGTAGGCATAATGTGGAACAAAATGCTCCCTGGCTTTCACTTGTACCCACATCCATTTGAGCCAGTGTTTATCGCTGTATCTCTGAGGACACACAAAGCAGGGCGATTCTGCAGATAAGAAGGGAGGGAAAGGAAAAGACACAGACTGAATCAAAGATTGGATTGATTGCAATGAATGTTTGAAGAGAGGAGAGATTGCAACAACACCGGATGACGTTAGATAAGATGTGGACATAAAAGTTCTCGAGTGGCAGAAATTTATATATTGCAGAAACATGTTCATACGATACTTAAATCTTATTTAGGAGAGGTAATCAGATCATTTTCTGCTTGACTATAATAAAAGTAAAATAAATAAAAAAATAAAATGTTGAAAAAATTCCCATAGACTTACACCAAAGTAGGGACGCCAGAAGAGATTGAGATTGAGAATGGGCTTCTTTGATTTGGGCCATTAAAAACCAACCACAACTATCAGATTATTTTTTTTGCTTGGTGGAAATGAAGTGAAATGAATAAAACAAAACAAAACAGACTTGCACTGAAAGAATGACCCAAGCCATATCTAGAAAGTGAAGTTCACCGAGATTAGAGTGTGGCCTTCCTTCATTTGGGCCAGTAAGCAACCACCCACAACTCCCTAGCAATCACATAGCCATAACACAACCACTGAAAACTCTTTAGCATCTGCATAGCAACACTCTGGTAAACACTACTCGCATTCCTACAGAAATGGTAAAATATCTTGTCATATTTTGCTTTATTTTATCTCTTACATTAGTTACATGAGAGCTAGAAATTAATTGCATATTTAAGTTATTTCATTCATTAGCAGACTATTTCTATGCGTTTGCTCCTTATGGAACAAAATGATGATATGATGATGTTCTCTGGTCTGTCTCATCTCAGTGCAGAGGATTTGTATTCCGGTCGGCCGTATGGAGCTCTAGACTCTGGGTTTAATAGTGTGGACAGCGGAGACAAGAGGTGGTCAGGAAATGAGGCAAGTGCTTTTCAGGTCACTCAATCAAGAATCCAATCTATCCAATAATTATTCTCCATTATGTATTGCTCATTTTATTTTATTTTTTAATTAAATCTGTTCTGCCTTTTCACAATCTATCCTCTTAAAGCCTTCAGACGAGTTGTCAGACTTGCCTTTGAGAGTGGCAGAAATCACCAAAGAGCAACGACAGAGACGAGAAAGGGAACGTGAAGATCATCGGACGGGGTCTCACGTGACCAATGGCACATGTGAGATGACATGTACACTTATGAAATGGATAGTTTAGACTCTAAACTCTAATAATAAGCAATAAGAAGCTGTGTATTACAGTGATTTTTACCATGGTTAAGTGGGTTTAAGCATTTTATTGTCTCTTTCTGTAGTGGAAGCAGAGCTTGAACAGATAGACTTCATTGACAGCTGTACAGGGGATGATGATGAGGAGGATGGGAGGAGCCGTAGAGGGGCGGAGCCAGTCAGCCTCAGTTCTCAGTTTATGGCCTACATTGAAAGACGAATCACCAGAGAGGTGCGTTTTAGTACTTAATGGCTGATCACATTAGTTCTGATTTTGATGTTTCCAACAGGCTTTATGATAACTTTTTTTTATAGGGTTCACCTGTGAAGACCAGCCCATCCAGAGACTTAAGAACTGATGACCCAAGACGCCAAACCTCCCTACATAACCGGTACTGACCAAATAACACAGTCATAACAATTTTATACACATTTATTTATTTATATATATATATATATATATATATATATATATATATATATATATATATATATATATATATATATATATATAATTTATATTTAATATTTATAATATAATATTTATATTTATTTATTTATATAAAACTGTACTGTATATATATGTATATGTTTATATTATATATTAATAGTTCAGGAGAATCAAATGTAACAGAAATAAAATGCCGTCTGTGTTGTCACTAACAGTTGTTCTCTCTTCAGCGGTGGGTCAGATACGGCGGCCACATCTTCATACTCTCTTAACCAGGTAAGAGTCTCTGTACATACACACCTAATGATGCAGTAAATCAAAGAAAAACCCTGTGGTTTTACTCTGGTTCTGTCTATCAGCGGTCTGCTGGTGTGGCGTCAGGTTCTGGTGGTGGTGTGGAGAGAATAAGACGAGAAGCTCAGCTGGCGGCGCTGCGGTACGAGGAAGAGAGACACAAAACAAAATCAGTGCAAAGAGATGCGGTTATGAATTACGTCAAGGTACTCACACACACAATTTATTATACAAGTATTAGCCAAATAGAGTGCTGCAGTAATGACATTTTGGCTGTAAGTTCTGTCATCATCTTGGTTCCCTCAACAAAATCCCATATTAAAAATAAGATCTGACAATCAATAGTTTTATTCTTGCATGTTTTGTTCATCATGATAATCTTCACAAATTAACTGATGAATTGATGAGTTTAAAGTCTAAAAATTGCCAGAAGTAAAAAGTTATAAGTAGTCTACAAATGAACTACACCATGGCCGCATGAAGTAAAGTTAAACATCGCTGCTCTTAGGCCCTGTTTGCACGTGGTATTAAGATGCATTTTTGTCGATAGTGGACAACACTAAAGACAGGTGTAAACGGGGTGTCAAACGTTTGTCCACTTTCAACCACTTCTGGAGGTAGTCAAAAACGCATTTGACCGGATTGCATTCATGGTGTAAACGCTCTTGCGTTCAAACAGCCGCTTAAGACTGCCTACTGACAAAATAAACATTATCGAAAGCACACAAGCCAGACGGGATTTACACATTGCTGACTGAAGCCATAAGTTTGGTTTGAAGATAAACACACTAAGTACAGTGTCCTCTAAACATTTCTGTTTTTACATGCACTTACCGTGTTCAGCGCAGTGTTCGGCTGTCAGAGCAGAAACGAAAGCTGATGTTCTGTGTTTTCCCGTTGTCTCCGCTCACATTCATATGCAAATTGTGCATGGTTATTTCGAAGAAATCAGGACAGAAGTGGTCAAAAGTGGACAAACGAAACACCAGGTGTAAACTGAAATGTGTCTCTCTCGTCCACTTGGGATCCGATCGATCAAAACGCATCTTAATACCTGGTGTAAACAGGGCCTTGAAGGGTTAGTTCACCCAAAAATGAAAATTCTATCATTTATTCACCCTCATGTCATTCCTAACCCATAAAACTTTCTTTCATCTCACAAAATTAAGATGTTTTAAAGGGTCATGAAACCCCCTATTTCAGCATCAGTTACTTTTCATCAGTTTTTAAAAATGCTGCAAAAATGGACATGGTAAGCTGAGGGGAGACTGACCACATAACAAGGCCTTCTGATTCAAATAGTTTTATTTCGCTCTCATTGAGTTAAAAGCTGCAATTCACCATTACTCGCAAAACACTATGCATATATTATACGTTATGTAAGCAATGTTTATCATTGTCAGGTTTTGGTGTACCACAATACAATTGGAAAAATGTTCAATGAAACTTTTTGCACAAAAATACGTCATCTCTGCAGCACTCTATCACTATTCAAACTTGTTTTAGGCTGCTTAAATTTTGCCATTAGTTAACACAATTTAATGTTGCTATAATAAAAGTTACAGCAATAATATCAAACAATGGATTTGAAAAAGAAACATTAACATTGAGATATATGGAGATTCTCTAAAGGGAGAAATTTGATCTTTCTTATCCAAATCCCGATCAGAAACGCTCCCAAAATATGCCTGATGCTACCACCATGATGTGAAGATGATTTTCTGTCTTTGTACTTTCAGCATAAATCAACTCCGAGCCCTACAAAGCTCAGTCCAACAGACAGTGAGGTGAGTCTCATCCTCAGATTTGCACTTTCACTTCCTCCCCCTATCCATCAGTTCATCCTGCTGTGTGTGTGAGTGTGAGTGTGAGTGTGAGAGTGATTCTGTAGTCATAAGCATTACTGTCCCACCCCAGAGTCTGTACCCCTCCAGACGGTCCACTCACACCGATGACTCCGCCCTCTTCATGGTAAGAGCCAATCAGCTCGGATCATGCGTCATCCTCCATCTCCTTTCTCACTGTGTTTACTTCCCTTAACAGATGTCAGTATTAGTCTTTACAACTTTGCATAATGTATTAACATGATTTAAGGTTATTTATTTCCATTTAAAACTGCTTTTCTGATCCGTTTGAACTGCTAACATGCTTTGAAGGTGCACTCAGTAATTAAGTTCACCCATAAATAAATAAAATGAATCACCTTGTGTCTTGTATTTGATAGTTATTACTGTTTACTTACTGAATGCACCTTTTAACATTTAGATCTGCTTTTCCCAGTTTGCATCTTTAACACGCCTGCCCTGCTTCTTTTTGCTTCCCTGTCTGTCCCCTTTACTTTCTGTCTCTCTTTCTCCACTCTATCTCTCTTGCTCATATTGGTTCTATCTGTGTCAGAGTGAGTTTGAGCCTCTACTGATATTTGAGATAGACACAGATACCAACACTATAAAGAAGAGGCCAGACCCTCACAAACAGGTGAAAGAGACACACAGACATGTTTACTTGCTGTCAATATGGAGATTTAATATACACTTGTATTATTACTGGAGTTTGCTTAGCCAAGCATCACAATTAGTATTGGTTATAATTAGGGTTAGGAATATGAATGAACCCCAAATCTTTTGTATGTTGAAGGACTACTCGGTTCCATTAGTAAATTTTAAATAATACATATTAAATGTATAATAAATAATATTTATTTGGATTATTATGCAAATACCATTACTATGCAAAAAGCTTATTTTGGATGTTTCTTGATAATTTTACTCTCAAAACGTCTTCTAAACATTAATATTAATTTAATTAATTAATTTAAGCTGATTTATGACCCCTGAAAGAGAACATTTAGCATTTTTAGAAGTGAAACCTTGTTTAAAGCTGCAGTGTGTAAAATTTAGCGGCATCTAGCGGTGAGGTTGCGAATTGCAACCAACGGCTCAGTACCATGCTCACCCCTCCCTTTTGAAGCACTTTTACAGAAGCTACAATGGCCGACACAAAGATGTTGTTGTCTGAGACGGCACATAGCCAGACAAGCAATGAGGTTTCTTCTTACTTCAAACAAAGAACGGTCTCTGCTTCTAATAAACCAGACTACTACTACTACTTAATGCTTAGGGATGATGCAAGCTGCCTCTAAAAACACAGACAAAACATAGAAAAACTACTCTACAGAGCGCTTTTCGTCTCTGTTTAGGGCTGCTGTAGAAACACAAAATGACAAGTTGACATGGGGGGGGGGGGCACGGTGTATGTAGATAAAAATGGCCAATTCTAAGGAAATAAATGCATAACGGTTCATTATTTAAGGTCTTTATACACCACTCAAAACATAGTTATGTGTATTAATTGCATTTCTGTCAATAGATCCTCCTAAATTTTACATATTGCATCTTTAATACATTACTGCTGTAATGTCTCTTCATGATGTTTCCTGCAGTATTTCCTGTAATAAAATATGAAATCTTGACTCTTTCAAAACTCTTACACTTTCTCAAACCTTCTATTTATTTCCTACATTCATCCTTTATTTCTCCTCATTTCAAATCTATCCTCTCCTAATTTCTTTGTGGCTGGCTAGTCTCTCTCTGCTGTGCCGCTGGATGGGTGTGTGTCTCCCACTTTATCCGTCGCCCCCTACTGTACGCTGCAGGTACTGAACTGCAAGAGCTTGGAGATGATCTGCCTCTGTCATTTTATTTCTGTAGATGCAAATAAGCTGACTGTGGATGTTTTTACTCTCTTAATTCACTATACAAAGATATTATGGTTGCACTCAAATGTAACACCCTGTCATAACCAGGCAGAATGTATTAAAGAATAATATGACAAGTTTCATTGAGGAAATTATGTTGGAAACCCATCGTGTCATGCTTGTTTATGACATGGTGTAAGATTTCAGCTGATTCATGTACATGTTTGTTTAGGGTTTGGAAGTTCTCACTTCAAAAATGGAATATAAAGTGAGGACATCTCTGTGTGTGTGTGTGAATCTCACAAAAATTGCCAAAAATATTGGTTACTGATATTTATTTTTGAGATTCACACCTAGATTTCGCTGTTGTTTCCTCTCATTTGACCTTTTTCACGTCTTATTTTCTCTCCAATTCAACTCCTGCCTTCGGTAGCAAGGTGAAGATTATGCCTCGCTGTCGCCAACTGGTATGTTTTCGTTTAAATCATGAACTCCTTTCATTCTCTTTCTTTACTGCTGTTTTTTTTAATAATTATTATTCTCATTTAATTCTTTGCCCCACATCCCATTTTGACAATTTTTTGCTTGTCCTGCAGCCCTCCAGTCACCCACTTACCCCAGCCCTGCTGCCCTGTCCCCCTCCCGCGGCCCCAACCAGCGACCTGAGAGTTATCTGTTCCGCCTTAGTCAGCGAGAGGAGAAAAAAAAAGGTTTGTTTACCTTATGCAGCTGATTGCTTCTTCGTCAGATATTTGTGATGTCATGATTAAACGTGACACACATACAGTACTGTTCAAAGATTTGGGTCGATAAGATTAATATTTTTGAAAAGTCTCTTATGCTCACCAAGGCTGTATTTATTTGATCAAAAATACAGCAAAAATGGTAATATTCTGAAACATTATTACAATTTAAAATAATCATTTTCTATTTTGACATTTTAAAATGTAACTTATTACTGTGATGCAAAGCTGAATTTTCAGCATCATTGCTCCAGTCTTCAGTGTCCCATGATCCTTCAGAAATCATTCTTCTAATATGCTGATTGTGGAAACCATGATACGTTTTTATTTCAGAATCCTTTGATGAATAGGTAGTTCAAAAGTACAGCATTTTATTTGAAACAGAATTCTTTTGTAACATAATAAATGTCTTATAATTCAATGCTTTTTTTTACTGAATAAAAGTATTACTTTCAAAAGAGAAAACAATCTTGCTGACCTTCAACTTTTGAGCGATAGTGCACTTTTTCTTATGTGCACTGTGCAGGATGCATTATTAATGTTTCTGATCATATTACTTAATAACAGTATCTGTTATTTAGAAAAACTTATGTAATTTTACTGCCCACTCCCAGAATGAAGCATTGTAAATTAAGTGTACAAATCAGTGTCAGCATATATATTTGAATGTTTTGTAATAAACCTCTGAGCAAAATGTTTTATCAGATACTTTTACTCAGTAGTTTTTAATCTTTAATCATTCTGTATCATTGTTTCCTAACCATCATAAAAGAATTGAAATATACAGTGTAGTACCTTTGCTTTATTAACATTTATTTTCATACACCTTTTTTTTTTTTTTTTTTTTTTTTTGCTTCCAAAAAAACATGTTGTGGTGATGTAATTCATCTCGGAGCTGGTTGGTTTGTCTTGACTTCCAGAACTCAAATCAATGAAAAGGTGGCAGGGTTGTTATTAACTAAAACTATTAAAAATCCTTGTCATTAATGAAACTGTAAAGAAAAAATAATAAATAAATGAAATAATATAAATGTATATGTTAGATATACAATTCTAATTAGAAATGTTACCTTGGCATCTATATGAAAATTAGTTGAAGTTCTAAAATGACTACAACTGAAAGAATTATAAGTGAAATAGAAATAGTAAAAAAAACAAAACAAATAACGCTTAAACTAAAATTTAAATTAAAATGAAAACTGAAAATATAAAAATAAAAACTAGCAAACAACCTCAAGGTGTTTATAAATACTATAATATTATATAAATACTAAAATAACTAAAAGTTGGAAGTCACTGTTGTGCTCTTTTATGAGCATATCAATCACTGTTCCTAATTTTGCTCATGTAATGTAGCCGTGATTACGTATACCTAATGACGTGTGACCATTTTGCAGCAGAAACAGGCACACAGAAGGCGGAGCCAGTGGAAGCCACTCCCACACAGAGTCCTGCCCCAACGGGAGAGGAGGCGATACTGATAGAGCAGCTGAGAAGGGTGCGTCACTATATTATAGAATATAATATAAAATTCCTTAATATCTTATTTATTGTGCTGTCCTGTTAAGCATATATATATAATTCAATTCAAAATATTACAAAAAAATTGTTGTCCTGCTGCAAGTCTTTTTTTTGCATCCCTCATGTAGAATATCGAGTGTCGACTCAAGGTGTCTTTACCCAGTGATCTTGGGGCAGCTTTGACTGACGGGGTCGTGTTGTGCCATCTGGCCAACCACGTGCGTCCCCGATCCATACCGAGCATCCATGTACCCTCACCGGCAGTGGTGAGTCTCTTTTTCGGATATATTTTGCTCATAACTACATTTATAGGTTTTTGTGTATGTGTGTCTTTTGGAATACATACAGTTTCATACGTTCTTTCTTTCTTTCCAGCCCAAACTGACAATGGCCAAGTGTCGACGGAATGTGGAGAACTTCCTAGAGGCGTGCCGCAGAATTGGAGTTCCTCAGGTAGATTTGGTCTCCTATGCTTTAAGTTATTTCCTTTTTTATGGAAAAAGTTTTTATCTTTAAAATCAAAATAAGAAATAGCTTCTCAAACACATGGTGTTTCATGTTTGCTTCAAGACTATCTGGGCTTTTAACATCTCTTGCTGTTTCCTCTAAAAGTTTAATAGCTAATACCACTAACTATTTCTCTTCCCACCCCTCATTCCCTTCCAATTTAAAACCATCTCACATCCCATCAACCTCTCATTGTGTTTATTTGAACACTCATGTTCGTCTTTCCTCCCTGCTTGTCTTGGCACTGCGGGCAGGATCGTTTGTGTTCAGTAGGGGACTTGCTGAAAGGGGAGGTGGTTTGTGTGTTCAGGCTGGTCGAGGCCTTGCTCTCCCTGGCACCGCCTCCCCTTCACTCCGCCCCTTCTACCCAGCTGGCTGGATTTGCCCTTTTCTACCTGTCAATCATGTCGCTGCTATGCGTTCTCTACTGCCACCTGGTGCCAAGCCTTTAAATCACACTTCCACGTTGATCACTGTACTGTTTGTTTGCGCGCATATGAGCAGGTTTACACGATAGCCAGTGTTTATGCACATGTTTATAGTGTTTTCTAGTGCACATAATTAATACTTCGCTAAGCTCTGACCCCTCTGTTGCTCATTCAGGCAAGCTTTATAAAATAACATTCATGCGGATTGCAGTAAAGCGTGCTCATTAAGTGTTACAAATTGATTGAATGTTACTAGTAGCCTATTATTAAATGGACTGTAAATAATTGGGATTTTTGCAAAATATTTATTTGTACAATTTTCTTTAAAGACATTAAATGACCCTTCAAAAGATTGAGGTCGGTAAGATTTTTTAAATGTTTTTGAAAGAAGTGTCTTATGGTCAACAAGGCTGTATTTATTTTAATCAATATACCGTAATATTGTTACAATATTAATAATGTCAAATATTAATTATTACAGTTATAAAGAACTGCTTTCTATGTGAATATATTTTAGAATGTAATTTATATTCCTGAATTTTCAGTATCATTACTTCAGTCTTCTGAATCTTTCAGAAGTCATTCAAATATGCTGATTCAAGAAACATTTATTATAATTATCAATGCTGATTTGTGGAGTCATAGTCAGGCTATGGTATCAATATTTTTGTGCAAATCATGATACATTTTTTCAGGATTCTTTGAATAGAAAGCTCAAAAGAACAGCATTTATTTGAAATCTTTTGTAACATTATAAACAGTGTTGGGGAAGTTGCTTTTAAAGGTAACGTGCTACAATACTGCCTCACTCCCTAAGTAAAGTAAGTAATGGTGTTACTTTTTATTGAAAGTAATGTTACGTTACGTTACTTTTGCTGTACTTTTTCTCTCCTGGGCAGGGCTTACTTGTACTAAAGTTTTATTTTTGGAAATATAATGGCCAGAAGTGAAATAAGCCTCAGACTGAAGAAAATGCAAATTCACACCTGTACAGCTAGAGTGCGCAGTTCAAACAAACCTTTCAGCTATGCTGACATTCTGAATTGCAGGAGAATAGGATGCAGGAGAAGAAAGTTCAACAACTTATACTTGAGCAATTAAAAAAAAAAGGAACATAAGTGTTTTTTTGCTTATTCGTATGGTTGAATATGCAATTCAACCAAATGTATAAGCAAAAAATATTGTTGTTCCATTTTTTTTATTGCTTCATTGAAGGTCAGCAGCAAAGACATTGGTTAAAGTGAGATTAAATACATAAAGTATAGCTGTGTTATTTAACATTTAATTACTGCACTGTTGTGTAATGTTCTGAGTTTGCATTTCATTTTTATTTGTTTTGAGAAATACTATGTTTTTCTGCAAGTGAGATGAGTAAGTTCATGCTCACATTTAGTCTAGAACTACAGTAAGCATCATGTTCACACAGCGCACACAACGCCTCTGCACTTACTCAACATGGTGACAGGAAAGGTGTGTGAATAAATTGGAAAACAAAGTAACTTGCGTTACTTTTAAATTTACAACAAATATCCCAGTTACTTTTTAAAGTAATGCATTACTTTACTAGTTACTTGAAAAAAGTAATCTGATTACATAACTCCAGTTACTTTTAATGCATTACCCCCAACACTGATCAATTTAATGCATTCTTTTAAAAAAATCTTACGGACACAATTTTTTAACAGGAGTGTACGTTATCACAGTTAACTGAAAAGACAAACGCCTCATTTTATGATTGTTGAACGGCAATAGTTGCTAAGGTTTGGTCAGTGGCGTTGTAAGGCGGGGCCTAGCGAAGAGTTAATTGAGTGTTTAAATGCGTGTCTGTGTGTGTAGAGAGCACATTTCCATAGCAAAAATCAAAGCTTCATCAAAAAGCACAAAGATGGGTGGATTCCCCCATTCAGCCTTAAACAAGACGACAAAACAAGCTGCCTGCTCCGTGAACGAGCCCTTTGTGTGTTAGTGCTGATGCACATTTTCCCAAAGTCTGCTAAAATGGATGAGTGTTTAGTGTGGCTTTGTGTTTCTGTGAGGTTTTTCGTGAATGAACTCTCCCTGACATTCTTGAAAGAAGGAAATAAGACATTGTGGAGGATGCCAAACCATAAACTCCCCGTTTTATCCCTTTGTGCCTTACTTGTGTGTATGTCCACGTCTTCCACCTCACAGTTGACATAATAGTTCGCCAAAAATAAACTTTACTCACACTCATGTCCTTCCAAACCTGCATGAGTTGCTTTCTACAACGAAGCACAGGAGGAGATAGTTTGCATAATGTCTGAGCTGCTCTTTTCCATACAATTATTGTGAATAGGGAGCCTTCAAGAACCAAAAATAACAAAGCAGAAAGCAGCATAGAAAATAAAATGGCTACAGTTAAAAATGAAAATTGTCATTATTTACTCACCTTGGTGTTCTTCTAATGCCATGTGCCACAAAAAACTCCTTATAATGGTAGTGAATTCAATAAAAATCAAAGACACAAAAGTATCTCAGAATTTGGAGTAATTTGTGTGTAAAATGGACCTTTCCAAAAACTCTCGCCCGGATTCACAAACGCTTTGTAAACCTTAGATTTGATAGTTAATCATGCGTATGTTAATGAATTGTAACTAGGGTGCTCATTCACAATTAGCATAATCCCGCCCACAAATTAAAGATAAGTGAATTGTGTGTGTGTACTGGAACGCTGTGGGAACTTCTGTGCTCCCTTCTCAGGTTTGGCTCCAGTGTATTAGATAAATGCAAAAGGAATGAACTGTCCCTATGCCAGTAAAATTAAATTTTAAAATTAAATTGCTGCTGGTGCACAGACTCATTGTAATATAATAAAAAGGAAAAGGGACTGTGCCGCAGTTTTCAGTCATTTTTGTTAATCGATTTATTTTTACATGTGACTAATTGGTTAATTGGTTAAAACACTTTTTTTTTGTAATGTAATTGTAATATTGTATTATTGTTATTATTATTATTATATAAAATTGTGTTATCAAATAGCAGTGTAATCAGTTTGCAAAAATAAATATAAAAGTATAATCTTTTCATATGAATACAAACACTTTCATGAATCCGAAAGTTACATCAGAAGGGCTTTACAAATGATTTGCTCAAATGAATTACTTTATGCTCATGTTTCAATGAATGGCCTCGCATTAGGTGGAAAAAAGCAGCTGCAACTTTGTTTAATGTCTCCTTTTGTGCAGGAAATAAATCATACAATTGAAAAGACTTAGGGTGTGTAAATTGTGTCAGAATTGTAATTTTTGGCTGAACTTACCCTTTAAATAGCTAGAAAACATCTCACTAACTGCTCTTAACACTACAGTTATCATAAGCATGTTGTCAGTCTTGCACCAGAACCCAGTTTACTCACTGAAATAACAGTCCTTGTCAACCAGTATACCTGTTGTTAATTAATATATAGTGTAATATATTCCTAACACACATAGGAAACACAACACCGGTCACATAGAGTGTGTGAGCGTTTGTGTCTGTCAGATTTGTGTGCCATATTGCCTGATTTTCCTACAGTCTGACTGTTGTTCTCTGCTTTTTTTTTTTAAACAATAAAATCTAAACTCAAGTGTCCACTGTAGATGTGTGTTTTATCAGTAGTTTAGTTGTCTGTCTGTGTCACAGAGTCACAGCTTTGTGTTGGGTAGTGTGGTGCTGCAGTGGTAAATGCTTGGCTGGTAGGTAAAAATAAGTCTGATTGCGTATACACTGCTGGATTTTGAAAGACTCATATGCTCACCAAGGCTGCATTCATTTGATCAGAATTACAGTAAAAACGGTGAAATGTTGTTACAATTTAAAATGGCTGTTGTCTATTTGAATATATTTTCAAGTGCAATTTATTGTGATGCAAAGCTGAATTTTTAACATCATTACTCCAGTCTTCAGTGTCACATGATCCTTCAGAAATCATTCAAATATGCTTGACATTTCTTATCAAATCAAACTTTGTTTGTTAATCTTTTTGTGGACACAGTGGTACACTACCACTCAAAAGTTTGGGGTCAGTAAGATTTAAAAATAAAATAAATAAGGATGATCAAAAGTGACAGTAAAGACATTTATAATGTTGCAAAAGTGTTTGATTCCAAAGAACAGCATTTATTTGAAACTGAAACATTGAATCCTGTAAAAAACAAAACAAATGTATCACATTTTCCACAAAAATATTAAGCAGCTAAAGAAGCATAATTAAACATTGATTACCAATGATAATTAACACTTTTATTAAGTCAAATCGGCATATTTAATGATTTTTGAAGGATCATGTGACACTGAAGACTGGAGTGATGATGCTGAAAATTCAGCTTTGCATCACAGGAATAAATTACCAGTGTCTATTTACACTAAGAGCAAACAGTTTGCCTTGTTGGCAAACGCTATTTACTCTAGCGCCGCCCACCAATGTCAAGATTTTAAAAAGACAGAATTTAACGTCTTCAGTGGTGTAGCAGTAGCGACCTGCGGATCGACGCGGATTCGAATCCGCCTTTTGCTGAGCTTGCTTTTTATTTTCAATAAAAATTAAAATAATGTTCTAAAGTGTGAATAAATTGTATATGAGTGTTTAATAATATTAAAAGTCTTTATTGGGTAGAGTTAGGGGAGGGTTTTGTTTCTCCCAATAAGGCAGCATCTATTATAATAATTTAAATAAATATAATAATTTACACTGTGATTTTATTGCATCCTGTTAATGTACAAAAACACTGGGGTGCAAATAATATCTGCCAACATAAAGTAAGATGGCATCTAATTACCATTTACTCTTATTGCAAAGAACTATTTATATGGTATAAATAGACTGTATCGCTATTTTCACCTTGTGTCATTAACATATCACTAAGGAAATGATGCAATGGTCACTTAGTGACATTGAAGAAAGTATGCTATTTTCACTTAGTGTAAATAATTACATTTTAATAATGTATACAATAGAAAACAGTTATTTTAAGTTGTAGTAAAATTTCCCATTAAATAACGTTTTACTGGATTTTTGATTAAAAAGTGCAGTCTTGGTGAGCAGAAGACACTTCCAAAAACATCAGAAAACCATTAAAAGAAAAAAAAAAACTGCTGACCTGTAGTGTCGATGGAACCTCAGTTTGATTATTGGACGTTTTTAGCAAAAACGGTGCAGAATATTTTACATGCCATGACTTGATCTTTAGGTTTAGGAGTTTGTTCAGTTCACTGACCCAAAGCATGTGCAATAACAACCACTACTAATACTTCAGTTCACTCGTAGTGCCAGATTAGTCAACGGTAAGTTCCTGGTTTGAGACTGACAGGATTCTGTCTAGCAGATTTTGAATGATTTTTCCATCTCTCTTCATCTCCTTCATCTTTCTTCAGTTTCCAAAGGTCATTTTGATTCAAGTCCTTCCTTAGTTGTACATTATCTGCTTTATTTGAGTTCCCCCATTGTAATCATTTCTTTTAAGTTACATTAATTTTATAATTTTGTTTCTCCATTGACACACCCTTTTTGTCCCTATTTTGTTCGCCCCTACTGTGTGTGTGTTTACGGCCACAGAGTCAGCTGTGTCTTCCCCTGCACATTCTGGAAGAGAGAGGTTTGGCTCAGGTGGCCGGGACGGTTCGTGCCCTCCTCGATCTGGCTCCTCCAAAGCACACGCCCTCCCCCAGCATGACCCCAACCAGTCCCAGCACTGCGTCTCCCCTCGCTCTGTAGGACCGAGCGGTAGACGGGCGAATCGCAAGGAATGTCCTCCCATCAGCCCCAAAGCTCTTTAAGACTCTTTTCTGCTCTAGAGAGACCCTTGAACGGTTCTGTAACGGTAACACACTCACACACACTACCTGCTTTGTGAACACACCGCTCTTCAAACCCAAACCCAAACCTGCCTTGAGACAACCGAGGGGGAGAAGAGACGACTGACGGGACAGAGAAACATGTCCAGAGACTTCTTTGAAGCAATATTTCTCTTTCATTTTAACAGTTAGTTTTACACTTTAATATCTTTAACTATTATGGGTGGTGTTTTTTTGTATTACTATTATTATTATTATTATTATTATTGACTCTCAAGTGACGGAGTGAGAGTTGGCCAAAACTACCCAAGCTCACATTTCTGAGAGTTACAATGGCTGATGGTTAAATCTCACAAAACCTGTCGGGGTCACATTTCACCCTGAAATGATAAAAACAATATGTTACACTTAAGAAATTGCAGCATATTTTGTGACATTATTTTCATGATGAACTAAGCAAATTGCCGCAATGCAAAAATATGATTAAATAATATTTAAACTGTAAAGTATTTATACATTTAATTTATTAAATTAAAATGCATTTATACATTTAACTTACATGAATTCAAGTAAGTCATTGTATAGTCATAATTTTACTGTATTACAGTAATGACAATAACTATTGAATAATGATAATAACAAAACAAAAAACATAAAACCTCCAAGTGCATCACTGTAATGAGAATTTAGGTAGGAAGTGAGCTTTATTGTTATAAAAATAATGTCAAAATGCAAATAAATAACACGTTAATGAGAGATATCACTTAGCCTCTTTTTTTTTCTTTTCTTTTTTTTTTTCTGGGTGAAGTGTGGCATGTTTACGTGAGATTCAACCATGAGCCTTTAAAAACAGAATTACACTAATTAGCCACGGTCTTAGATGAACACATGATCTGATCTGGTGAATGTTTCTGTCAGGAGTTTTAGTGTGTAGCCACAGGGTTTTGTTGTAATGACACTTTTAGTGCTACTTTTTAGTACTACAATCACAGGAGAGAAAAAAAACTATTAACTTTAAAAGCTCACAGACTTTATTGACCTTGTAAAACTGAGAGGTATATTAAAGTGCTATAGCAAGGTTTAGCATGATGGGCACAATTTTAAAAAAAAAACAAAACAAATATATGTAAAGATGTTTGAAACACAGTAAATGAATGAAACACTTATATTTTTATAGCCTTGGTCACACCGAGCTGATAGACTGACGAGGGCTGATTTATATTGCTGTTGAGTTTCTATATGTAACAGCTCTTGCATGCGTGGGATTCTGGGTGTTGGGAGTTAGACTGAATTAGAACGGCAGTATAAAAGCTGTTTTTTTTTTGTTTTTTTTTCATTTTCATTTATTTTTATTCAGATTGTTACATTGCCATATGCATGGCTTTGCTTATGATTGTCTGCCAACACAACACACATTTCATCCGTGGCCTAGAGCTGGATGTTGAGTGTGTTTGTGTGTCGCCTTGAGCCTGAAAACCACAGATGTTGTTCACTCGTTTAGGCTGTTGTCTTTCAAGAGGAGGTGCCACACGCTGTTACTTCCCACACGGATCTGCTGCATCGTGCCAGAGTTATTGGAGTGAGTCCTCAACTCCCAGCAGTGCTGGTTTCCACGCTTAAAACGGGGCCAAGTGTACGAGGGTGAAACTCACGAGCACAGTCAAGAGCATGGCCACGTTGTTTCACCCCAAAATCGAAAGAAAGAAAATAATATTTTGAAATGTTCATATTTACGCACATTTTTACTGCAAATTCTCATTATAATGAAGAGAAAATTATTAATTTAATTAATTAAATAAACTTCTTTAAAGTGTGTGTGTATGTGTGTGTGTGTATATGTGTGTATATATATATACACACACACACACGCATACATACACGTACACATAAAACAGAAATAGAATGTAATGAGATTCACAATTGAGAATAATAGAAAGGTTTTTTTTTTGATATTTTAGGGTAAAAATGTGCTTGTTTATAGTAAAAATGTCACAATACAAAAAAAAAAATCTTAAAGTAGGCAACATTTTCATTATGCATACTATTATTTATAATTTTTTTTTTCTTTTGATTTTACAGTGAAATGTGACCGGACAGGTTTTCATGAGATTTCACCCAAAGGGTCAGGAACATGCTGTGCTATTTACATTGATTTTAAAGGTAATAATGCAGCATTTTCAAAACTTCCTCATAATCCTTAAAGAAAATGAAACAAGAAAATATTGAGAGGAAGAGTGTAGAAGACTGAATCATTTAAGTTACTGTTTTAACTTTCTGTTTTAGAGACGTTGAGTTTCTAAAAGGGAAGTTAAAGGTGGTTGAAAAATATTACAAAAGTTTTGTGTAGATATTTTTAGTATGTTTTATTTTTCTCTATAAAATAATTTCGTTGACTAGGGTGTTTCCCCAGCACAAATCATGTTGTTTCTTCTGCAGGGTTTGTCCCTGCGTGTCTGTACAGTAAATAAATACATTCCATACGTTTACAAGTATGTACCACTGTCCACCCCGAAACACGAGGACTTACTGTGCCCTTTCAGACAACCGAAACGTTTGCCCTTTTTAGGTTTTTATTTTCACAGCGGTTATGGTTTTGAACGCATTTCTCGGCAAAACATTTGCTGTAATGTTTTTATGTAGGAAAAAATGGAATTATATTCTGGTCTAAACATTTGGATTCCTGAAAGACATGAATAAAAAGTTTCCCATTTCTGCATTGGTTTCGTTTATTTGGACTCTTGCGATGTGCATTGGGTTTAGATGCCAGCTGTCTCATTTTGTTTTTCTCATTGATAATGAGATTCTGCAGTCAGGTATATTTTTATGATGACACTTACATTGCACACTTGACCGCTGTCATACAAATTTGTGCTAGTTTTATGTATTTTAAAGGTTCTTTTTATGCAATATATTAAACGCTAATCAGTATTTCATGTCCCATGTTTATTTAAAAAATTCCCAGAACTTAAAAATAATAATTTATGAACTCAATATTATCTGTATTCCAGTATATTTCACTTTTCAGTTTTTTCTCCAAAAAAGGATTTAAATTTCAATTTAATTCTTAATGATTTACATTTGCATGATTCTGTAATTCTGCATATAATTGTGTACATAAGCTTATTTACAGTAATTATATTGATATAGTGTTATTTGTCTTCACGCAGTAAAATAACAGGCTTGTTCTGGTTTTATCTGAACCAAGATGACATATGTGAAAGATAATAAATGTAGGAATGGATATAAACTTGACTTCAGCTATCGCTACACGTTTAAATAAGTTCATCCTGAAATTCATGAGTAAATTTTAGTGAGCAGTCTGAGAACTGAAGTCAGGTGGGTTTGGGCTTTAACTCCTCTGCAGTCTGTATTAATCAATCACAAAAACCAACCTGATATCAGTCAGTTCTGAGGACCTGCACAGGCCCAGAACTTCAGTGAGTCTGCAGAAGCTGAGAAACTGAGTTATAGTGTAAAATCAGTCCCCTGAGATGCTCAGCCTGCTTCAAAGACACTTTAAACACAGTGAGACTCTCTGCCTGCCTTACAAACACTCACTGTGCTGCTGATAAACTGCTTTCCTCGTTTTTCACTGCTTGGCATATTGGGGAATTTAAAATTTATGACAAAGTTTACTATAGATCCTCATTTCAGTCGGTCAGTAAATACTGCCTTGTCTCTGTCTGTTGTGGGCAAAGCTTACATTTAGTTACTCTGGTGGGTTTATGACGGCCTGTATATAAGCTATTGAACATTTCCACTGTTGTTTCCCAGAAAAGGAGAAAAATTCTCTTTTCTGACACTAAAAGGAAATTATTCTGAAATATTATAGTAATCAAAATTAATGTAATCATTTAAAAATAGAAAAAATTAATATACAAACGTATAAAACCATTGTTTTGGTCTCTAGAAATAAAAGAGTTACATAAAATAAAAACTTGTCCTAAGATGATATTTAGGAAAAATACTTAGTTATTTATATAGTAGACTGTCACCTTAAATAGTTCACTCTAAAATGTGAATAGTCAGTTTCAAATTTGTATAACCTTCCTCCTCCTGGGGGGTTTTCCAGAAAGCAGGTTATGTGACATACCCAGGTATGTTTAAGAGTAAGTAGGCAGATAACCTCAACTTTCGGTTCCAAAAACGGAGGTAACTTTCAGGAGATGTAAGTAACCATAGCAACTTACTCTCTGAACATAACTGAACATGTTACTTTAAAACGTACCACCTACCTAAGCATTGTTGCAGACTTTGTACACCCCTGCTACACCCTTTCATGGAATTGGTATTCTCTGGTGGCTGTGGTCTCTTTCAGCAGGATAATGCGCCCTGCCACAAAGCAAAAATGGTTCAGGAATGGTTTTGAGGAGCACAACTCCAAATTCCCCAAATCTCAATCCAATCGAGCATCTGTGGAATGTGCTGAACAAACAAGTCTGATCCATGGAGGCTCCAGCTCGCAAACTTACGGGACTTAAAGGATCTGCTGCAAACATCTTGGTGCCAGATACCACAGCACACCTTCAGGGGGCCTAGTGGAGCCCATGCCTCGACGGGTCAGGGCTGTTTTGGCAGCAAAAGTGGGACCAACACTATATTAGTAAGTTGGTTATAATGTTGTGCCTGATAGGTGTGTATATATATATATATATATATATATATATATATATATATATATATATATATATATATATATATATATATATATATATATATGTCACTGAGGCTTTATTGTGTTAAAGCAACACTATGTAGTTTTTTAACCTTAAAATAATGTCTCTAAAATTATTTCAGTGGTAGAAAAACTCTTACCCGGACGAATTCTACTGCCACTGCTCCCTGAACAGCCTCTTAGAGGCTACAACCACTCTCTGCAAGTTCGTGTTTCGGTCGGTACACACAAGCCCCACCCATCCCCTGCCAGCGGAAGAGTGCGACCTGCTTTACGGCATCCGTCACATATTTTACTCGTATCCTGGGTGGAGTTAGCCAACAGCTACATATAAGACAAAACGATCTCTAATTTGCAAGTCTCAAAGCCAACTCCATGGCAGAGCCAGCAAAGAAACCAAAGAGTGTTTTGTCAGAGGCAGCAAAGAAAAGAAAGAGAGAGAAAATTATGTAATGGTATTTGTAGAACATAGGCTACTTCACCTGGTTGGTGAACATGGTTTCTGCATTTGCCGGTTCCATCAACTTCGGCTTAATCCCAAACGGCACACTTCTAAGCACTTTACCCGGCAGTCAAAGCGGCATTACGTCACAAAAGGTCTTTGCGAAGGGTCAATTGCACTTATTAACCTCATGGGGGAACCGTGAGCAAATGTTCTATAGTGTTGCTTTAACTTTTTCAACAGTTATTATAAAATGTAATTATTTTGGAATTGTATCTTGGAAGATGGAATTTAAAAATATTATTAGAATATTATAATAAATATTATTAAATATTACTCCAACTAGCCCCGGTGTACTGTATCCTATATGACAATAATGTTTTTCTCTGTTTACTTTTTTTTTTTTTTTTTTTTTTTTTCAGGTTTTGCTCCCCGAATCTTTCATGAGAAGCACCTTGACAAAGTGAAAGTCTACCCCTCTCTCTTTCTCTCGTCTGTCTGTGTTGCTGCATCATTAAATGGTCTCAGCGCTGTTTCTGGTGGAGTGTCTCAGCAGCTGGTGAGCAGAAAGCATCATAAAAACATGTACATCACTGCAGCGACCAGATACTGTCACATGAGAACAGCTGTAACTGCTGAGAACAAGAGCAATCACTGCCAAACTATGCACACGCACTATGTACCTATGCACTACTTGTGTAGGAGGTTATTTTTTCCGTCAACATCAGAGTCTGATAGCCCCTTTCCCAAAGGTGCGAGAGTTGAGTACATTAAGGCCCGGTTTCACAGACAGGGCTTAGACTAAACCAGGATTAGTTCAATTAGGACATTTAAGTAGCTTTTATAAACATACCTTATAAAAAACATTACTGGTGTATATCTTGAGACAAAACAATGGCAATGATATATTTAAGACATATCTTTTAGTCCAGGACTAGCTTAAGCCTTGTCTGTGAAACTGGGGCTATGGTGTCCAACCTTCTTTGTTTTTCTGGGTATTTAAAATGTACTTTTTCTATTTGTAATTTTCAGTGTGAACATACTAAATATTATAGGAATACTAAAAATGACATAGAATAGTGCTTAAAGGGATAGTTCACAACACCTGTCCTCATTCACTTTCATGATAAGGATAGCCATATTAAATATCTCCTTTTGTATTCCACATAACAGACGACACAAAATCACAGGTTTGGAACGACTTGAGGATTAGTAAATGGTTTTTTAACAGCTAAAGACCAAACATGTGACACATTATTATTAGGCCTTAGAGCTACTTTTAGTGAAGCAAGTGAAATCAAATGACCATTCAGGTTAATGTAATAAAAATGTTACTATCAGAATTTAACAGCAAAACGTATAATGAAGCGCTCTAAATCGCTGTAAGATACTGTAGCATCAAAACACGTGTAACGTCGTTGTGTTTGTAATGTCACGTGTGCCCAGTAGAGGTCGCGACTGCGCTTCATAAGAGGCCTTCAGATGGGCGTGTTCTTCATCTCCACCTGAACGGGCTTTTTCAGCGATTATTGAGAAAGTATTACATTATTATATCACTTAAAGATGAATATGCACATTAAACGTGGATTAGGATGGCTGTACTTCATTCATCTTTATTTTTGCTCATTAAATCAACCTTTTCCCCTTAAGACCAAATGCAGGATGCCAGCAGCACCTTATTTTCCCAAATGGAATGCAGACCTTTATCACTAATTATGAAATATGCAAATGAAGGCAGGCTCAATGACAAATGTTTTGAAAATTAGACTCCCCAAGGCCTTAGTGATTATATCACAACAGATTTCTATAGAGAACAGAACTGCAGAAAAATGCCACACCGTTTTTTAAAAAATGGGATTTGATTCCAATCTTGCAAGGAGAAATTCATAAACTATCACTTCTGTGTCCATAAGCAATACAAAACTTGCTTAAATCTGCATACTGCAAATCATTTTGTATTAAAGTATCAGATCATTGACTCATTGTATCATTGACAGTCGTCCAAAGCTGTATTTTTTGCCTGTTCAGTTTCACTTTTGGACTAAACAGACTGTCTGGAATTAGTTTCTTAAGCTATGCTGATAATATGCCAAATTATAGACGGTGGAGATGTAAAATGTGTCAGAAGTGTATGTTTTTGAGGTCTGGTAGTTTCCCTACAGCTTCATTTTGACAGAACAGCTGTGTGAAACAGAGAGATGGTGAAAGTCTCACAGGAGCAGATGTCCCACGAGATCCAGAGACCTCATAAAACGGCTTGACAAGTGCAGTTTGACTTTGCTGACGTTATTTACACAGAAAGTTGGTACAGGACACATCGAAGAGCTTGTCTTTTTATTAAATAGCCAGCAGTCTTTAGTTTACGCCTTGTCCGGCTTGTGTATTAAAGACGAATTTTTATTATTATTTTTTTATAAGTAAATACTATATAATACAGTTTTTTTGCTGTTCATCTTTACAAAAATAATTAATCCTAACCTTAATTTACATTTGCATTCAAAAGCATGTTTTATTGTGCCTGATATTGAAGCTTTTGGTTTGCAAGTAATCAAAAAGCAGATCAGCATGTTGCATCACATGTGTGAATTTGAGCTGAAGATACTAAGGTTCATGCGCAGAAGACTTGTAAGCCTTGTCATGCATGCACCACTAGCTAATGGTCAACTAAGGACGAGGTTGTATGTGTAGTGGGCAGTGTTTAGTGTGCATGTGTGCACTGTTGAGGGGAAAGACTCTGCAGGTGCAACATGAAAATGCTGCGTCAAACAGTGACAACCAGGTAGAATGAATGTATATGGTGCATTTATGTGGAGCTGGATTTTGGCTCAGTGTTGTTGGAACTATGTGGCAGGAATATAAACTAAGCAATCGTCAAAATCTCCTGCGGTGCTTGTTGGTTGTTGCAGATTGTTAGGGCAAAAACATTTTATTTATTTATTTATTTTTTTGTTTACAGGCTTTCACACTGGCTACAACGGTTTGGGCAAATCTTCGACATATATGCTTTCACTAGACCACTATGTTTTGTGCTGTTTATGATCAGTTTATTGAAATACATTATTATGCAAGTTACATTTTTGTAGTTATAAGCCTTTCGAATGTTTTAGACGCTAACATATGTTAAGCCTGATTGTTCTGTATTGTTACATTTTTTGATTTTACAGGCTCTTTTCCAAATCTGCGACCTTCTAGGGCAGCATCCCTACTCACCTTTATTTTTTATTTGTATTGCACTTTTTACAATGCAAATTGTGTCAAAGAAGCTTTACACTAATAACTGCAAATAATTATTGGCTGCACAGCAGCTCTTAAAGAAAATGGTGTCAGCTTAAATAAATTCAGTATTGATTCATTCCATTGTAAAAAAATCAATAGTTATTTATTTAGTTAATTTCTGTATATCAGTTCTGAGGAAAACAGTGATGTAATCGTCCAGCTCAGTTCAGTTCTCATAGAATGGTGTCAATGCAGGTAGATCAAAAACATTGTTGAATATCAAGTCAAGTGTCCCCAACTAAGCAAGTCAAAGGCAACAGCAGCAAGGAACCAAAACTCCAACAGGTGAAATCAGGTGACAAAAATGGAGAAAAAAACCTTGGGAGAAACCAGGCTTAGTCGGGGGGCCAGTTCTCCTCTGGCCAACAGCGAACAGTGCTTGATTGATTCAGGCAGAGTTACAGGTCATAAGTCCAATTTGGGATTGCAACAGTAAAAATATTTGATCCAGTTCCATCTAGTTGAAGATCGTATTCATGACGCCGGTATGGAACGGTTTGTTGGGGATCTGTGCCGCTGGCTGTCATGCTGCGTTGTGGTCGTGTATAGGCGCAGGTCTTCCATCTGACCTCGATACAGCCCGGATCGGGCTAATTACGGTAAAACCTTGGGATAAGCAGAGAGACTAAATTTAGCGTAGACGCCATTCTTCTTCTGATGTAACGAGTACATCTGGTGTTACAGGAAGTGTTCCCGATTCCGGCTGACCTGATCTATGCAGCCTAACAATCCTTTAACGGATATGAAGACATAAATTGATAATGTGTCATGTGTATGCCAGGTTAAAGAGATGCGTTTTTAGTCTAGATTTAAACTGACAGAGTGTGTCTGCTTCCCGAACAATGCTAGGAATATCGTTCCAAAATTTAGGTGCCAAATAGGAAAAGGATCTACCGCCTGTGGTTGATTTTGATATTCTAGGTATTAACAGCTGGCCAGAATTCTGAGATCGTAATAGACGCGAAGGACTATAATGCATTAAGAGCTCACTCAGGTACTGGGGAGCTAAGCCATTTAGTGCTTTGTAAGTAATTAGCAAGATTTTAAAATCTATACGATGTTTAATAGGGACTCAGTGTAGTGTTAACAGACCCAGGCTAATATGGTCATACTTCCTGGTTCTAGTAAGGACTCTAGCAGCTGCGTTTTGGACCAGCTGTAGTTTGTAAATCAAGCGAGCAGGGCAACCACCCAGTAGAGCGTTACAGTAATCTAGCCTTGAGGTCATGAACGCATTAACAAACTGTTCTACATTTGTCATTGAGAGCATATGTCATAGTTTAGATATAGTTTTAAGATGGAAGAATGTGGTTTTACATATGCTAGAAATGTGGCTTTCAAATGAAAGATTGGTATCAAAGAGCCCACCCAGGTTCCTAACTGACGAAGACGACTTAACAGAGCAGCCATCAAGTGTTAGATAGTATTCTAGGTTATTGTGTGCAGATGTTTTTGGTCCAATAATTAGAATCTGGACCAAAGATTCTTTTTTTAATTTAGTAGTACGAAAACAAAATGGAACCTCATAAGTGATTTGGAGCACTCTACATAGACAGCAACTCTACATTATAGGACATTATATAACTCTGATTGTGTTCGTCTGAAAGAAGATAGTCATATACACCTAGGATGGCTTGAGGGTGAGGAAATTATGGGGTAATTTTCATTTTAATTTTTAGGTGAACTATCACTTTAACAACATACAATATCATTAATTTTCAATTTTTTTATTACAATTTATTATGTAAGTAATATTGATGTTTATTGCGGTTTTATTTTAAATGCACTCAAAAAATATGTTCAAAAGCTTATTTTTAAAAGAAGTCACCAAGGCAGCATTTATTTTATGAAATGCATTAAAAACAGTAGTATTCTGAAATATTATTATAATTTAAAATAACTTTTTTTCTAGTGTGATATATTTTAAAATGTAATTTATTCCTGTGATTTAAAGTGGAATTTTCAGCAGTCACATGATCCTAAATATCAACTAAATATTGATTAATTATTATTATTATAATTTATAATATTTGAAATTCAATGCATTGTAAGTACATTTATGATGAAGAAGAAGACGTTATCTTAGAAGATAGCATGTTTAAGAGTATTTATGCTCAAGATGTCTTAAAATGCTGTCTATTTAGGCAGCTCACTAGGTTTTGGAACAAAGCCATAATGTCTGCAGTCTGAAAACACTCTCAGTGATGAAGGGGTTTGTCATAGTCTTGTCACATACAGAATAAGAAATCACAGTATTTGTAAAGATGTTTTCACACATCAAACTGCCATGACTCTCTTTGTTTCTCTCTCTTTCATCAGACTTGAAGAAAAAAAGCAAGAAAAGATTTTTTTTTTTGTTACAGCCATCACGTGTGTTTTGACTGTAGAGACGGAAGCTGTAAAGCAGGATTGCTCAACTTTGGGGCCACAAATATTAATTTTGTATTAATAAGGTAAGCATCATTTGCATTGAATTAATGGATTGTAATATTACATTTACAATATTACATTTTATTTGTAATATAGACAGCTTGGTGGTACACATCATTATCAACGGAGCAATGAAGGGACTTAAAAGGGTTTTACTGAACTCATCAACACCTTCCTTCATGGATCAGGTTTTCTGGGGTTTGAACCTCAGACCGTTGGGTTTCCGGCTCCCTTCTTCAATCATCACATCAGCATCATCACACTGATCCATATGCTGTGTTTGCTATATAGAGGTCTGCATGGGGAAACTAGTGCCAGCGCATTCACACTATGGGTTGCTGCTGATGTGCCGGTAACTTAGCAACAGCAAGTTCGGTAACATTAGACGTATGGGGTGTCTCAGCATCAAAGTGGCAATGGCAACATAGCAAACTCTGAATATCATTAGAGTAACGAAGATTTATGCACTGACATTTGTGAAGAGCATTAACGAGCCCGACTGCCCTCTGCGGCCGCACTGCAATAATAAATCGGCCGTCTGGGTAAAACCGCAGTGCACAGTGGCACTTCTGAAGTGTTTCTACACTTTAATTTGCAGAACGCACAAATTAACAGTGCACTCTTAGAAACAGCCAGAAAGTTTTACAGCTCCACAGATAACTCTTTATTCACAGATTCTAGAAAAGCATCTACGCATGTTCTTCTCGGCGAGTTTTGCTCTAGAACTAAGATTTTACATTTTTACCCAAGACATCTACTTATATTTTGACCCAATACATATTGATATTTGATACATTTGGCCCAGATAAATTTATCAAATGATAAACGTTAAGACGTCAGTGTTTGATTAGATTAGATTAAAACTGTTGATATTGTAGAACAATGTATGCGAATATTTATAGACAAGTAAAGGCTAATTAAATTATAGAAAAATTAATTATAGAAATAACTAACATTATCAAATTAATTTACCATGATTAGTTTTGTTAATGGTTTTTGTGGATTAGTCACACAACCTGTTCATATTGGCATCTAATGTAATTGGTTTCAACCAAATGACAGATGAATTTGTGCTAAAAATGTAATGCTCTAATAACATACATGAGTTAGAATTTTGTCCAGGATCCTTTGATGAGTAGAAAGTTAAAAAGGACAGCATTTATTTGATTTAGAATACATTATTAATGTCTTTACTGTCACGTTTGGTCAATTTAATGAATCCCTGCTGAGTTTTTTGTTTTACCTGAAAATTTTGAATGGTACACTCTAAAAAATTCTTGGTTAAAAACAACCCAAGTTGGGTTGAAAATGGACAAACCCAGCAATTGGGTTGTTTAAACCCGGTGAATGGTTGGTTTGGTTAAATGTTAACCCAGCCTGGGTAGTTTTATTTAACTCAACTGTTGCTTAAAAAGTACTGTATTGCTTACTCAAAATGAACCCAAAGTATTTTGGAAATTAAAATGTATTAAAAAAGTTAAATGAATATTAATTAAACAATAAACATTTATTAAATTCCTTATTAATAAATGTTCACTTCTTGATTATTATAGTTGCCTTGAGTAATTATGTGTCTGATTTTTAATTTCCGATATTTTGGGTTCATTTTAAGCCAGCCATATAGTAATTTTTAAACAATAGTTGGGTTAAATAAAACTTCCCAGCAAGATTTAAAATTGAACCCAACCGCTGTGTTTGTCCATTTTCAATGAGTTGTTTTTAACCCAGCATTTTTTAGAGTGTAGTATGTATATATATATATATATATATATATATATATATATATATATATAAAACAATCATTTTAAATATTCCTTTAGTCAAAACAAAACTAAAAAACAATTGGTAAAGCACTCCTTGATTATTTTAAACTACATTTTTAGGTCACACTTTAGTATGGGGACACATATTCACTATTAACTATCACTTTTGTCTCAATAAACTCTTAATTTACTGCTTATTAATAGTTAGCAATGTAGTTGTTGGAGCATGTTACTTGGTATGGGGTAGGATTTAGGGATGTAGAATGTATTGTGCATAAATATGTGCTTTATAAGTACTGATAAACAGCCAATGTGCAAGCTAATAAGCAACTAGCTAAAAGTGAGAATTGTTCCCCATACTAAAGTGTTACCCACTGTTATTGTATTATACTTACTGCATTAGACATTTCCAGACATTTTTGTCTTGCTGACATCAGCTTTAAGTACATGACTGATGGATTTGTCCCAACATTTGTTTGATTGCACATCCATCCTTTGACATCAACAGCAAAAAAAACATGACAATTTTAAAATTATAATTCGATTTATTTCTCTAACTGTGCATGTTATACAGTTATAGTTTGCATTAACATTGTTTATCTTTCTTATCAGAACAGACCTGAGGCTCGTGACCCACCAGTTGAGATGAGCTGCTTTAAATACAGGTACTCAATTCTCAATGGACTTTCTGTCTCTCTGAATGCATCAGAAGGTACAATAGTAATCCTTTTTTTCCATGACCTCCTCTGGTTTTCCTCCTCTGCTTGTCTTCCACTCCCTCTCTTTGCCCGTTGATCTCTGCACCTCCCCCTCTTTCCCTTTCGGCAGCTCAACCGGAGGGGATGAAAGCAAGTGAAGAACAGATCAAAGCTTCCCTCAGGGCCGCAGATACGCTGAAGACAGACACACAGGTCGTATATCACTCTCTGTCTGTCTAGCAGACGGGTGCCACAGCTTTATCTGACGAACACAGTCCACACCGCTGCTCATTCTGCAAATCTAACACTCATTGAGGCCAGTCACTGTTTACAATATTTACATTTATTACACTGCTCTCTGGAATACTTCCAGTATTGAGTCAAATATGTTGGTATAATAATAAATGGCAAGCAAAAAAGTCCTTGGAGGTCTTCAGTATTCATTTAATATATATGGTGATGAGTATAAATCCTTTGATAGATGGTTAGACATCAATATTTCATGTTTGTGTATTTATTCACTTAAGAAGATTTGTCATAGGCAGGATAATGTACAGAATGTGTCATCATAATCTTATTTATCTTCTATTAAACACTCTATAAAATATACACAATACTGTTAAAAAGTTTAGGGTCAGAGAGATTTTGTTTTTAAAAAAGAAATGAATACTTTTATTAAGCAAGGATGTGTTACATTGATTTATAATATAAAGATTTATATTTCAGTTAAATGTTGTTCTTTTGAACTTTCTATTCATAAAAGAATCCTGAAAAAAATGTATCACGGTTTCCATAAAAATATGAAGCAGCACAACTGTTTTCAACATTGATAATAAAAAATGTTTCTTGAGCAGCAAATCATATCGTATTAGAGCAGCAAATCATCGTATTAGAATGATTTCTGAAGGGTCATGTGGCGCTGAAGACTGAAGTAATGATGCTGAAAATACAGCTTTGACAACACAATACATTTTGAAAGTTATTTTAAATTATAATAATATTTCACATGTACATTTGATCAAGTAAAAACAGTCCTGGTGAGCATAAGGGACTTCTTTCAAAAACATTAAAACATCTTACAGACCCTAAACCATTGAATATTACAGTCTGTTTGGTGAGTCTGATTCATTTTAGTAAATTAGTTCATTTCAAGCAATTTTAATTTCAGAAGATTCACAGATTTGTTTCTGTTCTGTGTTTTTATATTGTTTTTTTTCTAAAATATTTTCTTAAATGCTGCTGTTCATTTTTGTTTTAAATATAAATAGCCATATTTTCTTAAAGGATTAGTTCACCCAAAAATGAAAATAATGTAATTTACTTGTAAAAATTGTCATTCCACACCCATAAGCCCTAAAATGACAAAATAACGACTTTTAAACAATATCTAGTGATGGGTGATTTCAAAACACTCCTTCAAAGCTTTACAAATATTTTGTTTCGAATCAGTGGTTCGGATCATGTATCAAACTGCCAAAGTCACGAGAACTATTGAAATTTCGAATCACTTATGACGTAACGAAGTGTCGTTTACTGAAATCACGTGACTTTGGCGCTCCGAACCACTGATTCCAAACAAAAGATTCGTAAAGTTTCGAAGCAGTGTTTTGAAATCGCAGATCACTAAATATTGTTTAAAAGTCGTTATTTTGCGGGGGTTTTTTTGCACAAAAAATATTCTCGTTGCTTTATAATAATAAGTAGTGGTGGGTAGAGCGAGGCTTCATGAAACACTGAAACAGTTGAAGCAAATGTGCCGTATTGTGTCGAGGCTTCGAAACTATACCGACACCCGTCTCCACGGTGACACCTAGTGGTCAATTGCACATGTTATCTAAAACAACTTTGACAACAAGCCCTTTAAAAAAAATAAAAATGTTGTGTTTTTGTTAATGTGGTGAGTTTTTAACATCCTCACTATATAACTGTAATATATAATAATAATAACTAGGTTATTTTGGTCATGAAAAATGAAAATTAATAAAACAAATCAATCCACAGTGGTCTAATTTTTTTTTTTTTTTTTACAGATTTTTATTCAAAAATATTAATTGCTTTCTCCTCTCACAAAAACCCACGAGGTGAAGGTGCATTAACTCCTCTTTTAAACTTTGTGGGAGTTGAGACAGATGCGATTGTGTGGTTTGTTTCCGCCCCTGTCAATCAAACACAGACTCGGCAAGAACGCCACCTGTCGAAACACTCGTGAAACGCTCAGAAGCTTCGTTTAGCCATAATCACGTGACATGGGTGTTTTAAATCACAGTTTGGAGCAGCGTTTCGAAACATCTACGCTTCGGGATCTCGACACTGTGTCGAAACGTTAGTTTCGCGTCAGCCATCCTTAATAATCAGGTTGAACCACTGTACTCACATGAACTGTTTTAAATATGTTTTTAGTAGCTTCCTGGGCATTGAAAGTGTTAATTGTCTTGCTGACAATAGAAGCCTCACTGAGCCAACAGATTTTATCAAAAATATCTTAATTTGTGCTCTGAAGATGAGCGAAGATGTTATGGGTGAGTAATTAACTCTGTCATCATTTACGCCACGTTTACACTAGTGTGTTTTTGTTTTAAAACAGCGCTTTAAAATGAAAACAATCCTCGTCTACTCTGACGTTTTCGCAGCGTAGCTGAGCATGCCCGTACAAGTGTTGCCTCTTGCGCATGTGGGTAGCTGCAGTGTTAAAAAAAATGCAGAGTTTAACTGCACAATAGCTGCTAAAAATTACAACAAAGCCAGCGAAGATTGCAGTCAGTCTCCATGTTATTGTTTGTCAATTGGTCGTCAAGGATACGCAGAACGAATGTGGGCAGCCATGCCATCGTTATCAAAAGTGTCCGTTTTGTTCCATTTATAATGAAATGTACGCTGCGTTTTCAAACTAAAACGCGGTCTGTGGGGTTTATGAAATTCTCCGCTGGTGTAGTGTAAACAACAGGTGTAACCATAGAAAACTTATGCGTTTTAAAATGAATATGCACTAGAATAAACGGGACCTTACTCACCTTCATGTTATTCCAAACCCGTAAGACTTTAGCTCATCTTCGAAACACAAATGAAGATCTTGTTAATGATTTTGGTCCCTCCATTGACAACTACGCAACTACTATTTTGATGCTTCAAAAAGTTCATGAAGAGATCATAAAATTAATCCATATTAATTAAGTGGTTTAGTCCAAATTTTCTGAAAAGACACAGTTGCTTTATATGATGAACAGATTGAATTTAGGCTTTTATTCACATTTAAACATTCATCAACTCACACATCAGTTGTGGTGAACGGATCTTCAAGAATGCTTGCTTGACGTGCAAGAACCAGTGAGGTTCATTCTTGTGTGTTACGAAGCACATTTGAGCTTCTGCAAGGGCCAATAAGTTTTGTTCTCTCACGTCAAGCATGTTCAGGTAAGCTTATGTTTATGTTTGCTGATCAATGTGTATATGTGTATAAAAGCCTAAATTCAATCTGTTCATCATATAAAGCTGTCAGATCACTTCAGAAATTTTGGACTTAACCGCTTTATTCATATGGATTCGTTTTATGATCTCTTTATGTACTTTTTGAAGCGACAAAGTGGTCATTCTTTTCATTAATCTTTTCATTTCATTTAAAATATCTTCTTTCGTGTTTTGAAGATGAACAAAAGTCTTATGGATTTGGAATGACGTGAGGGTGAGAAATTAATGACAATTTTAGCTTTAGTAGCGTGGCTGTGATTTAAAGGAGAAGTGTGTATTTTCTGCACCACTAATGTCACTAAACAAAAATAATGATTGTTTCAAACAGGTTTCCTGAACAGTCACACACTCCTGTGCAAAAGATACCCAACTAACCTGGAATGTTCCCATAAACTTTACTTGATTTAAATTTGTGTAAATGTTAGGACAAAACATTCTTAAAGTAATGTTTATGAAGCGTTTTTATAACATTATTAATAGTTAATATACATTCTCATAATGTTGATAGAAAATGTTTTTAGAACAGCATTTTTGGAACGTCCGTATGACGTTATTTGTACTTAATGAACATTCTCATAATGCTGAGAGAAAATAAGAATAAGAATAACATTCTCTGAACAGCCTTATAATGTTATTATTACTTGCTGAAAGCTTTCATAATGTTATCATAAAATGTTCTGAGTACAACCTTCATGTTATTTTTTTGACGAAATTCAAGTAAAAATGAGTAGAAAGGTCACTGAGAGAAAACATTCTTAGAACAACTTTCTCATGACATTAGTAACTTAGTACTTACTGAATGTTTTCTGAACTTACAAATGTCTTACTGAAAGAAACGTTATGAGAACAATTTTAAGGAAACATCCTTAGAAGATGTTTTTAAATCAAAGTCAATTTTTTATATAGAGCTTTTCACAATATGCAATGTTTGAAAGCAGCTTTACAGATAATCATGATGTTACAATGTTTATAATATCTTACCTTCATGCATGATAGTCACATTTAGCAGATTCCCAGCCAACAGGGAATGTTCTCAGAATTTTGGCTAATGTTCTGCCAAGGTTCTGAACAAACTTTCTTCCAGCAAACATTAATAGAACGTTCATTCAAAGTAATCTGTCAAAACTTCAGCACAAAAATGTTATTTATACATTTTTCATTGAACAACTTTTTTGGAATGTTTAAGCTGGATGTTCATCTAACATTACTACTTGTTTGATCATTAAAGAGAACTGAAGAGAAGAGAACATGAAGTCACAAGACACATGCATAAGGAGCAAACAATTAATGCAAATTGTATATGAAATGTATTGGCAAGCAGGTTTAATACATTGACTTCAATGAACTTAATGTATTATTACACTAAGCAATCCAGACTTTGATCCTCCCCTTCTGTAACAGCAATTCTTCTGATTCTGAACTAAATTCTCTCATTGTCTTTCTATTACTCAAAATTCAGCACATGCGCTCCATTCCATTCATCGTTAAACGAAACATCCAGACAACCGTTACCCTTTACAGGTCTCGCTCCCAGCCTGAAGCATCACAAAGCATTTTGGAAAATGACAGTTTTAGAAACTTAATATGAAATCATTCATATATATACAGAACACAATTTTGTGATGTTTTCTTTTTCTGTTGTGTTGTTTTCCACATGTCTTGTTCGATTTGACTTGTGTGCTGTCTAGTTGTATGTTTGAGTTTGTGTTCTTTTACCCCTTGTTTAACTGGTGGGGTTCTGTTTTTTGGTTTAGAAAATGTAAGCTTTGCACTTTATGATTCCATGTTTTTGGACTCTGTACTTCCCAGAGACTCTTACATAGTTTAGTGTACTACAACATTAAAATGTGAATCTTAAAGTAAAGTCTTATCTGTTATTTTGGTACTTAAAATATTTAAAGGTCCAATGTGTAATATTTAGGAGACTAAATATTGACAGAAATGCAATATAATTAACTATGTTTTCAGTGGTGTGTAAAGACCTTGCACGATGAACCGTCATGTTTTTATTAACTTAGAATGAGCCATTTCTGTCTACATACGCCGTGGGTCCCATTACTTGTTAAGTCGCCATTTTGCGCTGACATGTTTCTACAGTTGCTCTAAATGGACAAACTGCTCTATTTGCGCATTTGCTTGACTGGCTGTCTCAGACGACGACATCTTTGTCCTGTGTCAGCCACCGTAGCTTCCTCGCTAGATACAATTTACACACTGCAACTTTAATGCACTTAGAACGTTTTGTACTCTGGAGAAATGTCAAAATATTTTGTAATTTTTGCATAACCAAGAAAAAACTTTCTTAAAACATAAAAACTGGACGTTCAGAAAACATTCAGAAATAACGTTTTCATAACATTTTTAAAAATATGAAATTGAATGTTCTTTAAATGTACACATAAACCAAGAAAAAACTAAACTTGAACGTTTTGAACATTTTAATAACCATTCAGAAATAACGTTTTCATAACATAATGGGAATGTTAGCAAAACATTCTAAGGACATATTTTTGTTAGCTGGGTGGTCAAACAAACAGATAAATTTAAAATCACTACATTGTTGTACTTTTCAGGTGAATTGACCTACATTTTCATTATTTAATTGTCTCTGTATATATCAAACTGGGGCAGGAGGAAGTAGTTTAACATCCAAAACCATTACATTGCTTCAGCTACTAAATTATGTGTGGCTATTAGTTTGAATAGATTCAGTTTCAAAGTGTTTTCCCAACACTGAGGATATGTTAAAATATACCTTTAAGCATAACTGGTGGAAATGTTAAATTTCTGCTCTAGGTGTTTCACCTCTAGACTGCTTTAAACTGACCTTAATTTGATGCAAGTTCTATCAATGTATGCAAATGAATGCTAATGTTCATGAATATGCATTCTTTTATTCATGCAGCACCTGCTGTGCTTTAAAGGCTTTGGCCTGTCTCATCGGCTCCTTCAAGGTATTCACAGCAGAATTATATTGTCTTGATAAGCTTTGATAATGCATGAATGATAATAGGTCATCCAAGCAAAAATATACATAGTGTGCACAGTATATGTACTATATACTATTTACCATACTATATATATATATATATATATATATATATATATATATATATATATATAAGGAGCACATCATACACGGAATTAATCTGCACTGCTGAATCTACGTGTCAACTGTCACATTCCAATTTAAAATGTATTGTGACATTTAAAACAAGACTTATGAATCATAAATATATAAATGTGTGGTAACAGAGCGCTGCTTGAATTACTGTGTCCCACAAAAACAAATAAACCAGAAATAGTATGAGGGATTTCAAGATCTTTTTCCTGACTTCTTATTTGATTAGACACAAAATGGAATTAAAAATGCAAAACAACAAATATTTATTCTGAGATAATAACAGGACGGGAGTCCACTTGCACTTCATGAGGTCATGTGACAACAATGCTTATGTTTGAAATGTCGGTAACACTTTACAATAAGGTTTCATTAATTAACATTGGTTAACTACTTTAGTTAACATGAACTAAGAATGAACAATACTTCTACAGCAATTATTAATTTTAATTACAAAATTTACTAATACATTATTAAAATCAAAAGTTGTATTTGTTAACATTAATTAATGCAATGAACAATAAATGTTTAAATGTGAAATGTATTTTTATTAACTTGCATCAACAAAGATTAATAAACACTAACAAATGCATTGCTCATTGTTAGTTCATGTTCATGTTATACTGATATAATACATTATAGTTAATAATAATGTTAACGACTGAGACCTTATTATAAAAGGTTATCGAAATGTTTATTGTGCTGTAAGGCTGGAAAATATATTGTACATATACTATATATTTTGTAATGATATTTCCATTATAAATTAAGCAACACTGTAAATATCACACACATACACACGCACATATATACAATGAAACATATAAATTTGCTTTAAATTGATCAAAAATGATTAAAAGGCATTTAAAAAGGTCTCTCAAATAAATGCTGTTCTTTAGAACTTTGTATTCATCAAAGAATCCTGAAATAAAAAAACATCAGTTACAGCAAAAATATTAAGCAGCACAACTGTTTTCAACATAATCATAATAATAATAATAACAATTCACAATAATAAATGTTTCTTGAGCAGTAAATCAGCATATTAGAATGATTTCTGAAGGATCATGTGACACTGAAGACTGGAGTAATGCTTTGCATCACATGAATAAATTACGCTTTAAAATATATTCATTCAGCCTTGTGACTGTCTAAAAAAAAAAAAAACCTTATTTCAGAGCAAATACGCAAGTAAAAGCTGAATAATATAGATTTATTTAGCTGAATCACTCTGTCTTACTCTGTAGTAGGCCTATACACTAAGGAGTACATTATAATACAAGCAGGGCCTGAATATTGTAATTTTACTGTCGTCTGTGTATAATATAGATCACCTTTAATAATGACATCAATCAAGTTGCAAGAAAAAATGAAAGTCAGTTGACCTTTGAGCTGGAAGATCGGATGAATGCATGAATGAACGTCAGCAGTGTTTCAGAACGCAACCATATTTCAAAGCATTTGAGAAAAATGTAAATCTCTTCTGATGGCTCCTCATGTTTATTGAGTATCAATATCTCGTTTAGTTTAGAGTCAGTCGATTGACATGTTACGATGTGTGCATCTGTCTTACGAGGCTTCTGCAGTGTGAGTAAAGCCATCTGGTTGAGGCATTAGCCTTTGTGCCTCTGTACAGATGTTCGAGAGAGATTTCATCCAGCCTACAGGACTCATTTCTAAAGACTCAGGGGAGAGAAATGTTTAGATAAGCATGTTAAATTGGAGCACATCAGACACGGCATTAATCTGCACTGCTGAATCTACGTGTCCACTGTCACAATCCAATTTCAAATGTATTGTGACATTTAAAACAAGACTTATGAATCATTTTATGGCTTAATGTATGTGATGTGACATTGTGTAAAATAACCGTTGAGGAAAATAATTTCTGTCCTTTTTTTATGCAGAAAAGATGTGCTGTCTTCTCCTGTTTTCATAACATACTGTTTTGTGTGGACAGAGAACATCCTGAAAATCCCTGGAAAACATCTAAAACACAGATCTCCAACTCTATAGTGAAAGACCAACATAATCTGGTGATAAGCTGTTTCTTTGACTTCAGACAATAGCTTACTTTTACTTTTAATCACTGTCATTTTTCAAGGAAGAATAATTAAATTTCTTGATGTGCTTAATGAATGTTGTTAATGAATTCTCACAACCATTATACATTTTTTATACCACAGCATTGTTGATTTCTTAAATCTTATTGGTCAAGACCAATCAATGTGTTTTGTGATTTATTTCTTTAGAAATTTCTTAGGTTAACATGACTTCACAGAGCCGTAACCAGTGCAAACCAACCAGAAAGAGACACTAGGCAAGCAAATCGGATTAAAAGGACAATTTTTTTTTAGATTTTTTTCACATGTTCCATGCAGGCAACTCTGCTGGTACCATTTTTTTTTTTAAACCTCTGATCTATCTACATCATTCCTTCTCTTCACACTTTACCCTCCTCTGTTGTTTCTGATCTGCTGTGACACTTTTCTACAGCAGTTAGAAGCTTTAAGAATCACACACACACTTTAGTAAGGATTATGCAGTAACAGCAACAGATTAACTCACATTTCACTATGTATTGAAGTCACCATGAAATCAAAATGGCCAATTCTTATTTATGGAATATTGCTGTATTTACTATAAAAGATTTATCGGTGTAATTTCTTTTCTTTTGAAATTCATGTGTCTTGTAATCTTTAATCACAATAATAAATACTAAAGAATAATAAAGAGTGACGTCTCTTCTCTGATTAACTAGACTAATAACTATTGATGTTTGTAACGGAATGAATCAATACAAATATATAGAATAAGCTGGACAATGACATCATTTTCTTTGGGAGCTGCTGTGCAGCCAAAAACTATTAGCCAATTATCACTGTAAAGCTGCTTTGACACAATTTGCATTGTAAAAGCGCTATATAAGTAAAGGTGACTTGACTTAACGTGTTTACTGCCGTGAGGGCGGGACAACCTGTCACTCACAGGAGATCCACCAATAGAAAACCATCCGATCAATTCCCTATGGCCCCACCCTATAATTGTTTTTGTTTTAGAAACGTTTCACTCTGATATACATCACAGTAGGGAAGAGAGAGCTAACATAACTTCTTTCTTTTGTGTTCATGTCTTTCATTTAACACTAGAACCGTCACGGGGTAAAATTTACCCATGGTTAATAGAGAGTAGTAAAAGTCACTATGTTTATTTAAGAGAGGCACGGATCTGAACAGTGGCCCCTCCTCCAAGGGCAGCTCCTGACGACTGGATGGGACGACATTGGGGCCTACCTCGACCCCTGGGAGCTGGGCGATCAGGGTGGTCTGTATGGTATTAAGTGAAGAATCGTAGTCCTCCCAGTCTACGAGGTACTCCAGCCTAGGACCCCGCCGCCATGAATCAAGGATGGCCTGGACCCAGTAGATGGCTTGCTCATCTGCGATCTCAGGAGGAGGAGGAGGTACCTCATTGCCACCAGATTCTGTGGGTGAAGACAACAAAGGATTTGTGTGAGGCTTAAGGAGTGACACATGAAAAGGTGAAATGTGGTAGTATGGTGGAAGGTTTAGCCTGCATATGACCTTGTTGAGCTGCCTCGGCACTGTAAATAAACCTATGTACCGGGGACTTACGGCAGGGCAGGCAGAGACGGATGTCCTGGGTCAAGAGCCACACCTTCTGGCCGGGTTAGTAGCGAGGAGTTGATGTTCTCCGGGTGTCAGCCTGTCTCTTGTGTCTCTGCACTGCCCGTTGGAGATGCATATGAGCTGAGTCCCACACTCTCTCACTCTGCTGGAACCAGTGGTTGACAGCTGGAATCTCTGAGGGCTCACCCAGCCAGGGGAATAACAGAGGTTGGTATCCTAAGATGCATTGGAACGGGGTGAGCCCTGTGGTGGTTTGTCATAGGGAATTCTGGGCATTCTCCACCCACGGAAGGAATTGGCTCCAGCTGTCCTGGTTCTGGTGGCAATAGGACATCAGGTATCTCCCAATCTCCTGGATCTACCAGTTTAGTCTGGCCGTTAGTTTGAGGATGGTAACCTGAGGAGAGGCTTACTGAAACTCCCAATAATTTGAAGAATGCCTGCCAGACTCGAGAGATAAATTGAGGACCCCTGTCCGATAGGATGTTTTCTGGAATAACATAGTGATGGAACACATGGTGGAACAAGGTGGTGGCAGCATTCGAATGTCGTTGGTAACCCTTTGAGAGGTATGAGTTTGCAAGATTTTGAGAAGCTGTCAATGATCCACGAACACAGGTATTGTTCTCAGAAGCCGGGAAGTCGGTCATGAAGTTGACACCCAGATGAGACCAGGGATGGTGTGGAATGGGCAGAGAAACCAGCTTCCCTTCAAGAAGTCTCCGGGGAGTGTTGATAACGGCACGGACTGAGCATCCCTTGACGTACCGGGAGATATCCCGAGTCATAGGGACTTGTTTCATGGATGAGTTTCAATCTGAGACAATCAAGCGTGAATACAATGTGTTTAATACATGAATATACGATATATACACAAATACATACAACTAAGTCTAAGCAGAGCATACAATATAATAACGAAAGTAAAGAAAGGAAAGAGGTTGATCAAAAAAGGCAAGATTACAAACAGTTAAAGACAATCAAGTTAAAGTGCATCGAAAATTAATTCAGATACTTGCATTAGTACTTTGTGCTGTGGTGAATGCTGTTCAAACTTCAGTGCGTGAAGCTGGAGCTTCGATTGGTCTCTTCTTGAGGTTGAATCTTCAGCGGGTTGATTTTGCATGATCTATGGAGGTGTCCAAACTGAGTCCTTTTTCCTCCAAAGTACCTAAAAGTAGAATAATGCATATTATCCTGATTTAACACCAATATCTAGTTAGGAAATTCACAGAGGAATGTTTTGAATCCAAGGAGCATAGGTTTAGGAGTGTTTGACGTTTGGATACATTCTTACACTTGAATTTGAGCATTCAGAGTAAAACTAACACAGCTAACAGATCTAACTAAGCATGGGTAATATACACTCAGGAAAAACATTTGGGAATATTCATATTTTAATGAATGTCTCTATGTGTGTGCATGGTCTTCTTGGTGGTCTTCTTGTCCCACAAGCTCTGGGCTTGTGTGGGGGAAAGAATTTGATCAGAATTGATTCCGATCTTTTTGAAGAAGGGAGACTTACAGAGAGAGTCTGTTTAACATCGACACCTAACCACAAAAATGTCACTGGCCCATGAGGGTCAGGACAGGCCGGAGTCAGCTGAGATTTACCTATGCAGTTCAGGAGGATAAAACCTTTTCCTAAAACCTAAAAATGAATTGATCATCAGTGATCCAGTCCAGATGCTGCACTGTCCTTTGAGGAGTGAGGTGAGATGTGAACTGAGAAGGCTGTAATCATGGATAAATATTTGGTAGAAGTTGGCAAACCCAAGGAAGCATTGGAGTTCCTTGACTGTAGCTGGTTGAGGCCAGTTCCGAATGGGGTCCACCTTCCTCTGGTCCATCTGAATGCCATGTTGGTCAATGACGTAACCTAGGAAGTGTACGGAGGGGGTGTGGAACTCGCACTTGAGATAAATATGGTGGTGGCGGATCTTCCACCACGTGAAGGCTGCGTCACGTGAAGGTGTTGTTTGGCATGGTTCTGGGAATAGATGAGAATATTGTCGATGTACACCATGAAGAATATCTGGAGGAATTCCCGGAACACCTCATTCATATAATCTTGGAAGACGGTGGGTGAGTTGGACAGGCCATATGGCATAACCTGGTATTCGTAGTGCCCAGATGGCATGAAGGCGGTCTTCAATTTGTCTCCTTGGTGTATACGAATGAGGTTAGAGGTGCTTAGCAGGTCCAGCTTGGAGAAGAGACATGCTCCTTGTAGCAGTTCTAGAGCCACGGGACCAGAGGAAGAAGTTAACTGTACTTTACCGTTTGGGAGTTGAGGTGATGATAATCGATGCACAGCCTCAAGCCTCCATCCTTTTTTGCCACGAAGAAGAAGAAGCTGGTAGTAGTGGGGGATGTTGAAGGTCGGATGAAGTGTTGTTGCGGTGCCTCCTGGATGTACTCCTCCATGGCCTTCTGCTCCAGGATGGACTGTGTGTACACGCTGCCCTTAGGCTGAGTAGATGGCACAGTCCCATGGCCGATGTAGGGGAAGCCGACTTGCCAATCGCTTGCTGAAAACATCCTGGAAAGCCCCGTATTCAGAGGGGATAACCACCTTTTTGTCAACCTCAGGACTCTCGACGGTGGTTGAATTGTGAGAGAGGGAAGTGTGGTTCTGTTCGGTCTAAAGATGTGTGCTTGAATTTGTCATTGTATGCAGTGCAGCGAATTATTATTGCACTTTATTGTCTATTTAGGGAAGGCTATTTTAGTCATTTAAATAACTTGGGTTATCTTAATATGTGATAATGACATTTTATTATAATATTTCAGTACCCAAATATATGTTTATTTCCTTCTAATTCTCGTTGTCATTGTAAGCTGGTTTAGTCTATATTCATCAAAAAATGATTAGTGTAGCCTGTTTAAAATAGCATAAAACAACAGGACAAAAACATAGTTTATGACTAAAAATAATAATTTCTCGAGACATTACTTTGTGAAAACAGTGGCATAATACAGTGACATAACACATTTTTTAGCCATATCAAAACAGTATTCATGTTTTCATGTTCATGGGTAAATTTTACCCTCTGGTTGTTTTAGGTTAGCCTATACAACGACCCCTGGTGGTTCCAGTATTAAATAATTTCTAAAATATAACTGAAACAATGCTGATAAATCAGAATATAGAATTAATAAATAGAATGTAATAGAATGATAATAGAGGATGCTAGAATGTTCAGAGTGGTTTCTAGAATATTCTGAGAGGCTGCTATAGGGAGGTTTCCAGAATATTCTAGAATGTTTGCTAGAGGTTAGGTGGTTGCTAGAAGAATCCGAGTGGTTGCTAGGTGTTTGTTAGAATGTTCAGGGTGGTTGCTAGACAGTTAAGACACTTTCACACCACGGATGACAACTAATGATAACAATATAGTTCTAAAAATCATTCTAAATATAAAAGTGTAACAGAGTCTACACTACAACTATAATGATAATGGCACAAAGAAACAATATCCTTGGATTCACTTTCAAAACTATTTTTTTTCAACTGATGAACAATAAAACACTGACAGCCAATCAGAATCCATCCTTCAGAGTGGTTGCTGAAATGATCAAAGTGATTATTTAAGTGGTGCTAGATGGTTGCTAATGTTCATATGCATGGTTGCTAGGGTGATGCTAGGTCATTTTAAGAATGTTCAGAATAGTTGATTGCTAGTTGCATGCTAGACTGTTCAGAGTGGTTGCTAAATGGTGTCAAGAATGATCAACATAGTTGGGAGAGTGTTGCTATGGTGTTTCTTGTTGGACCAAGTGACCAAGCAATTTTTTTGAGCAAAAATACACAAACTGATAATATTGTGTATAAAATGTCAATATTAACTTCTTGTTTCTATTGATTTACTGAATCACTGACAACATGATAAATTCACACTTGTTGGAGATGCAGTAAGTCAGCATTTTCATGATGTGACAGTTAGATTGTGTGTAGTGTAGCGTGTCACTCTGTCCGTGAGCAGTGAGAGAGCTGGGAATGAGCGCTGATGTGTGGACGTTGAGGTTCCATGTGCGGGGGTGAGGAAAGCCTGTCCCCCGGCGCTGCAGCTCCACATGATTGATTCGAGGAGATGTGCAGGTCCACCGCAAGCATTCGCAAACATCAACATGAGTGTGACCTCTCTCTCGGAAAACAGTGTTGTGAATGTTGCATAACACCATGATGCCTGAGTCCACTCTTTGGTGTGTGTGTGTGTGTGTGTGTGTGAGTGTGTGTGTGCACGATTTGTCGCCAAAAGTGAGCTAAATATCACATACGGGGACATTTTCAGTTTCAATTTTCATTTTCTATCAAAAACCCCCTAGTAATAAATTCACTGTAAACCACGGCTTCACGGGGCTTATTGCTTTTACAAAACGCTTATCTCACAACACAAATATTAAAGCCAAAAAATATGTATCAATGCAACTTTTAAAAAGCCTTGAACAGCAACAGAAGTTACAGTTATTACGCCTCTAGATGGCAGCAAAGATTGTCTTAATGAGCGAGTCACTCAGTCGCAAAGACTTTTATATTGAAACTTCTTGTGAACACAGAACAAGACAAATGCTTTGACTAGCGCTGTCAGTGGGGCACAGGAAAATCCGTTAAATGTTAAAAGGACAAGATCGCAGCGGCAGACATGCAAACGGTTTTTTTTTATTATGAACATAGGACTAACCAGAAGGAAAATGTTAAATCTGAATGCAGGTAATACACTTGGTCACTCGATATCTCTCTCACAATGCTTCTCTATATATTGCAGTAAGCTTCAACCAATCAGAATCAAGGGCCGGAACTATTCGTTTTATAATAGAAAATAAACCTGTGTGTGATTCAGATTTGCATGTATTTTACACTGCATGTGACAAAATATTCCCACAAGGACAGTAAAACCTGAAATGAGCTACACTGTGTTGAGCTGCCAACAGTCCCCATGAGAAATAGTCTTAATCAATATAAATAATGAAAATCTAGAAAGGTTTATGTGAGGGATAAAACATATTAAATTATGACCAATTTAAAAACTGTAACATTGAAAATATCCAAAGATATTTTAAAATTAACAAAGACATTTGCTTTGCTGTTTCAACCCCCTCTCTCCATCATTTCTGACATTGATATAAGTAGCAGTGGGTGGTAATAAACAAGAAATGTAAAGGTTTCTACCATCTTGCTGATAACGTTTCTTTAGTCACTCGGCAACCCTGCAGCCTGAACCACTGTAGGTGAACCACTCTTACAAAACCCATCAAAACTGAAAGCTAAACATATAGGTGAAAGAAAGCCCACCCTCAAAAATCAGAAATTTTAATTATTGTCTTTGAGATTTGCTAGAAAAATTATATTTCTTCTTGCCAATATTTACTCCATTCTAATGACTGACTGTTTAAACAGCCATCACAGCAGCATAATAGTCACTTTTCATGAGCCAAATTAATATTTGTCCACTTCTGCCCAACAGAAAGCCTGTGTTTTGGAATATTCTGCATGCTATTTGCATAATTCATGTTGGTTTTTAGCACCGCTAATGCTGCTTTTGTGTGAGGCAAATTGAAATGGACAGTAATAACGGGGATTGATCTGCATCATTCTCTTATTTTTCCACCCTCAGAATTGATTAAATTGAATAATTAGTGTCCAGTCCCAGTTCTGTCTCTACAGCTCTCTCTGTTTTCGTAAACTGGGTCATGTAAAAAAAAAAAAAAGATTAGCATGCTCTCTCTGCGTTCCTTCAACTGGTGGTTTCCTATTTTTAAAGGCAGATGCTTCGTTTGTAGTATCCAGTATATATGCTGTGCAAGGGCTATGTTGGGAGTTGAATCCTATCTTTAAGGGTTAGTTCACCCAAAATTTTAAATTCTATCATTAATTACTCACCCTCATGTTGTTCCACAGCCGTAAGACCTGCGTTCACCTCGGAGCACAAATTAAGATATTTTTGATGAAAACCGAGAGGTATGTGACTCGTCCATAGATGCAATTTAACCACCACTTTCAAGGTCCAGAAAGGCATTAAAGACATTGTTAAAATACAGTGACTGCAGTGGTTCAACCTTAATTTTATAAAGTGACGAGAATACTTTTTGTGCGCCAAAACAAAATATCTTCTCTTCTGTCTCTCCTACGGTTCTACACCAGCTCATTATTGGCTGAAATTTTTAATTTTTGGGTGAACTAACCCTTTAATGCCTAAAGAATACAGGTGTTTTAAACAGTAGCCTATGCAACATTGTAGTAGTATGATACTCATGTTGCATGCGAATGGCATTGGGTTGTCATTTCAGAAATAAACAGTTTTCCATTTTAAATATTTTTCAAAAAATTACTTTTTAGCACACAAGGATTGTAGCTGTAGTATATCACCCTTGTATTCTCTGCACATAATGTACTTTGCACAGTATGTATACTGTTGTATAGTATTATACTATTCTAGAGAAATCCACAGAATACCTGGATGACCTACTAGACATAATAACTGACATAAACATAAATACTGACATAATCTGCAGTGCAAAACATTCATCATTTACATTGACAAATGAAGCAATATAATATTTTTCCAGACTCATTCTTTGTCTGGATTGCACATTGTTAAAACATCTCTACAGAAAATTGGATTAAAAATAATACATGACTACCAACTGTTGAATTAAACATGCAACATCCATGGTCACGTGATCTGACAAAAAAAAAGAAGCATGCTAATGTTTGAAACGGTTATGATTTCATACTGCATACTTTTAAATAACAGCCCATACTCTGCATACAGTGTATTCCTACTAGTATTCCATTGTGAAGAAATGCTCTTTTTATTAGCATCTAACTATCTGTCTACTTGTTCCATCCATCCATGGTTTCAATTCTATTTCCTTACATTCAAATTGCTATTGCAGTCCTGTATACTGTTTGCCTTTCAATTCAGGAATTAAATTGGAATTTACGAGGCATTTTCAATTCAATTCTGAGTGTCGCACATCCCTGTAACAGGCATCATTTAGGCAACAACACAAGCAAGTGTGCAGTTTGTTAATCGCAGTCGTGAGTCTCATATTGCTTTTCTATAACAGTTAAACAAGATGAAATTGAGCAACTTACATTTTAGACAATGTAATCTATTTTTGCTCTGTTAAAAATACCAATTGTTCCAAATGAAGCCAACTCAGAAGAATCAATGCAGTATAAATCAAACTTTGAATGTGGTTAATTCATTCTTAACTTTTGTAATTATATTATCTTTTATGAACTCATTATTGGGTGTATTTATTGCTTTGAAGTCATTTGAAGCCCATTTTTGAGCTCATGAATAAAGACATCACCACATAGTGATGCAGCATTAATTTCACTTAATAAGATGTCACCTGGATTGTGTAGAGTTGAGTGTGTTATTTCCTCCTGCGCTCAAGGGAGGATTGTACCTCTGACAGCGGCACTCTAAAACGCACTGAAGGTCGACTGATTGATCCGGATCTAAGTATAAACATTGATTAAAAGCCCTGAAAAACTCTGATCTCTTTCCCCACAGGCTCCGATAGGAGCTATCGGAAACTTGGCTTCATTTGTCCTGCTATTGATGCACCTTCCTCATCCAGGAGTCGGTCTGTCTGTCTGTCAGTCGGTCGGTTTGTCTATTTCCCTTTTTATCTGTAGTGTAGAAACCTGAATTACTTTTAAACATACCTAAAGCAGTTTAAAACTATTGCTCTGTCTGTCCTTATTCCCCTTGAGAGACTTTCTATTGCTCTGTTTCCATTATGCAGTGTTTGTTTTTGGGAAATATACTTACTTTTGACATAAATGCTCTCATCAGTCTGCTGAACCGCACTTCTTTATCCTGCGCTTGTTTGAAGCAGGTTGTTGTCATCTGTAAAGTGCAGATAGCACCCTATAGAAGATAATCTGAATGGATGCGGTTTGTTTTATGTGATATATGCGCTGCTGTCGGATGTGAGGACAATGACATCACTGTCTGTAGTAGGTGAAAGTCACACAATTGTACTCCAGCTCACAGACGGATCCACACTTATTACAGACATTCTGGTCTTGTTCCAAATCCTAGTGTGCTGCCTACCTAGACAGCATTTTAAGGCACCATAGGAACACTCCTGGAGCCAAGGCTGTTCCAAAAAGAAGGGCGACTTATTAGATACCTCATTTTTCTAAGCCAGCGTATATACTTCTTGGATTAGTTGCATTAGTTATCATGAGCAATGCTTTTACAGCAATAACTAATCTAGTATGAAGTTAATTTATAGACATTTTACATATACATGTGATTTTTTTATTTTTAAATTTTAAGTCAAAGTAACACATTTAATGTATTATTCATTTAATTATGAATAAATAGCATTATTAATATGAATTAACAATGAACAATAATTAATTTCTAGTATTAAGTGTAATATTTATAAATTAATTTTAACATATGTTAATAAAAAGTATATAATAAATATATACATATGTGTGTGTAATAAAAAAAAAATGTGTGTGTATATATGTCCAGTCTTTTTCCATTCCATTTAGGGTTAAGAGAGCCAGGTTACTGCTATTGCTCAAGTGTAAGGGGAGGTCATCAAATTTTAGCCTATAGAAGTTTTTTTTTTTTTTTTTTGAAGTTTGATTTTTCCCCGTTTTTTAATTCTGCATACAAATGTCCTGTATTCTAATAAAGAGGCTGAGAAATAATTATATGGTCATTATACCATTGCTAAAACAACATGGTGGCCCAAGACTTTTGCACAGTACTGTATATGTCCATACACACATACATATATCATATGTTACCAAAAAGTTGTTATTTTCGTTTGTTTTTTAAGTACACAGGTAGGAGCATTCATTCTTCTAAGTAATGGAATTGTTGAGTAAACTAAATCATTTAAGTGCAATCAATCCTGAATTATTAAATTTCTCACAATACCCATCCCTAGTTAGTATGCTGCCTTAGTAGAAACCGGCATGCGACAGCACACGTTTTGGAACAGAATTAAACACACTATCAGTTAGTTTTAATTCTAAGAATAGTTGAACACGGATGCGCGCACTCTCTCTCACACACACTCCATGGCAGATGGTCCATCTCTACTGTCCTCACAGTGTGTGTGTGAGTGTGTGATCCAGTGTTGATTAATTACACGGGCTGGTGTGACGCCACGGCAGGAAACTCACCGCAACACTAGCCACGAGAAACTACGGTAACACACATAACTGCCCAGTTGCTGCTCATACACATTCATTATATAGAACAGCGTTTCATCTCTGTTTGGCTCTCGAGGTGCAAAAGAAGAGAAGAGATGTGGAACAGTGTGTGCAGTTATTACCTGGGGGCTTCGCATTAGTGCTGCTGGAGCCTGACGCCTCATTATAGAGTGAACTGAGTCTCAAGAGCTCTGGCTGTATGACCGTACCTTATGTGTGTGTGCGCGTGTGTCGATTCGCAGCATTCGAGTGCTGTATTAGGCCTCAAACATCCTCTTTGCAGATGTATGAATGTAGATGCTTATAGCATCTAGCACGTTGCTTTCTATTTGTCTCTTTTTTTTATGTCTAGCTACCCGAACTTGGTTACATCTGGTTTAATGTCACTGACATTTGAAGGAAATTCAATCACCTCTTTGAATACTGAGATTTGTTATCACCACATTAAATATGTTTACTTGCACTTTAAAAATGTGATTTTAATTAAATATCATGTGAATGCTTTTGCAGTCCAATTTTCCGACTAATAGATTTGCAGTATAGTAAACAAGTTCACAGGAAAAAGCATACATCAACTACAGCATAATCGGTTATTAATATTTTGTTGGTTCTCTCTTGGTTTTGAATGTGTTCATAATTTTTTTGCATGTCAGTCTAGCCACAAATAAAACCATTGACTCCAATCACAACTATGCAATATGCTTACAAAATCTGTCCAATAATTGTCCAATAATCTTTGCTTTATTTACAACTTCAAAAAATATATTTTTCAGTGTATGCATGTTAATTGACACTTCACAAACAGTTTGATTGACAGGCGATCTGACCAATCATAACCCCGAATCCGCCATTTTATCTGACAAAGCACTCAGGGGAGTTAGTAGATTAACGTTGGTGAACTTGAACTTCAAAAATTGTGTGTACTCACGTGTTTCTGCGCTTGAAACAACATTCCTTCTGATGTCCATTCATGTTTATTTGATGCTATCAATGAACTAGTATGAAGAGATGACCGGTTCACGATCTACGACGATCTGTCACGACACATTAAAGAGCCACTATACGGTATTTACTGTTTAAACTTCTTTAAAAAAAAATACAGTATTTTAAATGTCTGTCAACACGTTGCTCCGGGATGTATTTTTCACTTCGTGAGAACATGATGTGTGGCGTGAGAGCGCATGGCTTGTCAAAGCAATAGTAACTAAAGATGGCGGGGCTTTGGGAAGGGTCTATTGAAAAACATTTGGACTTAGGGTGCGTTCACACTTGTCATGTTTGGTTCGGTTAAAACGAACCCTGGTGCGATTGCTCAGTTAATGTGGTTTGTTTGAACATATGTGAACGCTGCCATCCGAACCCTGGTGCGGACCAAACAAGCGGACCGAGATCGCTAAAAAGACCGCTTCCAAACGAACTCTGGTGCGGTTCGATTAATATATGAACGCAACATGGACCAAAGACATGTAAACAAACCAAAAAGAGGACGTGATGTCACAAGATGCGACGCTACAAGTCAGCTGATTTGACGACGCGGAAAGATCGGTGCATCCAAAATGAGTCGAAGGCAAACGTGGAGCAACGAGGAGGTGAAGTGCCTCATCAATATTTGTTTCTGCATACAACAGAGGAAATCCTGGTGCTGTTTTGAATGTTTTGAACATTTTATGAGCTCTTCGTGAGTTCTTAGCTGGTAAAAATAAAGCATATGTACACGCATAAAATGATCACGTTTAATCCAGCACACAGCCTTGTTTTGAATGTTCGTTAAGCGAGCTATGTCGCGAAATATACGTCATAAAACCCGACCGATCAGGTTGTGACCGTATCCTTACGCATTTGGTTCGGTAACTTAAGGTTCGCTGTTAAAAATGCCAGTGTGAACGCTAAGCGGACCAGGACTATATGTTTTGTTTTTGTTTTCGGTCCGGTCCAAACGAACCAAACCAACCGAACTACAAATGTGAACGCACCCTTAGTGTCTGCTTTGAAAGACAAAGGTGACTTTCAAAATGTTACACAAGCAAGGTATTCTATTTGTCTGTAGCAGATTTTCGATTAAGCATTGTGTCATGGCCACTTTGACAGATTGTAGCTTGTCTAACAATACAAAACCTTACTGTAGGTTTATAAGAACGGTGCACAGTGAGAATGTACAGTACAGCGGGATTGCATGCTTATAATGTGCTGAAGTATATTTCTGGCCTTGCCCTTTAAATGTCTTTCTTTGTGAATGTGTGACTTTTCTTGAAAGCTTTAATCAGCTCGCCTCACAAAAGCTTATGCAAATTGAGTGGATGAGTATTGAGTTTGAGTGTAATTGAGTACTTGATGTTTTTTTGTACTGTAAGAATGATGCTGTTTGAGCTGTAATCCGATAACTATCAAACAGCAGGCCTCACAGATGCTTATGCATATTGTATAATGTGTATTGAGTTTGAGTGTTATGAGTGTGATTGTTTGTACTGTAAAAATCATAATCAATCCGGTACCTGTGAGTGACAAACGCAGGTGCAGATACTTGAAATTTAGTAAATATTTAACACAGCTGCATTCTGTATTTTCTCATGAGATGCAAGCTGATGAATAATGAGCAAATAGGGTGTATGTGTGTGGTACTAATTGTACAACAACCTCAATTTAAATATCTGCATGCAGTTAGCTTTATATGTATATTTAATGTTTATATGTGTATGTGTGCAAACTGAGGCTCATTTGGGACAGTTTGGGTCTGCATGCTGTGTTTCCAGACAATAAAGTCTTCTAGCCATTTAAAGCAGATAATAAACTCTTTGAACCTATAGCTGTGGTAGTCAGTCCAGCAAAGCCTAAAGAAGGTCCCAGAATCCAATCAATGTTGTGATGTGTTGGACCATAACAAAATCATATTCATAGTTGTAATAAAAACCACTGCATAAAATCCCCAGAGGAACACGCTCTGGTCTGAAGGGTCCATTAAAGGCCTCGGTTTCAGTGTTTTTGTTCGTCGTGTGCCTTCTGAAGCTTTTATCTTTAAGACTCACTCAAGCTGAGGATGTGGTGTACTTTTCGTTTAGACATGTTCTGGGGCTTGGGGTGTCTAGCCATCTGTCTTTAACTGGAAAATTAATTCTCCCAACTTGGTCATTTTGGGGAACCGATAGAACAGGTTTGGCATAGTTGATATGTTTTATAGCTGCTGAATCAAAGGTTCATGCCCCTGGGCTTTGCATTATATGCTGTATTCAAACTATATTGGGTTGTGAATATTGGTAAACTGCCTGCTGTAAGGCAAAAGAGTGAAGAAGTGTACATTTTTAAGGATTTGTTCACCAAGAAATGAAAATGGTCATCATTTGCACTCCCTTATGCTGTTGTTTTTCTTCTATGAAACATAAAAGGAGATGATTAGCATATTTTTCACTAAACACTCTTACACTCTTATATATATAGAACCTTAAATGTTCTGTCACTTCAGTCTGGTTTATTCTTGTCAGAGCACTGACATCCCTCTCGTTCGTCTGCGTGCTGAATTGAATTGTGTGTGTGTGTGTGTGTGTGGAATGTGATGTTCGAATCCCGGTGTTGTGCCAAATTGACCCATTGCAAACAGTTTGATTGACATGCGATCTAACCAATCATAACCCTGAATCCGCCATTTTGTCTGACAAAGCAGTTAGGGGAGTTACTTCAAAAATTGTGTGTACTTGCATCTTTCCGCGCTTAAAACAACATTCCTTCTGATGTCCATTCATGTTTATTTGATACTATAAATGAACTAGTGAACTGGTTCACAAGCCAATAGAAGGAGCTACAGTGATCTGTCACGACACATTAAAGAGCCACTATACAGTATTTTTTTGCACTATTTTATATGAAACTGTTTCATATGTCTGTCGACGCTTTGTCACTGTTCTCTTTGCTCCTGGATGTATTTTTCACTGCGTGAGAACATGATGTGTGGCGTGAGAGCGCATGGCTTGTCGGACAACGCAACAGTAACTAAAGGGGGCGGGTCTTTGCGAAGGGTCAATTCTGACGCCCTGCCAGATTTTTACCAACCTAGTATTGGTAGGTTTATGAGTAGGTGTGGGGGAGGGGTTAGGATTAGGCAATCAGGTAGCGACTTCAACAAGGGGGGCAGTAATCTCCCAGGCGTTCGAAATTCGGCACAACAACGGCACATTGGTCTAGTTTCGTTTCGGTTCTGTGTCGGGGTTCAGACATTCATGTTCAAGGTGTTTGTCTTCTGTTGTAAGCACACGGGATGAGCATTCGCTTATTGTCTGTGCTCTCTGGGCTTGTTGTTCGTTTCGAGTTCTCAAATATAATTCATTTCTAATCAAATTTATTTTTGTATTTTTTCCTTCATTTTTTATTTATCAATTAGTTTTGTTCTTTTTTGCTTTTATTTATTTATTCTTTGAGATTTTTTTATATTTATTTGTTACACATATTATTTCCAGATTTATCTATACATTTATTTATTTTTAATTTCTGCAGTCAATACTCCGTTGGTCAAGAAACTTATGTATGTAGAACCCCATTGAACATTTTTTCTAAGTTTGATACAGTAACCAAGTGCAGTTAAGCTCTAAAAAAAATAAGAAAGTTTTGGTGGAAAAAAATTGATGTGTGCTTTATTCCAAAGTCATCTAATATCAAATGATTAATCAAAGAAGTTGACATTCACATGTGCATGAACACTATTGGTTCTAATGTGTCAGATGACCAATTATATCAGAGAATAAAGGCTTAAATTTATTTGTTATTCACAAAGCAATCGTATGACTTGAAAGACTACTACAGTAATACGTTGAAATACTCTGGTTTGTTTCATTCTTTAATGTGTCGCAGTGAAGGATTGTTAAATTTGATGCATTTAATCACTGTTTGGTCTGTATTGGAGGTCTTTCACTATTTTTTCTCTTCTCACATTCTTTTCTCATACGGCATCCCTCTTTCAGTGCTCTTACTCTTGTACTCTTCTTCCATCATTATCATCCTCCATCTTTCTCTTCCTCTGTCTCCAGGTTTAACATGTGACATACAAACACAGATGGGTCATCTTCAGACGAGCCCATCAAACTGGAGACAGAGAGGAAGAGAAAGATGGAGGATGATGATGATGGAAGAAGTGGATTGTAGAGAGAGATGCTGCTTCAACTCTTCAACTCCCTGGTTTTTCATGAAAATCTTAAATGTTCTTAGACACACAGTGGGCCTCAGTGATTGACGTGTACGTACTGTGATATTAATTATGTATATCTGAATAACGTTTTGAAGTCTTTTAAGGAACCCAGGAGAGAAGCAAAGTGTTTATTAATATGTTGATTGTTGATGCCATAGTTAATAGCAGTTTCTTTAATCTACCACAGTGATTCCCAAGGTCTATTTTTTATCTTATTATAAATTTAATAGATGACATGAATGTCAGTGTTTTATTAGTGTTTCATCTCGATTGTGCAAACATCACTATTCTGAGCTCAACAGTTTTAGTTGTGTGCAGGAAATCTTTTCCTTTAGTTTTTTTTAAGAAAATGTTTCCTCACTTCTAATTCCTCTGCAGATAGCGTAGGTCCGAGACCTTCACTGAAGAACTTTGTGAATCTCTTGTGCTTTGATATCAGTAAACTTCAGCTCTGTGATTGGAATAGTAATGACTGTGTTTCTCTCGCTGATCTCACTTCAAAGCACTGCAAAGTCGAGTTGCTGTATTGTTTAGCATCGCAGGCCTCATCCCAATGGCAAGAGGGTGAGTAAATTACAATTATTTTTGGGTGAACTATATAGTTCTCTACTGAGTCTCCTACCGAGTTGACACTGTGCAGCGGTTATGTGTTTTACATCCGAACGCTGGCTCAGTATTGGCTGACGCTGTTCACGGGAGCACCATGACGTATGCGTGTGAGTTACTTTTGTTTTGTTTTTGAGGACAAAAAGTATTCTCGTCTCTACATAACATTAATTCATTGTTGGAAAAAAGTCATTATTTTTGTTATTTGCCACAAAAAAGTATTCTTGCTGCTTCATAACAAAAAAGGTTGAACCGCTGTAGTCACGTTGACTATTTTAACGATGTCTTTACAACTTTTCTGTACCTTGAATGTGGTAATTTTGTTGCTTTTTAGAGAATTAATAGATTTGATCAAAAATACTTATGATTTGGAAAGACATGAGGATGAGAATTTCATTTTTGGATGAACTAAACCTTAGTGTATTAATGCAACTTTCACTCAATCCATATTATGCACTTATGGACCCTTTCTCAATGCCAAATACGACATCATTTTATATGAAATAATATTTATTGAAAAACAATATTTAAATTAACAACAGTAGCCATTATAAATGACAGTAGGAAATGAAAACAATTGTATAATTCAGTCAAACGTACAAAAGCAGTGGTCTACACGATGCATTGCCTTAGTTAATATTAAATTATTAAATTGAACATAGCCCAATTTGAATTGCTCAGGAACAAGTAATAAGACCAAAGATTGCCTGTTTTATGTACCCAAAATGAATTACATGTCATGTTTAACCACTACAAGAGCCAGCGTCAAATTCCCGAAACACTGGTTGAGATGAAGCTGTTCTCAGTGGGTACATGAGCACTGAACGGCCGCTGACAGCCTGGAGCGCGCATCTCCGAAAACGTCTAAACAAATTGTAAAATAGGCGCTATGACTAAATATGAGTTACATATTTCATATATTATAAATATAGTGGTATTTGTAAAAATAAATAAATAAATACGGTGGATTTTCTCAGCTGACATGACAGTTGCTTCAAGCAGAGTGATTAGAGCAGAGAACCAGAAAGAACTGTTGTATAAAAGTAAATACTTGATGTAGTATCACAGAAATCACTTTATCTTCTGTATAGCTTCACAGTTACGCTGTTGCCAACTTTCACATGCTTCGAATATAAGATGTGTTGAAACCGGCTAAAATCTTAAGCCAGATTTAAATCAGTTCTCATGAGACGTTTAGGAGTGCTTTTCTTCTAAAGAGAGATTTTCGAGGAAAAGCACAGTTTAATTCAGGAGTCTTGTCGTGGTGAAGCAGCTCAGACTGTCAGAAGTCTTTGACAGGTAAAAGGATTTTTTCTGCACATTGAGACGTCGTCTCCTTCTCCCTGTGGGGATGTCCAGGTTTGGATTTTTGAGTCAGAGGGGTTGGGGTGCCGTCATTTCTGGGCATCTCCTCTCTGGGAGCTGCTTTCAATGAGGAAAAAGCCCAGGAGGCTGTATCGCTTGCAGAGGGAGAGGAGGAGAGTAGAGTCTTGTTAGGCACACTCCTCTCTGACACGGTTCTTCTACCTCCAGGGAGGCCCGTATCAATCCCATCATGCTGTGGCCCTGCGCTCTGAGGCGTGACCAGGTGCTGCTGACATTCGGCAGGATGAAGCCTCACCGTGGAATACTAATCATGCTCTCTCCACACACACAAATGCATTTTATGCACTTTTGCCACCTTTCTTCCATTCTTTAAAACATTTTGGTTAGAAAGCAATTTCCAGTAAGTTAAAGAACGAATGTACTTACAAAAGCACTGGATTTCCAATGGGACATTCGGTTACAGAACGTCTTTTGAATGCAGTAATATCATCATTTCTTAACTCACTGACTCACTTAACTCAGAAAGCAAGACTATATTAATTCATTTGTTAGTGATGTAATATAATAAATGATGAATATTTTGCACTGCAAATCTAGTAGGTCATCCAGGTATTCCATAGATATCTCTAGAATAGTATAATACTATACAACAGTATACATACTGTGCAAAGTATGTTCCACACCCGTAAGACCTTCGTTCATCTTTGGAACACAGATTAAGATATTTTTGATGAAATCCAAGAGGTATATGGCTCGTCCATAGACAGCAATTTAACTACCACTTTCAAGGTCGAGAAAGATACTAAAGACATCATTAAAATTGTCCACGTGACTGCAGTGGTTCAAACTTTATTTTATGAAGAGACGAGAATACTTTTTGTGCACAAAAACAAAACACAAGTAACAACTTCTACACAACCATATCTTCTCTTCTGTAACATTCTCATATGCTGTTTACGTTCAGCGCTTCCAGGTTCTACGTCAGAATGATGGCTCAGTATTGGCCGACGCTGTTCACGTGAGCAGCACGATACATGTGTGTGATGCTGACGCAGGAGCCGGCCAATAATGAGTTGGCGTTCTGACCTAGAACCTGAAAGCGCTGAGCGTAAACCGTGTTTGAGAATGACACAGAATGACAAGAATCACATTTTCAAATTATGATAACATAACTTTATTTATTTATTTTTTTTGGTGACTGGGCATGTTTATGCAAAAATGCGGAAATAAAGAACCCTAAAGTCTAACACAAAGAACCATTGGTAACACTTTATTTTAATGGTCCCCTTTAGACATTCTGATAAGTAACATTGCACCTACAAGTCAACTAACTGTCATTAGAGTATAATAAAGTATTAATCGACTGTCTGCTTAATATAATAATAACACTTACTGATAACACTTTTTTTTGTGATGTCTATACTGCTAACCCTAACCCCTTATTCTACATTAACCTAACCCTAAAAGTCCACTAATACTCAACGAGAGTTACATGTAGGTGCAATGTTACTTAGTCAACGGAATGTCCAAAAGGGAACCATCAAAATGAAGTGTAAGCAATCCATCTCAGCATGAAACGGTTCTAAATGGAACTGTTACTTCGTGCAAAGAACCATCTTAATTACTAAAACCAACGAGGCGTTCTAAAACGCTTATGTGAAAAACACTTAACGTGCCCTAATGTACTAAACCAGTGATATATTAAAAGATCGATGAATACACCTTATTGATGATGCATGTAGGCAAGCAGATAAGCCCAGAATATGAATGCAACACACTAAATTGTACATGAAGTGTTTCATTATAATTGGTTTCAATAGGAAAATGTTGAATGTGAAATGTTGTGTTTATATTAAGTACTTACCCTCATGTTGTTCCACACCCATAAGACCTTCGTTCATCTTCGGAACACAAATTAAGATATTTTTGATGAAATACAAGAGGTGACCTCCGATAGACTTCAATGTTATTACCACTTTCAAGGCCCAGAAAAGTAGTACAAGACATCGTTACAATAGTCCATGAGACTAGAGTGGTTCAACCTTTTTTGTTATGAAGCAGCAAGAATACTTTTTTGTGGCAAATAACAAAAATAATGACTTGTTTCCAACAATTTCTTCTCTTCCCTGTCAGTCTCCTACACTGTTGGTGTTGTATACACAGTGCAGCGCTTCCGGGTTCATATCAGTAGTATATTGAATTTGGTGTTTTAATCTTAGCACATTAGTACTATAGTATGTGACTGATTACCATCACCACCACAGTGCTTCTTTCTTTTGCACACAAGATTTCCCTCCTGTGCTTTTGTAAATTCATTTGTTGTTTCTCTTCTTGGCAGATACTTTCTTACCAGAATGACTGATAAAACCATTCACAGGCTGTGTCAGTGGTAATTACCAGAGTATAGAGCTCAAGTCAAGTAGCACTAGACCCCAAGAACAATTGAGGAAAATATAATGCTGTAAAAATCATAAAGAGTTGCTAATTTGAGACCATTTCACATACTTGGATGTTCTGAACTATTCAGTCTAGTGTTTGAAATGAACTTGATGAACTTTATTAGTGAACATGCTATTGTTCTTACTGCAGTTGAAGTGTTCATTAAACATCAGAATAAATTGAAGACAAAATTGATGTGAACTGTCACGTTAACAGCTTTGAAGAAGCATCATATCTTTATAAAAGATATAAGAAGTTTTGATTGTGGCACATTGTGGTGAAGTTTTTTTTTTTTGCAGTGCAATAGTTTTCTCTTGATTACCAGTACAAATATTGGTAACATTTTAGATTGGGGACCAATTCTCACGATTAACAAGTTGCTTATTAGTTTACATATGTGCATATCCTCATATTTTGTCTGAATATAAAGGTGAATTGGCTATTCTGATACTAACTGAGAGTGTGTTCCACTATTACAAAGATGGAGAGTGGTCTAGACCGGGATGAGGCGAGAAACCCTTCTTGAAAAGAGACATGGACAAACCAGATGACTGGATGGAGTCCATTAGACAAGCCAGACTGTGCTGGATACTTGATTATGGTTGAGTGGTTTTGGAATTACACTGACCATCCTGAACTCAGACAGGGCTGAAGAGAAGTTTAGAATAGGAAAAGAGAACGGAGTGACACGCGTGACCAATAACGGGTGAGATTAACTTATATTGTCTTTATCATTTCCTCCTCTCTGATGTGTCCTGGCATTAACGCATCGGCTACTATTCACTCTATACGATCTGTTTGGGTGGGTTTAAATGAAACAGGTTAGAGCTAATCTAAGTTTTATTGTCTAGATTTTTAATTGAGTTCTAGTAGTGTTGCATCATTTTATTTTTTTAAATGTCTTAACAAAATCAGTGATTATCTGAGTGATAATCTGTTCACTCTGTCATTATGAACTCAGTGTCACTAAACATGTTTCTGTTTCTCTTTCACTTTGAATGAGAATGAGAAAAATAACCATGCAGGAAATACAGTTTAATTTAATATTGTTCATTCATTTAATAATATAATAATTTTGAACAAAAATATACAGTGAAAACAGTAAAAACTGTGAAATTATTATTATTATTATGAGTTTTCTATAAAATGTAACTTATTCCTGATGATGGTATAGCTGAATTTTCAGCATCATTACTCCAGCCTTCAGTTTCACATGATCCTTCAGAAATCATTCTAATATGCTAAATTTGCAGCTCAAGAAATAGTTCTTATTATTATCAATGTTGAAAACGGTTGTGCTGCTTCATATTTTTTTGCGGAAAACGTGATGTATTTTTATTCATTGGAATATTTTATTCACTTATCAGGATTCACTGATGAATAGAAAGATCAAAAGAACAGTTTTAAAAGCTAAATTGGGGTGAATTAATTGATAAACCTTCATTTAATGTAAGTTTATTGGCACTTTCTTTAATGTAAAGTTTAATTTTGTAAGTAGAGATTCCGTGACATGATGACTTAATTAATCTAATTTATTTCTGCCTGGATCTAAAGATCGTAATTATTCTCCTAGCATCTCAGTTAAGCAGCATCATTAGAGATCATTCGCTTTAGTACCTCCACACTTCATTTCAATGTCTTTAGTCGCGATTGTGGTTTGTTTCATCTCATCTCTCTCTCTTCCTCCTCCTCTTGCTATCAGCTAGTGAGCTCAAGTTCTTCTCTTCATCCTGAAGCTCATACTGCTGAATATGCGCCTGTACTCAAAGCTTTTTGGCAGTTTTCTGGTGTGTGTTGTGGAGCTAAAGACTCTGGGAGAATCTTCAATCCTCCAGGTTTCATGTCTTTCCTTCATGGAGCACAGCGCTGATCCCGCCTGTCAGCTCTGCGCTGCTCTTATTCCATTTTTCAGCCTTCTCTTTTTGTGTTTTTCATACTATCTAATGGATTCCCAGGATAAAAGCATGAAGCTCTCAGGTTTCTCCACTTTATCTCTCAAACACATGAGAATGTCTGTCTGTTTTTCTATCTCTCCTCTCACTCAAATATAACGATTGAAGATTCTAGCTGCTTTATTGGCCTTAATAAAGAGTTACATTGGAAAGCATTAGCAACTGTTTGTACATGTTATTATAGTAAAGTGGTGTAAATTCTGAAATAAATGAAAAAGCAGTATGTGACAAATGAAATCTCATATTTGGGTGGCTTCTTTGTCTAGATTCTACACTGCAAAAAAAAAATTCTTCCTCAGTATGCTTGTCTTGTTTTCCGGACCAGTACAAATATCTAAACATTCCTAAAACAAGATAGATTTACTTGAAGCATTGACATTAAATCTTAATCATCAGGAAATATCTTTCAAAATTGATTTTTTTTGTTTATCTGCCAATGAGGTAATAAACTTAATTCAAACTGAAATTTACATTATCTTTATTTTATATTTGTTCTTGTTTTAAGCTTAAACTTGCTTAATTTTAAACGTTTTTGTCATAAAACAAGCCTTAAAGAGGACAAATCATATACAAAGTCTTGATTTTATTTTATTTTTGGAGGTCTAACTAGAACAGGAATGTTCAAAAAACTTTATTTTTCACACATTTGACATTGTTGCAACACCTCTCTTCCCAGTCTGTCAGTAACATTCAGGGGTGCGTTTCCCGTACAACGACGTAACTACTTCACTACCATAGCACAATGCATTGTTGAACAAATCAGCTTGCTAGTCACGACTGTTTCCTGAAACCGTATTGTCACAAACCTGTCATTCAGTCATGTTGGTGAATGATGTCATGCAGTTGGTGGAGTAACAACTTCTTTAAATGAATCAGTTTGAGATTGAATTAATTCTACATTTTTTGCTATAAATTACGAACTTGCGTCTGAGGACTATTTCTCATTTTTCTTAGTTATTTCGCTTTATTTCCAGATTCAATCATAGACTCGTTCTCACGTACTAGAGCGCGCACACTTAAAACGGTGCTTAAAATCGCTTGACAAACTAAAATATGTAAATGACATTTATATATATATATGAAAAAATACTTAATGTCAACATGCTTATTTTGTTGAAGATAATGATTTATCAAGACCACATGTCATAAAAACAAGGAACTATGCTTCTAACCACAGCTCGAGAGCTGCAACCACACAAGTTTGCGATACAGTTTGCCAATGTTTGTTTAAACTATGGTTTTTGGGAAACACCAAATGGTTGAACTAGGTTAGTAACGACGGAACTAGCGATGTTAGTACGCACCTATGTTTAGTTCCAGTCTCTTTGAAGCCACTTCTGTGTTGTGATTGGTCAACTTGACTAGTGTGTTGTGATTGGTCAGCTGCTTTGAGAGTGTTTGGGAAATGTCTTATTATAACTGTGAGTTTCAACACACTACTAATGCAACTTAGCTAAGGCTCATCCCCTTTATTTTGCATATGCCCTAGGCGGAAATCATTTAAATAAGGGATACTGTGACGTGTTTGAGGCAAGCAGTTCAGAAACACTGCTTATAAACAGTGATATAGAAAATAACTGCCTTTGGAGTGACTTTGTAACTTTGCAGAGCTTTTTCATGCTCAAATACACACAAAGGAAAGTTCTAATACTCTTCAGGGATTTGCTTCTCAGGTAAATGAATCTTGATTTTAGAATCTTTAGATGTTTGTACTGGAAATGAGAAAAAAAAAAATGCAGTGAAGCTCCACAGTATAGGCATCAATCAACCAACTTCATCCTGTGGTACCTTTGAACATTACTGAAGGATGAACATGTACAGTGGACACTCAATGAAGCTTTTCCTAAACTCTCTGGTACGACTCATTCTTGCAAAAACTGCCTCTCTCTCTGTCTCTGCTCAGAGTTTCTTTTAGTGTGATTGATAGCGAGATGAACACACTGCAACACACACTGCCGTCACTGACCTCTACAGGAGGATCCCTAGAGACGGCCTGGACTGAGGAAGGACACACACTCATTTATTTACACACCAACACTGAGACACTCACTGTTACACACTCATATAGTTGAGAAAGCACATGCTGGATCCGCTAAATGAATTTTGTGATTCTCAGAGGCTTTAACATCTAGTGTTGGTCTCTTTCACAGGGTTTAGCCTCAGGCCTGTTGCATATGCATATAATAAGCAGAATGAACTAGTTGCGCCATCGCAAAATTCACACCCAAATAGAGCAATGATTTGCTTTCCAGAAGCAAACTAAGAACTTAGCAGAAAACACATTGAAAGTGAAATATAAACCTGTTTATTGCTGCTTATTGATGGAGTGAACTGGTCAGACTACTGTTGTTTAATGACTTAATGCTATTTAATACACAGCGAGAGACACGCAAACACCTTCTGTTCAGTAAATGTGCCTGAATTCAGATGATTTAAGCAGCTACAGTTTGGTGTCTGGGTTACACTCTCTGCAGATTAATTATCATTTGGATGTAAATGTGAAGCTCGTCCTCATATAAATTTGATTTCAAGACAATCAAGTTTAGATAATAGGTCCTAACCATTATATTCTGATGAGACTGATTTTACATATCTATGTTTGGGGTCCCATTTTGATAGATAAATATATATATATATATATATATATATATATATATATATATATATATACACTCACCTAAAGGATTATTAGGAACACCATACTAATACTGTGTTTGACCCCCTTTCGCCTTCAGAACTGCCTTAATTCTACGTGGCATTGATTCAACAAGGTGCTGAAAGCATTCTTTAGAAATGTTTGCCCATATAGCATCTTGCAGTTGATGGAGATTTGTGGGATGCACATCCAGGACACGAAGCTCCCGTTCCACCACATCCCAAAGATGCTCTATTGGGTTGAGATCTGGTGACTGTGGGGGCCATTTTAGTACAGTGAACTCATTTTCATGTTCAAGAAACCAATTTGAAATGATTCGAGCTTTGTGACATGGTGCATTATCCTGCTGGAAGTAGCCATCAGAGGATGGGTACATGGTGGTCATAAAGGGATGGACATGGTCAGAAACAATGCTCAGGTAGGCCGTGGCATTTAAACGATGCCCAATTGGCACTAAGGGGCCTAAAGTGTGCCAAGAAAACACCCCCCACACCATTACACCACCACCACCAGCCTGCACAGTGGTAACAAGGCATGATGGATCCATGTTCTCATTCTGTTTACGGCAAATTCTGACTCTACCATCTGAATATCTCAACAGAAATCAAGACTCATCAGACCAGGTAACATTTTTCCAGTCTTCAACTGTCCAATTTTGGTGAGCTCGTGCAAATTGTAGCGTCTTTTTCCTATTTGTAGTGGAGATGAGTGGTACCCGGTGGGGTCTTCTGCTGTTGTAGCCCATCCGCCTCAAGGTTGTGCGTGTTGTGGCTTCAGAAATGCTTTGCTGCATACCTCGGTTGTAACAAGTGGTTATTTCAGTCAAAGTTGCTCTTCTATCAGCTTGAATCAGTCGGCCCATTCACCTCTGACCTCAAGCATCAATAAGGCATTTTCGCCCACAGGACTGCCACATACTGGATGTTTTTCCTTTTTCACACCATTCTTTGTAAACCCTAGAAATGGTTGTGAGTGAAAATCCCAGTAACTGAGCAGATTGTGAAATACTCAGACTGGCCTGTCTGGCACCAACAACCATGCCACGCTCAAAATTGCTTAAATCACCTTTCTTTCCCATTCTGACATTCAGTTTGGAGTTCAGGAGATTGTCTTGTTCAGGACCACACCCCTAAATGCATTGAAGCAACTGCCATGTGATTGGTTGATTAGATAATTGCATTAATGAGAAATTGAACAGGTGTTCCTAATAATCCTTTAGGTGAGTGTGTATAAAAAAATATATATATATATATATATATATATATTCTTCTTTTATATATATATATATATATATTCTTCTTTTATATATATATATATATATATATATATATATATATATTCTTTTATATATATATATATATTCTTTATATATTATATTTCATCTTGTTAAAACAAACTATTAATGTTAGTATAAAAATAATAGTATGTAATTATATTTTTATGTTACTTTTGAAATTTTGACCTAGTCAAACCTCAGTGTATTTATTCAATGTATTAATGTTATTAAATTATTAGAAATTATTATTATTATCAAATTAGGTCATGAAATCAATGTTTTTTCATCCTGTTAAAATGTCCTTGTGGTCCTTGGAGCCCACTTCTGATATAATGTATGCTTAAAATGAAAGGAAATACTCAATGTAGTAATTTTTTTAATTCCACTGTTGTAGTTACACAGTTGTCTAATTGTGTTGCTTTAGGCCTTAAATTGTGTAATTCTTTCCATGTTAAAATTGCTGTTTTTCCACTGAAACCATAGGGGCATATATTTTATCCCGTGGGAACAGATGTACAATTGCACATTCACATTCTAAAGTTACTGCATGAATTACATCCTGATTCAGTCTATTTCAATCATTTATGTTCACAGCGCTCCTGTTCTCATTTCGGCACGCATTGATTTGCTGCCAAAATGGGCCGTTATAATGTTCGATGGGGAATTGAGAACGAGTCAGTCATTTAGTCACTCACCTCTCGTCCATCCATAACCTGTTAGCGTGTCAGAACCCCGACCTAAGAGATTTCCGTCTACCAAATTTAAAATGCCCGATCACTTAGTAAAGTAACAGCACACCTGTCCTGTGCTTATATGCTGTCCAGCTTATAGTTGTCTAGTCATATTAAACATCAAACTCCACATACACCAGCTTTAATTCATCTTTTTACAAGTCTTTTAAACTTCTGGATTATGCAGACATGCTCAAACATGTGCTTTCATACGCCGTGGATGTGCTCGCTGCTGTCCCGGAGGTGAGACGATTAACGTTATCATCCATCGGGCAGCTGTGCTCTGCGCTTCCATTGGCACCTCACAGGCGATCCGTCGGCGGTACACGGATCTGCACATGAACGCAGAACATGCATTCTATTCTGATGCTGACTGTATAAATACTGTGTATTTCCTCCCTTTTAGTCTCCTCAGATGGGTGCGGCCTTTGCTCTGGCAGGTGAACAGGTCCAGCTGGTGATAAGGATGAAGTTTGTGGATGCCGTTGCGTGTGTGAGCGAGCATATGCATGAATGACTTTGCGTTTATTTTCATGCCTCTATGTGATACTGTGAGTGTGAGTATGTTTGTGTGTAACTCCATCTGCTCTCGGCTTGCCTTGGCTGTTTTGGTTTCCTGTTTTTTACTCTCTCTCTCTCTCTCTCTCTCTCTCTCCCCCTCCCTCCCTCCTCGAGTGCTGTGAGATTCCCATTAAGCAGAGGTACTTTCAAGCTGCAGCTTCCCTATGGACAAACTATATAGGTTCTAATAACTTGAGGCAGTTTAAAAGTTCAAATACAGTAAAGCTGCACTTCTGAAGAAGTAGTTCACTTCACCATACAAGCTACCAACAAACAAATAGCTTACTGCTAATTGAAGCAATTTATGGAGCCATGATATTTTTAAATTTTCCATCATATTAATTCTGAGTAGAATTATTAAACTCAATTAAAGGTCGGGTAGACAATTTGTATAACACATTTTAATATATACTGGTTAAAACTCTCTTCACATCCTGATAGCAGTTAATAATAGAAGTGGTCTAAATATTAAAGCATATCTATCTTCGGTGGAAGTCACAGGTCCAAAAAATGTTCATCCGGTTCAAATGCATGGCAACCCGGAGCTGTCCACGTCCTTTGACTCAGATTTATGCTTTTCTGTGTCAATACTATCAATGGTGAAATGAATCTGCAGCAGTCAGGTGGTAAAGCTCTGTACGTTGTTTACGTTCATTATTATAGTAAGGTTATGTGCTTTGAGGTAATTTAACGCTGCCTCTCGTGACGTTTTGCAGAATCTGCTGTGTGCGTTCATGTGTTTTGAAGGAGGCGTGGCTTATGCTTTCAAAGCTTGCTATTGCTAGCCTATCCAAAATTGCCTACTCTACCTTTAACTTGACTTATACACTCAATACAACAATATATACAGACAGTTATTGTGCATGTACGTACACTCTAGTAGTTTAGCGTCAGTAAGATTTCTTTTAAGTTGATCATAAATTTATGTTATGAAATATTTTTTATTTTTCGATTATATAAATGCTGTTCTTTTGCATCAAAGGTTTTTCATGAAAATATGAAGCAGCACAACTGTTTTCGACAGATAATAATCAGATGTTTCTTGAGCAGCAAATCAGCATATTACAATGATTTCTGAAGGATCATGTGACATTGAAGACTGGCGTAATGATGCTGAAAATACAGCTTTGCATCACAGGAATAAATTACAGTTTTAAAATATATTCAAATAGTTATTTTAAATGATAATAATAGTTCACAATATTACTTTATTTTTGCCTGACCCTAAACTTTTGAATGGTAGTGTATGAATAGCCTACTGTACACAAATATTTCAAATGATGAACAGCAGTATTTAATGAAGTACTTTATTTTACTCTAAAAGATGTAAAAATGTTGTGTAGGGACGTCTGAGAACAGGGTTGAATCTTATTCACTCACCTTAGGCTGTGTTGCAATACAGTATGACAGGAGCAGCAGTAATGAAGTATTCTGTCACTGCTACTACACTAGCTATCGGAAAATAGCTTGTTTTTTGAAAACGGCTGATCTAGTCGCACTACTAACTTGCTAACAATGAAATGATTTTTAGAAGTAAATGTGTAGCATTTTACTGACATTATTCATGTGTGACTTTTCTCTTCAGCCCCGTCGATCAGAAACCTGTAGATGATCTTATGAGGCGCCTGTTCATTCCAGAACCACATGCCTCCACAACGCACACGGCACGGTGGGAGTTTTCATGCATTGTTTACTACCGGAGCCCTGCAGCGCCAGAGACATTATTGTTTCCTGGCGCTTTCATATGTTCAGATAAACGTCAACACACCAGTTATTCCTTCATCCATGAAACCGAATTTATACGTCAGCATCTCTGCTCAAGGTCAGTAAGCGTGGGTTTCGTCTTCATATGCAAACATTCATACATGTGCGCCTCTCACCTTCAGCTGTCTGGAGATCCTCATGCTGCAGTGGGAATGATGTTTGCTGGCATAAATCTGTCTTAGTCCTCCAAATGAGTTTCTGCCTTCAGGGTGTTGTGATTGCATACGTGTGGTGTGTCTTAAATATATACTATATGTAAAACAGCTCTGATATTTGAAGCCTCAGGCAGTGTCTTGCGTGTCCAGATCTCTCTTAATGCTGTTTTAATAAGTCTTGGGTTATTAAATGCAGTATTTTGCATATCATTAAACACAGAGGCCTGAATACTTGCTTACTTTTCCACAAATAACTGATTTCAGTCACACCGCAAGCAAAGATAGAGCAAAATTAACATTGATGTTTCCATTTCTTAATGAGTGTTTTTGTCTTGTTTTCCAGTGAAACAGGATATTCAGTGAGAAATGATGTAGGATGCGGACCTGGATGGTTAAAAGTTTCATACAGGCGGTTGGAGGGGAGAAAAATGATTGCATTCTGATGAAGAATTCTGAAAGACAAACAATTTTTTATTTGTATTTCACTAGGAATGTGTATTAAGAAAATAAATAGGGTCAATTTAGATTTCATAATGGCTTGAAAACAAGATCAATTTACCAGAGAAACAAAATTGCTTAAAGTTGGCATGAAAAAGCTGTGATTGTGACTTTACTACCACAAGGTGACTTATACTATTATTCAGAAGTTTAGACTTAGATTTATGTTCTTTTTTTAAATTAATTCCACTTTTATTCAGCAAGGCTGAAAGATTTATATTTCTTTTAAACGCTCTATTCATCAAAGAATCCTGAAAAAAAGTATCACCGTTTTCTCATAAATATAAAGCACCACAACTGTTTTCAACATTGATAATAATAATAAATGTTTCTTGAGTAGCAAATCAGCATATTAGAATGATTTATGAAGATCATGTGACACTGAAGACTGGAGTAATGATGCTGAAAATTCAGCTTTGCATTACAAGAATAAATAACTTTTCATAATATATTTAAATAAACTGTTATTCTAAATTGATATATTTATATTCTATATTCTAAATTATTTCAAATAATCAAATAAATGCATCCTAGTTATGACAATACTCACTAAATGTATTATTTTAAGCCATTTTTTTGCACTGTAGACTTACAACATCTGCATTTACCTGAGAGAATTAAGACACTAAAATGAATTAGTTTTATTTGTTTTGCAGTGCAATTTGAGGATTGTCTGTTGGGCAATGTTCTCTTTAAAAACTTTGATTCAACGGTTCTTGTCCAGAATGCTCAGTCACAGTAAGACGATCATTAATCAGTGTAAAGGCTTTAATCAACATCAATACTTCGACCAGTCGTGCAGAATTCAATTAGATAAGGGCTTTTTATTTATTAGACGCATGCCTGTTCTGCTCCACCGTTAATCCTGAGACCCCTGCTGAGTATTGCCACAAATCCCATTATTCTTCTTATTTTACTAGCATTTTTTTTTTTTTTTAGATCTGTTCTGTAAGGAGGATGTTTATAAGAACGGCACAACGCATCAGATTTCTACAAGCCAAATATGAGACAATGCCGGCTATATGAATGCAAATAATGCATATTTTACACAAACTGGATGCACATTAGATTGTGCCTATACATTTACTTTGCATTTTTAGGATGGTGTCAAATAGCAAAAGTCATTTTTATGTAGTAAAATTTTATCCTGCACCACCAAAACATTCTAACACCCTCTCTTCATTTTGCAGGTGAGAAGAGAAAAAATGCAAAGGGATGAAGAAAATGATGATGGAAAGCAGGTGAAGATCTTCAAACATGCTGACACAAAGTTTGCGGTTGCAAACAAATACAGCCACGCTCAAACAAATAACCGGCTTGTTCCTTTCCAGACCAATTCCTTCCATCAGCATTTGGTTTGTGTCCGTTTCCGTCGATGAATCAGTCTCAGAGTGATCAATGATGCTGTCTAATGGATATGTTTGCCAACTGCAGTAATCCAGCTCATGACTGACAACATCATGGTTTTACTCCAGTCAAGACCAGTGTTGGAGAAAGTTACTTTTTAAAGAAGTACAATGTTGCGTTATTCCATATAAAAGTAACTAATTACATTGATAAGTTACTTTTTTACAGAAAGTAATGCTTTACATTAGTTTTGCATTACTTTTTCCTGACCTGGCTGAGGCTCGTTCTCTTCCAGACCTTTTTTTTTTCTATTTTTGCAATTGTTTAAAGAATTAATGCTTTTAACAACATCATCATCATCATCATCATCATCATCCCATGGTTGAAACCGTTGGGTCTAGTCCTTTCCTCTTGTTGTTACTTTCCAGTGATTGCCACACTGGTGGCACGGTGGAAGGCCTCTTGGGCCGTGCATTGACACCAGTCAGTGATATCGTCCATCCAGGCGCGTGCGGGCCGGCCTCGTTTGTTCTTGCCGTCCATGTTTGATGTGAGCACGTGTTTGACGATCCGGTTGTTATCCATGCGGCATATATGTCCGAATAGCATCAGCTTTCGCCATCGGATCAGGTCGATGACGGTGGTGTGTGCGTTCAAGGTGTTCCTGATCTGTTCATTCCTGATTTTGTCCTTCCACTTTATTTTTAATAATCGGCGGTAGCAACGCATCTCGAATGCCAATAGCTTCTTCTTATCGCTCTCTTTCAATGTCCACGTTTCGGCCGCGTACAGCAGTATACTGAAGACACACACAGATAGAATCCGCAACTTTGTTGGAATGGTGACTTTGCTGGACTTCCATATGTGTTTCAGTGACGCCAGGGCTCCGGTGGCTTTGGCTATCCTGTTTTTGATCTCCACTGAGCAGTTGTTGTCCCACGTGATGGTGCTTCCGAGATACTTAAACTGTTCTGTATTTTCAACTGGCTGGTTGTTGATCTGGATTTGTTGTTCGATGTTGCGTGCTCCGAAGACCATCGTTTTGGTCTTGCTGATGTTTATTCAGAGCTTGCTTTTCTCGGCAGATGCTTGCAGGCCGGTTGCTTGGTCCTGGAGTGCTTGTAGATCTTCGTTCATGAGATTGATGTCATCAGCGAACTGCAGGTTGTTGATGATGCTGCCCTGGATGGTGACTCCGAGGTTGAGCTTGGTGACGCTGTCCATTGTGTGTTCCAGGTAGGTGATAAACAGGAGCGGTGATAGTGGGTCTCCTTGGCGGCTGCCGATCAGCATCTTGAACCATGTCCCAATGTCGTTTCCGATCTTGACGGCGAGCCTGGTGTTCTCGTAGATGTTTTGTAGTAAATTAACAAGTTTCCTGTCAACCCCAAAGGAAGCGAGTACTTCCCAAATCCGTTGTTGGCGTATGCTATCGAATGCTTTCTGGAAGTCAATGAAGCAATTGTAGATCTTCTTGCCTTTCCGCTTTGCTTTTTCGGCCAGTAGTCGGATCAATAGGATTTGTTGCACTGTACTGCGGTCTTTTCGGAAGCCCGCTTGTTCTTCGGCCAGGTACAGTTCCAGCTGGTGTTGTAGTCTTCGCAGTAGGATGATCAAGAAAACTTTCTCCAAGTGGCTGATTAATGATATTGTTCTGTAGTTTTCGCATTTAGCCAAGTCTCCTTTTTTCGGTATGGGTACTAGGATGGTTTTTCCCCAATTTGCTGGTATTTTTTCTTTGAGCCAGATCTTTTGGCAGAGTTCGTGCAAGCTTGCTGTTATTTTGGGTCCACCGGCTTTGATCATTTCTGCTGTTATTTCATCGGATCCGGGACTCTTTCGTTGCTTCAGTGTTCTGATCGCTGCTTCCACTTTGGAACGGAGGATGTGTGGACAAGGGTACTCGTTGGCTGGTGGTGTTATTTCCTCCAGTTCCATGTCAGCTGCTTGTTGTTGATCATCGTAGGTCTTGTTGTAGAGTGCGCTGCAATACTTGGTCCACCGGTTCGTAATTTCCATTTTTGTTTGTAGGATCTTGCCGGCGTCGTCTTTGAGGATGTTCAGCATTTTGATCAGCTTGTAGGCTTGGTGGGTTTTGCCTTTTCTGAGACCATTTTCGGCAGCTTCGCATTGTTCATTGAACCAGTTTTCTTTATCCACCTTGGCCAGTTGTTTCACTTGGATGCAGTGGGCTTTGTAGATGTTGTTGTTTTCTTCAGAGATGTGCCTTTTAAGCTTCCATTTTCTTTTTCGTTTGCCATTTTCAGGGTGTTTTCTGTGATCCATGGTTTCCTCGGCTTCTCTGTGACCGCCAAGGATGACTTGATGGCTGTTTCGATCGCGGATTCCAAGATGGAAGCGCGTTCGTCTAAACTTGTCGTTGGAGTAATTTTTTCCAACTGTTCATTTAAGTTCTTTTCATACGCCTGTTTGATCAGCGGTTGTTTGAGATCGTCGGTATTGCGCTTGCGGAAGTCCAGGGTACCTAGGCTCATTGTCGGTTGTTTCTTTAGCTTAATCTTTATGTTGCATAGTACCAGCGAATGGTCTGACTGGATGTCTGCGCTTTGAAAAGATCTGCAGTTCCGGACTGATGTTTTCCACTTACTCCGCACCAAAATTAGGTCAATCATGTTATGGTGTGTGCCGTTTGGAGATGTCCAGGTCCATTTCCTGCAGGGCTTTTGCCGGAATCTCGAGTTGCAAACGTAAAAGTTTTCCGTTGCGAATTCCAGGAGTCTCTCTCCTCTTTCATTCTTGTCTCCGTATCCTTCCGTTCCCATTGCTGATTCCCATCTGGTGTTATCCGAGCCAATTTTTGCGTTCCAATCGCCAGTGATGATTATAAAGTCTTTCTTTGGTGTTTCGCGTAGTGCGTTTTCTATTTCTCCGTAGAAGCTTTCGATGTCCTCGTCTGATGTATCGGTTGTTGGAGCATAGACGTGGATTATTGAGATGTTGAACGGTGTTGCACTGAATCTCGCTGAGATGATTCTTGAACTGATAGGGTTGTAGCTGATTAGGCATTTCTGAGGAACCCGACGCCTTCAAAATGATGTTTCTCTTGTCCTGACCAGATGAAGTCTCCAGTGGACAGTTTGCCTTCGCCGGTCCATCTGACTTCCGACACCCCAAGTAGCTACATCGAAAATGAAGTTTTTCGTTTCGTGTCATAACAGTTCGAGTTTCCCTGGGGCCCATAGTGTCTTGACGTTCCATGTTCCGATGGTGAATATGTCTTTCGCGACTTTTTTTTCCAGGTGTTTCTTCGTAGCTTGATGTTTTCTTTGTTCCGGTATCTTTTTTTTTCGACTCTGCCCTGGTTCCCTGGCAGAGGATGCGGGCCTTGTTCACCCGTTCGACGCCCGAGCCGGTATGGAATATGTTGATTTGTAGAATTCATGACTAGTTCTTTCGTCTTTTCTTTTTACGGATGGCGGTATCTGCACCCCTTCCATCCAACATTCCTCCTTTGTCCGGACCTGTGACCGGCGTAGTGGCTGAGAACTCAGCCGCTACGGTGGAGTTATGTTTAGGCTATGTTTAACAACATGGCCTAAATAATATACACCTTCGTTTTCCTTTAAAAACACATTTAGAATATTATTATATTTCCTAGAGCAATGTATGGCATTCAGAAGATCTATTAACAGTACGAGTTATATTACCTACAGTACAAATCTTTTTATTCAAAGTTGAAATGGATTTTGTTACTTTTGTACTTTTTGTTTGTTCTCGTGCTCTTATTGCAAGTCTAGGTGACTATGTAGAAGAGAGAATTTGGTAACTACGGAGGCCAAGAGAGCTCAACACACTGCGACTGAAGAAAACACATGCAAATTGAAAAAAAAAAACACCAGCAAATTAAGAAAACATCTTCATCAGTTTGACAACACATGTGCTGCAAATACTCACAATGCAACCAAATACAGAAATGTACTGCAAATAGCACAGACCACAATGAAAATGTTTCAAGGGGACCCCAACAAGTGACGAACCTAGCTGGGATGTGCTTATTGTTCAATGTCTACTCATCAGTGGTGGTGTTGTTGATGACCTGAAAGTAGAGTTTTTGTTTATTTTAACATTCTGATCATATGTGCATTGAGAGTATTGCAGCGCGTTTCTTTATTTGGTTGCGTTGTGACTGTTCTCTTGGCCCCCGTAGGTAACGGTTTATTTCCATGGTGCACTTTAGACATTCTACTAACTATAAAAAACTTTGCAACTACATGTCTACAAACTCGCATTAGAGTATTAGTAGACTTTCTGCTTAATATCTGCTAACAATTTATTTTTTTGCAAGTACGTCATCTTTTTCTACTAACCATTAGTCTTCTACTGCTCTAATTAGAGAAATTAGTACAATGTCTACTATTGAAATAAAGTGTAAGTGAACATTTTTATTCAGTAGTTTAAAAATTGATTAAACAGAAAAATAATGTTCAGTACTTTTCAAAAAGTAACTCAAACATTAATGTGTAAATTTCTAAAGTAATACATTACTTGCTACATCAAAAAGTAATCTGATTACTTAATGCACATTACTTACCCCAACACTGGTCAAGACCAGGGGCCGTATTCACAAAACATTTTATCTTACCTCTAACTGTCAGTTCTTTTACACTTTTTTTGTCAGTTCTCCTAAATGACAGTAAAAGTTCTTAGTTAAGAGTTTTCTCTTAACCTATTCACAAAGCTGCTGAGACAAACTTTTACTAAGGAATAGAGAGAGGTCTTAAGCTAAGAAAAAAGGGTGTTATGGACTTAATGCTATGGATGATGTCAACACGCTTACTAACTATGCCCACAGTGATTGGCTGGTGGGGGGAGGGGCCAGTGATTTAATCATAGAAATATTGAAGAATGAGGTATCATGTTTCCATAATAAAATAAAGATGTGGCACTAATTAAACAAGTATATGTTCAGCTAATTGTCAGCCTCATACATGTCTATGTCTGGAGAGATTTAAAGTGACAAATGATGTTTTTTTTAACAAAGTTCGGAGTGCATTCAAATGGTCGATCTAATCAGCTTGGGAGGATCAAGGAATACACAGACGAATCACCTTGACAGTTTTGTGCATCCCTCTGCCAGGCTGACTCCTAACTCTTGGCTGGTTCCTATTTCCAGGGTACGCAGAACTACTCTGGGTTTGGGCTAAATTCCGAGCTCGGAGCCTCGCCTTGGACAGCATGGGATTGGGAAAAGTTCACGTGCTGGAACACGAATTCGGGTCATGCAAGCTGCCCACAAGGCTACCAGCGCAGACGATAGTATATTATTTTCAACTTGACCGCAGTGTTTTATGTCGTTTAATACATTTGGCCTGTACATAGTTGAATCGTTGTGTTATATCATCGCAGATTAAAATATAAATCAAAATATTTATTGAATTTATGTTCAGCACCCAAGGCTCTATTGCTATCTTATCAATAGTGTACAGTGTTTTTGGGTGGATTGCTGAGACGGATTGGCAGCAACAACCACTTTAGGATTGTTTGTTATTTGGTCATGGTGACTTAGTAGTCCTCTTGACTACTCCTAACATTTCACAGATTTAGGAGCTAGTTTTGTTAACTCTTTAGAGCAAAAATTTAAGAGTCCTAAAATTAGAACTGACAAGCCCATTTAAAAAAAAAAGAAAAAGTTTCTCCTAAATCGGCAAGTTAGGAGCAAGATGTTTTGATGTTTAAGATGCTTTGTGAATACAGCCCAAGAACCAAAAGCTCTAGTGTGAAACTCCCTGACCAACACATCGATAACCAGATTAAAGGATTAGTTCACTTTCAAATGAAAATTGCCCCAGGCTTTACTCACCCTCAAGCCAACCTAGGTGTGTATGACTTTCTTCTTTCTGATGAACACAATCAGAGTTATATTAATAAATATTCTGACGCATCCAAGCTTTATAATGGCTGTGAACGTGGGAAGCAAAGAGTATGAAACTCAAGAAAGTGCATCCATCTATCATAAACTTACTCCACATGGCTCCGTGGGGATAATAAAGGCCTTCTTAAGCAAAGCCAAATATGTCCATATTTAACAAGTAAAGTATAATATCACCAGACCGCCTCAGACACGACGTCAGTTACGCTTTTTTCATAAGTTGAATAAGTAAGGCTACGTAGTCATTACACTTTCTTCCTAAAGTTGAATATGGAAGGTGGTCTGGCAGAAGCTAGATATTTAACTTTACAATTTGTAAAATATGGATATTTTTCTTACACGAATACATCGCTTTGCTTCAGAAGACCTTTATTATCCCCCCGTAGCCATGTGAATACGTTTATGATGGATGGTTGCACTTTCTTGAGCTTCAAACTCGTTTTCCGTTAACTCGTGTCCATTATAAAGCTTGGATGTGTCCGGATATTTATTAATACAACTCCGATTGTGTTCATCAGAAAGAAGAAAGTCATATACACCTAGGATGACTAGAAGGTGTAAAGCTTGGGATAATTTTCATTTTAAAATGAACTTATCCTTTAAGCCTGTGTTGTTGTTCTTGAAATGTTTCAAGTGCACAACCACTGTTTTTTTGACATGTCAAGCTATATCTTGACGGAGGCGTCCTGTCGGATACAACTCTCCAAACATGCGAGCAACCTGAAGTCCAGATCTATCTTGCTCATTTGAATATCAGACAGAATTTATGATGACAGATCTTGAGACGGAGAGTATCTCCTTTTCAGAGCAGCGGTGCAAGAGTTTGTTCCTGATGATTGTAGAAGCATGTCAGGCCACATGAAAGTGAGAGCAAAACAACGGAGATGAGGTGAAAGTCACATAGAGGTAAAGATCATGTGAGCTGAACAATTTACAACAGATTATGTAAATGTCCTGATTGCCTCTGTGTTTGTGTGTACAGTGACGAGCAGATCCTGATCTGTACGATTAAAGTAAATTATCTTTTGCACATTGGCAGAAATGGCTCAGAATATACGGTATGTTTTGTGGCACAAGGTCACAAGTCTGATTATAAAAGCGTTTAAAAGGCTTTCTGTTCATGTGGAGGTTATTTTTCAGAGTATGTAGGGCAGAAAGAAGATTTTTTTTACTGGATGTGCTTGATCCACACACTTGCAAAGCCATCATTAAAGAATTCATTATTAGTGTTTTTGTATCCGTATTACTATTGGTTATAAACTTTGACATGTACATTTTTAATCCACGTATTTGGTCACTCCAATCATGTCTTGTTGAAGAGAGGGGTGCTGTTATTTTTTAAGCTATCAAGCACACGTTTTCCTGGAAGAATGATGCAACAGGTGAAAAAAAAAAAACTACCCTGAAAAAAAAAAAAATGGTGTAGAAACAATATTCACTCAGAAATTGCTAGTTCAAAGTTGGGTCAATTAACACATGAAATTAAATATGACATTTTGAATTAGAAAAGTATTTTCGAATTAACAATTCGAAAAAAAAAAAAAAAAGTATTTTCTGGTACAACATACTAAAATCATTTTATTTACAACTTTTATAAATGTACCACCTAGTAACCACCCAGAACCCCTATATAGCAATCTTAGAGCAACATGCTAAAAATGAGTCAAAACTCCTTTAAATTGTGGTGGTGAGTTTTCACTCATGCTATCTTTTTTTAAAAAAGTGAAAATCTAGTTACAGAAGAATGATAATTGTCAAAACATATTGGATAATATGAGATAATGAATGTAATAACAGACAGTAATGATTGTCAATATTAACGGGTGCTGAAGAAGGGGGTCAGAGCCTCTGAACTCATGAACTCATTGCTGGATCATCTCACAGCTCTGACACACTGAAATACATTCAGCACTTCTGGGTTGTGTCTAGAAGGGATTCAGCTACCGCTGGAAGTGAGGCAAAACCTCAGGATAAATAACAGTAAATTAAATGTGCTACTTATCAAATTGTGTTTTATTAACATCTACACCTACCCTCACAATACTGCAAATACAGTTATTAAATTAAATCTTAAATGACGCAATATTGATGTGCGCATGCCCAGCGGCCGTAGCTGTATCCCTTCTAGTCTTTACCGCACTTCTGCCCTTGGGTCACAAAGAGAAAAAGAATTGATTTGTTTAATTCTGAAAGCCATTATTTAATATTCAGAGGCACATTTCCTTTCTGTAACTCTATAAACCTGTCTGAGTAAGATGAGAGAGACAGAAACAGGAAATGTGAGATGCCTCCCTCTTCCTCCTCAGGAACTCTTGAAAATCTCTTCTGTGATTCCTCATTGGTAAGAAGATCTTAATGGTTTCATTTCATTATTTTATTCTTAATAAATTAATACATACAGGTATTATTAGGTATTATTTAAGGCAAATAGTTATGTTTATTATTTTAATATTGTTGTTATTGTTACAGTACCATTCAAAAGTTTTGAAACTGAGACATTTAGTGTTTTTGAATGAAGTATCTTATGCTCACTAAGGCTGCATTTGTTTAAAATAAAAATAATACTAATTAAAATACAATTAAATAGTATTATAAAATTATTAAAAAATATATTTTCTATTTGAATATAAAATATACATATACAGTACTGTGCAAAAGTTTTAGGCAGGTGTGAAAAAATGCTGTAAAGTAAGAATGCTTTCAAAAATAGACATGTTAATAGTTTATATTTATCAATTAACAAAATGCAAAGTGAGTGAACAGAAGAAAAATCTACATCAAATCAATATTTGGTGTGACCACCCTTTGCCTTCAAAACAGCATCAATTCTTCTAGGTACACTTGCACACAGTTTTTGAAGGAACTCGGCAGGTAGGTTGGCCCAAACATCTTGGAGAACTAACCACAGTTCCTCTGTGGATTTAGGCAGCCTCAGTTGCTTCTCTCTCTTCATGTAATCCCAGACAGACTCGATGATGTTGAGATCAGGGCTCTGTGGGGGCCATACCATCACTTCCAGGACTCCTTGTTCTTCTTTACACTGAAGATAGTTCTTAATGACTTTCGCTGTATGTTTGGGGTCGTTGTCATGCTGCAGAATAAATTTGGGGCCAATCAGATGCCTCCCTGATGGTATTGCATGATGGATAAGTATCTGCCTGTACTTCTCAGCATTGAGGATACCATTAATTCTGACCAAATCCCCAACTCCATTTGCAGAAATGCAGCCCCAAACTTGCAAGGAACCTCCACCATGCTTCACTGTTGCGTGCAGACACTCATTCGTGTACCGCTCTCCAGCCCTTCGGCGAACAAACTGCCTTCTGCTACAGCCAAATATTTCAAATTTTGACTCATCAGTCCAGAGCACCTGCTGCCATTTTTCTGCACCCCAGTTCCTGTGTTTTCGTGCATAGTTGAGTCGCTTGGCCTTGTTTCCACGTCGGAGGTATGGCTTTTTGGCCGCAAGTCTTCCATGAAGGCCACTTCTGACCAGACTTCTCCGGACAGTAGATGGGTGTACCAGGGTCCCACTGTTTTCTGCCAATTCTGAGCTAATGGCACTGCTCGACATCTTCCGATTGCGAAGGGAAGTAAGCATGATGTGTCTTTCATCTGCTGCAGTAAGTTTCCTTGGCCGACCACTGCGTCTACGGTCCTCAACGTTGCCTGTTTCTTTGTGCTTCTTCAAAAGAGCTTGGACAGCACATCTGGAAACCCCTGTCTGCCTTGAAATTTCTGCCTGGGAGAGACCTTGCTGATGCAGTATAACTACCTTGTGTCTTGTTGCTGTGCTCAGTCTTGCCATGGTGTATGACTTTTGACAGTAAACTGTCTTCAGCAACCTCACCTTGTTAGCTGAGTTTGGCTGTTCCTCACCCAGTTTTATTCCTCCTACACAGCTGTTTCTGTTTCAGTTAATGATTGTGTTTCAACCTACATATTGAATTGATGATCATTAGCACCTGTTTGGTATAATTGTTTAATCATACACCTAACTATATGCCTACAAAATCCCTGACTTTGTGCAAGTTTACCTTGAAGAATTGATGCTGTTTTGAAGGTAAAGGGTGGTCACACCAAATATGGATTTGATTTAGATTTTTCTTCTGTTCACTCACTTTGCATTTTGTTAATTGATAAATATAATCTATTACCAAGTTTATTTTTGAAAGCATTCTTACTTTACAGCATTTTTTCACACCTGCCTAAAACTTTTGCACAGTACTGTATAACCCATCTGAAATATATTGATATATAGGTGTGTGTGTGTGTGTGTGATTTACAATTTTCAGCATCATCACTCCAGTCTTCAGTGTCACATGATCCTTCACAAATCATTCTAATATGCTGATTTATTGCTCAAGAAGCATTTCTTATTATTATCAATGTTGGAAACATTTGTGCTGCTTTGTATGTTTGTGAAAACCGTGATACAATTTTTTATAATTCGTTGGTGAATAAAAAGTTCAAAGGAACAGCATTTTTTTAATAGAAATCTTTTGTAACCTAAATGTCTTTACTGTCACTTTTGATCCATTTAATACATGCTGAATAAAAGTATTAATTTCTTAAAATCTACTGACACCATGGTATTGTACATTTGTTGACAAAAAATAATTGACTCAAAATTATATAAAATATGACCAATAATAGTGGTATGTCCATATTTAAGTGGACAATGTCATCTGTGTTCTGATAAATGTGTTTCAGTGTCCTCATGTTATTTTTCTCATCATATACATCATATTTGAGTCTGTGTGGGTGTGTGTTTGTGAGTGTATGTGATGTAAACATGACATGTTCATTTGTGTCATGTGTGTTTATGTAACTGTCCCGCGGCTCTTTGGTGATGCAGGGCAAATAACTTCTCTCCACGCAAACAATTTCCTTTAGCCAGTGGGCAACCGACACACAAGCCAGTAACAGTTTATCAAAATTTCCTTCTAGACACTAAAGGAAAACTTTGACACTCCAAATATCAAACCCTGCCAGGTCACCATTTTGACGTTTGCATTGTAAATGAGAACCTCAAGCAAAAGTGTGTTTGTTTTTCAGTTTAATGTGTAGAGACAACTACGAATAGGCAGATTTCCTGAACATTGCAAGGACGTAAGCATGCTTCAAGCTAGTATGCAAATGCATGAACACTTGGTTAACACATGGTCCCATAGTTAACATGCATTAGAGCTGGATGTGTTGTTATTGAGGTATAGTGGCTACCCCCCCCAACCAAAGATTTTCCTAGTCATAGTGATAGTCGTTCATTTAAGCCATTAACCACACATTTATGATAATAACAAGTGATTTCAGAGTCAGTGTCAGCTGTATATGAGGTTGACAATGCTGTATAGATACACGTACAGAGAGAACGTGCGGTAAGTGAAATTTCCCTTCGGGGTGTAGGGGATTTTTACAGTTAAAGACCCAAAAGTGATGAATGAAAACCCGGAGTCAGAGTTTAAAAAAATAAATCGAAGACAATTTTACTGAAGAACAGTTTGCAGTTTCATCAGCAGAAGCCAGGTTCAAGTCTCGCAAGGAGTTCGTAGGCCGCGCTCTCTCTCTTGTACATTCACATTTCCACAACAATTATACTCTAACAGAGTCCACTAACTACATCATTACTAAGACACTGATTGGTTAAGAAAACTAGACAAAACTGGTAATTTTCCACACATGGACAGATAGTCAGAAGCATATCTCCTTCCATTATGATGCTGACAATCGGACCCTGAACTTAGGGACAGGATGTCCTGTTAAGTCAGGACAAGGCGTCTGCAGGTCTCAGAGTGCCAGTTGTCCACTAGTAACTTGTCCCATAACAGACCTGTACAGGACACTGAGTGCACATACATAGATATACATGATTCACAGTTTCTTCAAGGCTGAAGTTGATCTGAGCTCTGCACTGAACAGGAAACTTTTCCAAACATCCTGGTACCTCAGTGAGAGGTACAGACAATATACAGTTGTGTTCAAAATTATTCAACCCCCACTGAAATTGATTGTTTTGGCCGGTTTGACATTGATTTTGATCATTCAGTCATCCTGCTTACAATTAAATCAAAGAGGCACGTGTAGGTCAGACAAATATAACATAACATTTATAATGAAATAACCACAAATGTCTTTTCTCTGCTCACATCATTATCAGTTTTATTCAACCCCCAAGTGACATTCAATCTTAATACTTAGTACAACATCCTTTTACAGTTATAACAGCTTTTAAACGTGAAGCATAGCTTGACACAAGTGTCTTGCAGCGAGCTACGGGTATCTTCGCCCATTCATCATGGGCAAAAGCCTCCAGTTCAGTCACATTCTTAGGCTTGCGCACTGCAACTGCTTTCTTTAAGTCCCACCAGAGGTTCTCAATCGGATTTAAGTCTGGTGACTGCGATGGCCATTTCAAAATGTTCCAGCCTTTAATCTGCAACCATGCTCTAGTGGACTTGGAGGTATGCTTGGGATCATTGTCCTGTTGAAAGGTCCAACGTCTCCCAAGCCTCAGGTTTGTGACGGACTGCATCACATTGTCCTCCAATATCTCCTGGTACTGAAGAGAATTCATGGTACCTTGCACACGCTGAAGCTTCCCAGTACCTGCAGAAGCAAAACAGCCCCAAAGCATGATTGACCCCCCGCCATGCTTCACAGTAGGCAAGGTGTTCTTTTCTTCATAGGCCTTGTTCTTCCTCCTCCAAACATAGCGTTGATCCATGGGCCCAAACAGTTCTAATTTTGTTTCATCAGTCCACAGAACACTATCCCAAAACTTCTGTGGTTTGTCCACATGACTTTTGGCATACTGCAGTCGACTCTTCTTATTCTTTGGAGACAGCAAGGGGGTGCGCCTGGGAGTTCTGGCATGGAGGCCTTCATTACGCAGGGTGCGCCGTATTGTCTGAGCAGAAACTTCAGTACCTACATCTGACAAATCTTTTCTCAGTTCCTCAGCAGTCACACGGGGACTTTTCTCCACTCTACGCTTCAGGTAGCGCACAGCAGTCGAAGTCAGCATCTTCTTTCTGCCACGACCAGGTAGCGTTTCAACAGTGCCCTTTGCCTTGAATTTGCGAATGATGCTTCCTATGGTGTCTCTTGGTATGTTTAACATCTTTGCAATCTTCTTATAGCCATTGCCCTTCCTGTGAAGAGTAATCACCTCTTCTCTTGTCTTCCTGGACCATTCTCTTGACTTCACCATGTTTGTAACCACACCAGTAAATGTCTAGAAGGAGCTGAGTATCACAGTCATTTTAAAGCTGCCTAATTGGTGCTTATTAGGCTTTATTGCTGCTCCCTGACATCCACAGGTGCTTTCAATACCTGATTGAAAACACTTCAATGGACCTCTGGTCTTCAGAGTGGTAGTCTTTAAGGGGTTGAATAATTGTGTCAATGAAGAATTCACAAAAGAAACATTTACTACTGTATTACAAAACCAATTGATGTCATTTTAGTTGCATATGCTTCTTTAAGAAGTCCTTGTAGGATTTCATTCTGAATTCAATTACAAATGTACTCTAAATTCTCTAAAACCATTTACAGCATTGGGGGGTTGAATAATTTTGAACACAACTGTACATAATTATTTTCTAGTTATTATTATTTAATATTATTTTCTTTGAAAATGAAAATAAATGTTTTAATATGAGTTGAAGTTATTCAAATAATTAATATTTAGAAAGATAAATGTTATAATGTATATAATGTAATAACTTCATGATAAATCACTCAAAATATATATATTGAAGTGGCAGTGGATCCCAGAATCCACCCCTTCAGGGGACAAATAAAGTTTATCCTTATTCTTATTCTAAGCTTCCACTAATAATAAAGCACGTTTATCTAGGTTAATGTTATAGAGCAGTGGCCAACGTATCTTAACTACTTATGTTTTAAATAATAAGTCATGTTTTAGGTCAATGAGTGACAGGCAAACATTTGGATTTCCTGCCTGACATAATAGTGGTATGGAAACTTGTTTCCACCACATAATACCTTTTTTTTTTTTTTTTAAAGATTGTTTTTCTCACAATTGCGAGTTTATATCTCACAAGACTTTATTTCCCTCAGAATTGCAAGTTATAAAGTCAGAACTGCATGATATTAACTCGCAATTCTGATTTGTTTTCTCGCAATTCTGACTTTTTATCTCACAATTGCAAGTTTATATCTCGCAATTCTTAACTATACAGTTCAATTCTGAGGAAAAAAATCTCTTACAATTTTCTTTATATCTTGCAATTCTGACGAATTCTCAGAATTGTGAGACACTGTATAAACACGCAATTGCGAGAAATAATGTCAGAACTGCGACTCTTTTTTCTAAGAATTCTTTATAACTCACAATTGCAAGTTTATGCAAAAAAACTGGAAGTCTAATTTGCCACTAGTTCATTAGAAATTTTTATGTGGGGTTTTATAATGTGGTTTTTCAATGTATGAGTAAAATAAAGTCTTTGAATAAAAGTATGCACCAAATGCATAAATGCAAATGAGTTTGGGTCTGGACTATTTGTTTATCTGATCAGTGGCAGAAATGGGGCTGCTGAAGTATTTTGCAAACCTGTTTGAAGACAGTCATTATTTTTGTAGTTGTGTTTGGCGCCACTAGTTGAGCAGAAATGACATCCTTTACCTTGAAAGCCTCATAGTAACAGTAATGTTATGCAGATGTGGAGATTCCTCATGTCCTCTGAGAGAATACTTCATCCTCCAGGTCATTTGCATATTAAATATAGTTCTATTATAATGCTAAACAACCTTGGATTTGCAAAAGGATTACACAGAGCACAAAGACGAGCAGCTCTTTGACTTTTAAGATCGTCAGAGGATAAACAAACACTCTTTTTTTTTTTTTTTTTTTACTGTATTTCTGTTGGCAGAGCTAGGGAAGATGTGTCGTCTGTATTTTTGTAGGTTTAATGCATTCTATTTTTCAAAAGTTAGAAACACCCCACAGCATTTGTGCTCCAGACATAAATGATTTCTCAAACAATGTCTTGTTGAGCTGTGCTGCTACTTTTAAGTAATCAGATGCAAAATAATTGGCAGGAGAATTCCGAGCCAAATATAACTATTTTGGGAAGAGGGAAGACGTAATGTGAGGTCAAAGTTCACAAATGGTGACCCCTCTGTGACCTCCTTTTCCCTGCCAGCTGTGGCTGGTCAGCCGAGGGTGTTTAATATCCACCGGCACAGGAGGCAGTGACACACACAGGTCATCCGATGCAAGCTTGATTAAAGCTAAGTCTGTGTGTGTGTGTGTGCTTTATTGTATTGCTTTTGTGAAACTCGGCATTGTGATCTGCCACACAATCTGGTACAATCCACTTCTCTCTCAAACCTCCCATTTTGTTGCATAGAGTTGCTGGTTTATGGTTCGATTATGCAGTTGGTTTATTACATTTCTTGTGGTTGCTTTGATTTTGCAGCTAATGAAAATGTTTTACTGTCATCATTCGCACACTATTGGTTCAAGGTACTTCCGTTACTTTTCCGTGAGCGTTTCAGTTGCTTGCAATCACAGGATAAATATTTTTAAAATGAATTTGGATGCAAATGGATTTGATAATGAATTGTTCTGACAAGTTCTGAACCAGTCTGAAGAGCAATATCCAACCAATGAAATATTTTACGTCATAGCATAATTAATGACGTATATTCACTTTATTCTTTTCCATAAATTTTCCAGTTCTGGAAGACGTGTTTTTATTTATTTTACATCATTTCCAGTTTTTTTATGACTAAATTGAAACATCATTTAGACATGCATGACATTATGGAGAAGAGAAATGGTTTTCAATTTCATTTTTGTTCTGCATTACAATAATTCACTACTTCAGTAGCATTTTTTATTTAGACAAACTAGAATGAAGTCTGTCTATTTAATTTAATTATTTTATTTTCTCACCATCGTTGGCCAGAATTTTAAAACGCTCGTTGCGCTGCATTGGTTGATGGTTGGATTATGCAGTTCTCTAGACGCTTAACATGATAAAAACCATAGATGCTGCTCATATAGTGTACTGTGGAAATCTCACAAGCCATTTAGAGAACACACTGGAATATTTAATCACCATTTCTCTAAGAAATGAGCTTATAAAGAGCTTCACTGTAGCCACGACACGTTCAGGGGATAAAGTACCGGAGCAAATCTGATTTCTGCTACAGACAGCAATATTCCCTCGATCTATAGGTCCGTACAGGCCTTTATAACCCTCACGGACAAACAGAAGGAGATTAATGTCTTTCCTGCGTCATTTGTCCTCTATTTTCACTAGATTTAATGCACTAAGTCTTTGTCCATTCTGAAAAGTACATTGTAGATTTTCATCTACAGTATATGTATCTGAGCTTAAGCAGTATTGAAATGGGAAAATTCTAATTTTTATAAATGGAAAAGAGTAATTAATATTTCTCCAATTGCTTTAATGGAAAAAATGCTTTGCGTTAAAGCACTGAAGTGGTAGCACTTTATTTTACAGTCCTGTCCCTTTGCTTATGTACTTTTTATAGTTTTTACAATAACTGGGTAATGACAAGGTACTACTAATAATAATAAGTTTTATTTATATAGCGCCTTTCCATTGCTCATGGACGCTTCACAAAGGAGATATTATCTAAAGGAGATAAAGAATAGGTAGTCATCACAGACAACAGGTAATAAAGACAAACAATAATTGAAGATTAAACAATGATAGTACAAAAACAGTGAATGGGGCCATTAACAGGGTAAGACACCGCAGCATATAATCATGGACAGGGGAAAACATGAGTGGTAACATTCAGAGAACAAATGGGTTTTGAGTTGGGATTTGAATTCTGAGTAGTACAGCAGAGAGACCTGGGGAGGGAATTCCAGAGTTTGGGTGCAATAACACTAAATAATCTGCCTCCCATAGAAGAGCGGAGACACCAAGGGACTGAGAGAAGGCCAGAATCAGATGACCGAAGTGATCGGGTTGGGGTGTAGGGAAGAAGCAGATTACAGAGATAACTAGGAGCCAAGCCGTGCAATGATTTGAAAGTGAGTATTTTGTACTTGATACAACCCTGAATCTAACCTTACCCATGTAGTTGCCATATATTAACCAGTATTTTGTTAAAGTACACTGTAAGTGCACGTACTGTAAAATAAAGTGCAACCAATATAAGCTGTGTATTTGACAGAAGACACTATGACTGACATTTCTTGTGTTTGTTTTGTTTATTCCAGTTAGGAAGCTTTAACTGTCATCATTCACACACTGTTGGATCAAAGTATTTCCATTACTTCTCCATGAGCCTTTCAGTTGCTTGCAATCACAGGATAACTAATATTAAAATTCATTTTGATGCATATGACTTTGGTAATAAATCATTCATTTTTAATTCTGTGAAATATAATGCTGTGAAAATTCACTAGTTTTTTTTATTTATTTAGACAAACAGAATAAAGCATATCTTTTTATCTTTCTATCTGTTTTTTTTTTTTTTAAATTTTATTAACATTTATAGGTTTTTTTAGCCATAACATGAGAATAATTCTGTTCTTATCATTGTTGACCAACATTTAAATATCGATTTTATTTCATTTAATTAATTTATTTACACTAGCTTTCAAAAAGATCATGCATAATTAAACACTGTTCAAAGTTTCTCCTTGTCCTACATAAAGAAATGCTCTGTGAAGCTCTCTGCCACCTTTTCTGTTTGATTCATCATGAATGCTCCTTCAGGCTCCGTGGAGCAGAAAAGTTCATTTGTCTTGGGCTTGTAATGGGTATGACAGTTCTAAAAAAAATAGACTTGGTGCTTTCCAAAGATAAATTTGTTGGAGAGGTGTCGCCTCCTCCTGCAGGTCCTTCCACAAAAAGATTTTTTCACGTCCCAAGAGAAAGAAAGGCTTATAAGTATCATGGACGATGGATATGGAGGAAGAGAATGGGAGAGAGAATTTGTATTGACCCTGTTTTATGCCTTTGTCTGGCCCCAGACAGCCTGATCCATCTTATGGACCTGTTCCCCAGCAGGCCCCTGGCACACGACCCGATACCTGGACCATCTGTGTGCCATCGTCCGCCAGTGATACCATCTGCCACTGATAATGGCCACGTACACAACTCTCCAAGCCACTCGTGTGTTGGTATCATCGTATAAACATTTGTCTCCTTCAGAACTGTCATAATTTAAGACACAATATTGAGTCTTTTACACTTGGGTATCCAGAGTCATTTTTATCTCTGGATTTATTATATTGTCCTATGTTTCACACTGATCCTGTGTAGTTTGTTTTGAAGATTTCACAAAGTAGATTTATAAAATCTTGTTGAAAGCTGAAGTGCATAATTTTACTTTTCCATGAGCTTTTAAGTTGTCAGGATAAATATTTTTAAAATTAATTTTGATGCAGATGATTCTGACAATGAATTATTCTGACAAAGTTATGAAACAAGGTTAATCGATTTATTGAAAAAAAAAAAACGATTCAAAGAATGACTTGTTGACATCACTATGTCTTGTGAACAAATTATAACCAATAAAAGTTATAAATTCTAAAATGAAAGATGTCTTTTAGACATACGTGACGATATGGAAAATAAAATTGGGTTCAACTGCATTTTTATTATTTAAACCTTGAATTATAATGCTGTTATATTTCACTAGTTTTTATTTTTAAATTGAATTATTTATTAACATTTATGTTTTTTTAGGCTTTAAAAACGTGCAAATTTCAAGCACTAAATGACAATAACATCTTATTATCCGTGAAAAGTGTTTGTAGATATTCTAAGATTATAAGCAGGATGGCTTTGTTTACAGACCAAAACTGGTTGGTGTTTCTTAAAAGCATTGTGAGCTAAGTTGATCTTAGAGACCTTTGGTGGCAATGGTTCTACGATCTACTTTGGCTTATGATGCTTTTGGGAAACGTAGCCCTGGTTGATGGTGTTGTGTTTGGACATAACAGTCACCCATAACACACTTACACTTATACTACACATACAGTATAGATGTTTAGCTGTGGGTGAATACAATGTCAAAATAAAATCCCCGTAAAATTATCGGTATGAAAACGGCAGCTGTGGTTGCCATAAGTTAACTGTAAAATATACACTAGCAACGTTTTACGGGATAGCACTTAGTTTACTGTCTATTTTACAGTTCAAAGCTGTATAATTTAAAGGTTTATATTGTAATAATTACGGTTCGTAGCTGTTTATTTTACACCACTGTAAAAAAAAAAATCCTTAAAATTTACAATAAACAAAGTATTTAATTAACTGATTTAATGTTAATTTACCAACCTACTGAAGTACTAATATCTGTTTTGTAGCTTTGTAATACAGTGACAACCATCAAACACAGTGGTGATGAGAGTCACATAATGAATCAACGGTCATCACAGCTTTTCCAAAAGCTGAGAAGGACATTGCTAATATATAGAAGGTGAACATAGTGTCCTTCACACAAACACTAAACACCATCATGGTAAAACTCATGACATTTTAAAACCGCAATAAACATTAATTTAACAACATTAGATGTAATATGAAACCTAATGTAGAAAATATGAAGTGCCACGCAAGGAATTGTGGGAATGTCAATTTACAGTTTTTCACATCCAAAAACTAAATTTTACAGTAAAATTACATTACATGTACAGTTAGATCTATTAAAGTTATTCACCGTATATAGTACGGAAACTTTCCGTAAACCAATGAACTGTTTTTCACTGTAGCATTTTTACAGTTTTTTTACCGTTAAAAATCATGAACATTTTTTACAGTGTAGACAGAAAGAGAAGGAGAGGTGTGAGAAGAAACAGCATCCTGGCATAAATGGGAGCAGATGAAAGAGTAGACAGAGATGAGGAATAGTGAAGCCCCCTGCCTGTGTGTGTGTGTGTGTGTGTGTGTGTGTGAGAAGGTGTCATTGATCACAGGACAAAAAGAGAAATATTTGTAGAGCAGATCAAACAGGAAGGTCATTATATTCTCATAGTCAGCACAAAAAACTCTTCTTCTCTGAAACAACGCAGAACTAAAGTTCACGTGCCCTACAGGAGCACTAAGAGTGACTTTGCATGTGTGTGAAGGTTTAGCGATATAGCTACTTACTTATATAGGCTTACGTATAGCTAAAATATAGGCATAAAAGAACACTAGAAGTGAGCTACATAACCCCGCTTTGTGACATCTGGGTTCGCGCGGTCTTTATTGTCTTTGAGAAACTATTAAGGGCTTTTCACACTTGAAATAGTTAACCCTGGGTCATTTTAAACCCCGGGTAAACTGAATCCTGGGTTATTTTGCTTCATATTTCACACTGCTCAAAATTTACCTAGGGTACATTAGCTCTACTACTGAATATATTTATCGAGATAAGAAATAAAAACCCGCCCTGTGCAGCTATGATTCACACTGTACAAGTTTGGTACCGCAATGCGGGGTTAACTCCAGGTAAAAAGGTGCTAACCCCGCTTTTAAATTACAAATGTTCCTTTACCCGAGGTTAAAAGCTGTGTTTAGAACAACAATAACCCAGCATTAAACCATTTGGTTCTTATTAATATTTTATTAAGTTTTTATAATTGTAGGAATTGAGGACAAACCAGACAAATGAATCTTCCAGATAATTCGTTCAAACATACACACAAAACTCATCTCAAACCAAATCAACATACAGGACCCAAGATCAGGGAATCTGTCACTTGCGGCTCCTCTCAGTCTACCAAACCAACCCAGCTAAGTACTTTATGGCCTAGCAAGCTTGTAAAAGTGGAGCCTAGCTAAGGAAAGAGGTATCAAACTTAAGCAATTTGTTAAAAACCAAACGGTTAAAAAGAAAATGCAACTTGAGCCGCAAGAAGATAACACCAGTGTATGATCCCCAAGACAGAGAGATAAAACAGGCCACCTTCTTCTGAGTGACACAGAATTGAAGTCCATAGGAAACCCCACATTTTCTGAAAATGTCCGAAGAACAGCAAAAACTCCCAACATTACCTTTCAGAGATGTTCTTATCTTATTTTACTCTAATTTACGCTTTAAATTTGGCTTATTCTAAGCGCACTGTGAACAATATACATAGTACATACTGGAGAAACAGTCAGAGCAGTATGCTGTTCCAAAGACATGTTCCCTGGATGAAGAAAAAGAGATGAAATAAAGGGGTGATATTAGGGAGCAGTTCATTTCCTGTGTGGTGTGTCAGAGCTGAGATGGAGGTGAAATGAAGGCTCGCTCGCTCTGATAGAGTGTCAGACTTAGTTTTATCTTAGTTTTTCCGTCTACAACTGAAATAAAACCAGCCGAGTGTGTGTTTTAATTTGTGTCTTCATGAGATAAAACTGCTCTGGATTGATCACTCAATTATGTTTGCATTTTATTTGCACTGATTATACCGTTACAATTGAGTTGATTTTGTGTCTATTTCTGTGTCACATGTTTGTTTGTTCCAGATGCCTTTAGAGGAACAGTGCTGATAATGCCAATTTACAATTCAGTTCTCTGTGTCAATTTACAAGTGAGTGTTTTCTTAAATAACTTACTAAATCTGGTGCAAGAAAAATGGTTTTGTGTGGAAAATATGACAACAGCTATTTGTTTTACTTAGTGATAATTATTACAGATAATTCCTCTGCAGAAATGTTTTTTATGTTTGCATGCTTCACTGAGTTTAATCAAAACAGCAAAAGACACTTCTGTCATTAACCATATTTAATTAGCAGCGTTTCTTGTTTTGATTGTTTGATGAATGAATGTTAGTTCTTAAAGGTGTAAAAGTTGCCAATATTGAGGAAGACCATGGAGCAGGTGATGAATTTGATTTTCTTAAATGCTGAAAATCTGTTTCTTTCCAAATGTTTGGGGTTTGTAAGATTTTAGTTTGTAAGCTTCTTAGTCTCACCAAGGCTGCATTTATTTGATTGAAAATACAGTAAAAAATATTTAACATTGTGACATATTATTATCATTTAAAATACCCATTTTCTTTTTAAATATATTTTAAATTGTAACTTATTCCTGTGATGCAAAGCTGAATTTTCAGCATCATTACTCCTGTCTTCAGTGTCACATGTTCCATTAGAAATCATAATATGCTGATTTGCTGCTCAAGAAACATGTCTTATTATTATCAATGTTGAAAACAGTTGTGCTGCTTCATATTTTTGTGGAAAGTGTGATACATTCTTTTACAGGATTCTGAATAGTTAATGAATAGAAAATGAGAAAGAACAGCATTTATTTGAAATAGAAATCTTTTGTAAGATTATAAATGTTTTCAAAGTTGTTTTTGATCACTTTGCGATTCTTTCAGAGCAAAGAATAATAATAAAAAAACCCTTACTGATCCCAACTTTTGGATATAGTTGCTATACTACTATATAGTTATCAACTGCTCGTTAACGCAAATATCTAATCAGCCAATCACATGGCAGAAACTCAATGCATTTAGGCATTTATGTTCAAGGCGATCTGCTGAAGTTCAAACTGAGCATCAGAATGGAGGAGAAAGGTGAATGCGGCATGGTTGTTGGTGCCAGACGGGCCTGTCTGAGTATTTCAGAAACTGCATCTACTGGGATTTTCATGCACAACCATCTATAGGGTATACAGAGAATGGTCCAAAAGAGAAAATATCAAGTGGCAGTGGCAGAGGGGCGAAAATTCCTGGTTGATGAGAGGATAATGGCCAGACTGGTTTGAGCTCATAGAAAGGCAACAGTAACTCCATTATGCACTCGTTACAACCAAAGTAATCAGAAGAGCATCTCTGAACACACAACCTTGAAGCAAATGGGCAACAGCAGCAGAAGACCACACTGGGTGCCACTCCTGTCAGCTAACAACAAGAAACTGAGGCTATAATTCACACTGGATCACCAAAATTGGACAATATAAGTAATGGAAAAAAGTTGCCTGGTCTGATGAGTCTCAATTTCTGTTCCGACATTCAGATGGTAGGGTCAGAATTTGGCATAAACAACATGAAAGCATGAATCCATCCTGCCTTGTATCACCAGTTCAGGCTGCTGCTTGTGGTGTAATGGTGTGGGGGACATTTTCGTGGCACACTTTGGGCCCATTAGTATCAATTGAGCATTGTTTAAACACCACAGCCTACCTGAGTATTGTTGCTGGCCGTCCATTCTTTTACGACCACAGTGTTCCCATCCACTGATGTCTACTTCCAGCAACAAACCGCTCCATGTCTCAAAGCTCAGATCATCTCAAACTGGTTTCCTGATCAAGACAATGAGTTCACTATACTCAAATGGCCTGCACAGTCACCAGATCTCAATCCAATGAAGCACGTTTGAGATGTAGAGGAACGGGAGATTTAACAAATCTGCAGCAACTATGCGATTTATATACTGAAAATACTTACAATGGAAGACAAAATGTTTATATTTAAATGTTATTTTGTAAATGCACACAAATTTTTGTGTTAAAACGTGTGTTGTTTGAGCTATAAAGCTGTTTAAGTCCACATTTTTGCATAAAATCCTCATTTTAGCTGATACAACAAATTTGTAAAACTGGACATAACTAGCAATTAAGAGAATTTTTTGACACTAAAATCATGTTAGCATGCATATCGTGTACGTCTTGTGGCTGTACTATTAAAACAGAGAGTATTTTCATGTTTGTGGATCAGCCGTAATCCAGATTTTTGCGGGAAAAGTGCAATGCGCCAATCAATATTATGTCATCGATTGCTGTCAACTGAACGTAACTTTCACTGAGTCTGGAATATTCCATTTAACATCCCTGACGCTTCTTGAGGTGACTACTGAATCTTTACTGTCACATTATCAGTGTAAATAGACTGAAATAGGACCATTTCTATTAAGTATTTCACTCAAAAGTACTAAAAGATTCATGCAGTATTGGCATTCTGTGCTCCGGCCGCAGGCTGTTAAAGGACAAACCTCCCCAAACGCCTGTGGTGTCAACAGCAGCATCTCTGTACGCCCTTTCTACAGTGGTAATTATGACTTTACTGTGTATTGTACGTATATCTGGACTCCATGGGTTCCTGAGGGATGTTAGATTTGTTGGCTCTATAGGCAAATAATGATAGGTCACATTTATCACTGTCACACAGCAAAGTCATAATTAAGTTGCTGCACTTTCATGGAGGAACACAAACAATTTCTGCTCAGAGTTAATTGGAAGTTAAAACTTTCACACTACACAGTAGGTTTTGAGTGCTAGTTTGAGCATTTTCTTCATGCACATGCATTAGTGTTTGGTGTTAAAATGTGAATATAATGACCTATTTTAGCTTTTAAACTGTTTTAGCATTAAGAACATGCATCTCTTTTTGTGTCAATGATATTGTGAGCATGCCAGCAGTGATTCTGGTCCGGAAACAATTTAGCTCATTCCCTTGACATTTCACTCACTGTCCATGCTAACAGCCGGAACAAAGTCTTTTTGTCCTCGCCTGCCTCCAGTGTTTTGTTTCAGACGTGGGTCGTTTTTTAATCTGCCCAAAGATTAGAAAGCACACGTTCAGAATGGAGAAACGGCCAAGCTCATTTCGGTTCACCCGGAGGAGTGCGATTAGCGAGGCGGTTCAATGCCCAGGGGTGTTGCCTAGTTTGACAGGACCTTCCAGAGCGGGGAATTCACACTGCAATTGCATCATAGTGATGTGGGAAATGTTCATGATCTAAGCAGCAGCTAGTCTTCAATTTATTTACAGGCTTCCCTATGAATGAACAAGCACTGGTCCTCAGGGCTCTGCAGTGCTGAGCTTCAAGGAAAAAACTAAAATTCCAAATCTGCATGATTAATGTCCAAGCTGCTGTTACCCGGTAAACACAATGAGATTTAGACTATATGCTGTCGAACTCCAAAAAAAACAAAAAAAAAAAACACCAAAAAATGATCATATGTCTCAATTTTCACTACAGTTCAAAAGTTTTGTGGAAGAAACTATTCAGAGAGGATGCATTAAATTGATCAAAAGTGACAGTAAATACAATAATGTTAAAAACATTTCAATTTAAAATAAGCCGTTCTTGTGCAATTTTTATCCTGAAAAAATAAATGTATCAGTTTCCACAAAAATATGAACTGTTTTCAACATTGATAATAATTAGAAATGTTTCTTGAGCAGCAAATCAGCATCAACAGCTTGTTAAAGTTTATTTGCTGTGTCTGTTTCCAGATGGTCTGGTATATCCGACTCTTGGAAGATGTGTAAAGCCAGATCGAAATAGACCACTTCAGCAGCTCTAGACACTTTTGTGTGCAGTATGCATCAGACGAGCAATGAACTGACTGTGGGTTTGATGTTTGACTTTAGAACAGTTAGAAGGAAATTACCGTTACTGCTGTTTGTCTGGCTTCCAAGCCCATGTGTGTTTTTGTGCATGAGTTTGAAGATGTGTTCAAAGGAAAGGAAAGAGAAGAGCTTCATATATAAATAATGACAGTACTAAAAACACAAATGCATTGTGTGCGTATGTTTGCTCTAACATGCATTTGCTCTCAATTCATTTGAAGAGATTAGAGCCAAAGCTGAGCACTCTCACTCTCTGTCATGAGGCAGATTAGATTTAGCTAACAGCGCTGACATACTAAAACATCCTGTGTCAACTAGTCACGAATCACATGACTTCAGTTGAATACAGTTCTATACATGGCGACAGCTAGAAGAAAATTCCTCCGAGTAGTACATGGTCCCGTTAGACTGTGAGTTTAACATGAGAATGTAAAAAAATAACAAAACTAAACTCTCTATATTTCATGTAGAGTGTATATTATATAAAACATGTAAAAATAAAATTCATACAACACCCATTATTTATATATTGAGATTGAGAGGTTGCGCATCAGCAGTGGTGGACAGTAACGAAGTAAATGTAATTCGTTACTGTACTTAAGTAACTTTTTCGTGTATCTGTACTTTACTGGAGTATTTCCATTTGGTGAGACTTTTTACTTTAACTTCACTACATTTCAAAGTCAATTATCGTACTTTTTACTCAACTACATTTTGCGAAATCAGTCGCTCCTTTTTATTTATTAGTGGATAAAAAAACCGAGCTGGTTAAGCGTGTGGCAAACCACCAATCAGGGTTCAGCGCGCGCTCTGTTTTGAACTTGGTTTGGTTGTTGCTTACTTAGCGCGAGCAGTTCAGCGTCAGTGCAACGGCATAACATTGAGAGTACCAGTGCCTTCATCATGGAAGAATCGAGAACTCCTGACTCCAACGTCTCACAACACCCGTGGCCTTATTTGCGCAATTTTTTTTGAAATCATTGAAAAGAAGAAAGAGTCTTTCATTTTCAACTGCCTTCTCTCCCTGCCTCGGAATTGTAGAATTTCTTCTTACAAGAATTCTCCTTCCAATCTTAGGAAACACCTTGAGGTATGCCATTTTTATTCTAGTGCTCATATTTAAATTAGTAATCCAACAGTAGCTTGCAGAAAACGGTTTCATTGTTTTTGTTAAGTTTCATTGTTTATGTTCACCGAAGTTTGAAATAGTTGAAGCTCAGTGCTCTGATTTTGATGTTAGCACTTTTTGGTGGAATAAATTCTATTTTGACTAGTTTTGCATGCAGCGTATGATACTAAAACAGTTGTCAGGTGGAGTGGAGAGCCCCTTATTAACAGAGATGGCCTTTCAGCACGGCAGGGCTTATTTTTAGTCTAGTTTGAGTCGCTTATAATGTACATTTGAAAAAGTAAAACGCATAAAACATCTTTCCAGACATGAGAAGCATTTATTAACATCTTGTCCAACAAAAGACAACATTTAATAACACGTTTTTACTCCAAACTCACTTCATAATGACAGTTGTGCATCCTGAGAGATAATAAGGCTGTCATGTGTTTATTAGTGATGTTTAATAAATCAAAGCGTTTCAATCTGCTGTTTATTCTACAGCGATACGACGCGTGTTATCTTCTTCTACTGCATAGCATATTTTGAGTTTCTGCGTAAGAGCGCCCTCTGGCTTTCAGATGGAGAAGCATTTACTACTGATCACAGAGCAGTACAGCTCTGACAAGCTGCGCATTAAATAATCGCAGCCTTTGCCCTAATATGAGGATTATGAAAAGCTTCAGGAGTCATCTGAACATGGCACGTCTGCAGCAGACAGAGTAAAGTCAAAAACACACACGCAACAAATGGCCGAATCATTTAGCAAGAAAGTTCCTTACAACAGGAAAAGCAACAGATGGAAAGATATAACAAACACTATCACCAATTACTTTTCCAAATAAAACATTTTTGAATGATGCAAAATATCATCTGATTATCGTTATCGGAAAAGTCTTTTATTAAACTTAAACTTGCAACTGTTACAAATAAACCTTAAAATAAACTCTCAAATCCTGTTATTTCATTTGGTTCTAAAGGAAATTGTTTGGCTTCAAGGTTTTGGGCTCATGGTCATTTTAATAGATAGCGGTGTCTGAATAATAATATTCTGTTAATAGATCAGTGTGCCAAGAGTAACAGAGTCTTTTCACATAAACTGAGATGATTAAGCAAGAGACTTGTGACAAAAATTGAGGCCATTATAGCCTTAATAAATTATAGTACTTCGAATACTTAAGTACATTCGAAGGCAAATACTTTTGTACTTTTACTCAAGTAAAATTTAAAAGGGAGTACTTTTACTTTTACTGGAGTAATATTTTACCTAGTGTATCTCAACTTTAACTCAAGTACCTGGTTTGTGTACTTCGTCCACCACTGCGCATCAGTAAAGAAACCATTTATTAGTTTAGCTACTGCAAAAAACAACTTGCATTAAAAGACTGGAGTGTGGAATATTGCAGCCGTGTTCTGCAGTTCAACAAGTCAAAATTTAACAACATTTTCAGGTATGTTTGTAGGAGATGACTGGAGTATTTTAATACCAAATGCATGCAAACAAAGGTATTGGGACAAATGTGTTGGAAGGATCTACAAAGTTGAAAAATGGACAAGTATTGGGAATCCTGCGTAACACAATGTAAAAGGATCTGGTTGGAGATCAGATGTGTATTTGCCAACATGATAATAATCCCAAACACACTGCACATGCAACTAAGTTGTGCACAATAAAAGTGTGCATGCTCAGCATTTTGAAGTCTTCAAGTGGCCTCCTCAGTCCTCTGACCTTTAAGCCATTGAAAACCACTGGGAAATTATAAACCTGAATTGTGATAAGTCATGCAGGTTTCCCTTTGACGGTTAACTTTGGGAAGAACTTACAGAAGATTGGAAAGAAGTTAACAATGACACATTAACAGAGTTTACACAGAGTCAATGCTTAGCAGAATAGCTGCTATATTCAAAAACAAGGGATAAACAACAACATACTAAAAACTAATTGTAGTTATAATTGTCTCATTTTCTTTTGGTTTTGTTTTGCCTCAGTTCTCTGTGATTGTTAGTTTCAATGGTTATTCAATAGTTCTTAACCTTTTCATAGTTTCTTTGACTACTCTGTGTATTTAAACCCTTAGTTTGCTCTGTCCATTGGTCTTTGTCATCTTAGTTTTATTTCTCTTACCCGTTCCTTGAATATTGTAATTAAAGACTTATTGTAGTAAATCTCGTGCGTCGTGCAATTTGTGCAACCAAGCCCTGCCAGTAGTCAATGGAGGCTTTTGGAGGGATTTCCTGTGAGCTTTTTGTTTTTCTATGCCTTTTTTTTCAAAATACAATAAAACCCTAATTTAATTAGGCTGTATGCTGGAGTTTGCCTTATTTGCCAAATAATTTTAGCATTTTAATACCTTAACTACGTTTAGAGTATTCTTCTTCCCAATATAACATACTCCTCATATACAGTGGGTACGGAAATTATTCAGACCCCCTTAAATTTTTCACTCTTTATATTGCAGCCATTTGCTAAAATCATTTAGTTCATTTCATTTTCAACAGTTCATTTTTTTTCTTCATTAATGTACACACAGCACTCCATATTGACAGAAAAACACAGAATTCTTGACATTTTTGCAAAATTATTTAAAAAAAAAGAAAAACTGAAATATCACATGGTCCTAAGTATTCAGACCCTTTGCTCAGTATTTAGTATAAGCACCTTTTGATCTAATACAGCCATGAGTCTTTTTGGGAAAGATGCAACTAGTTTTTTTGGGGGGGATCCTCTGCCATTCCTCCTTGCAGATCCTCTCCAGTTCTGTCAGGTTGGATGGTAAACGTTGGTGGACAGCCATTTTTAGGTCTCTCCAGAGATGTTCAATTGGGTTTAAGTCAGGGCTCTGGCTGGGCCATTCAAGAACAGTCATGGAGTTGTTGTGAAGCCACTCTTTTGTTATTTTAGCTGTGTGCTTGGGGTCATTGTCTGGTCATCGGCCCAGTCTGAGGTCCTGAGCATTCTGGAGAAGGTTTTTGTCGAGGATATCCCTGTACTTGTGCCGCATTCATCTTTCCCTCGATTGCAACCAGTTGTCCTGTCCCTGCAGCTGAAAAACACCCCCAAAGCATGATGCTGCCAGCACCATGCTTCACTGTTGGGACTGTTATTGGACAGGTGATGAGCAGTGCCTGGTTTTCTCCACACATACCACTTAGAATTAAGGCCAAAATGTTCAATCTTGGTCTCATCAGACCAGAGAATCTTATTTCTCACCATCTTGGAGTCCTTCAGGTGTTTTTTAGCAAACTCCATGCAGGTTTTCATGTGTCTTGCACTGAGGAGAGGCTTCCGTCGGGCCACTCTGCCATAAAGCCCCGACTGGTGGAGGGCGGCAGTGATGGTTGACTTTCTACAACTTTCTCTCATCTCCCGACTGCATCTCTGGAGCTCAGCCACAGTGATCTTTGGGTTCTTCTTTACCTCTCTCACCAAGGCTCTTCTCCCCCGATAGCTCAGTTTGGCCGGACAGCCAGCTCTAGGAAGGGTTCTGGTTGTCCCAAACGTCTTCCATTTAAGGATAATGGAGGCCACTGTGCTCTTAGGAACCTTAAGTGCAACAGAAATTTTTTTGTAACCTTGGCCAGATCTGTGCCTTGCCACAATTCTGTCTCTGAGCTCTTCAGGCAGTTCCTTTGACCTTGTGATTCTCATTTGCTCTGACATGCACTGTGAGCTGTAAGGTCTTATATAGACAGGTGTGTGGCTTTCCTAATCAAGTCCAATCAGTATAATCAAACACAGCTGGACTCAAAAGAAGGTGTTGAACCATCTCAAGGATGATCAGAATAAATGGACAGCACCCGAGTTAAATATATGAGTGTCACAGCAAAGGGTCTGAATACTTAGGACCATGTGATATTTCAGTTTTTCTTTTTTAATAAATCTGCAAAAATGTCAAGCATTCTGTGTTTTTCTGTCAATATGGGGTGCTGTGTGTACATCAATGAGGAAAAAAAAAATGAACAAATGATTTTAGCAAAATTTAAGGGGGTCTGAATACTTTCCATACCCACTGTATATTACAGTTAGATTCTGTTGTCTTATATTTTGAAATTCTGTTCCATTTCCTTTTGCTCCCGTTTCCCTGCTCTGTTTAGTTTCGGTTTCCTTGGTTACATTCTCATTTGTTTTAATGGTTGCTTTTTATGTTTGCCATTTACTCCCTATAGAGGGTATGCATTGACATCACTTTCCCGCAGGAACATGCCCCCTCAGCCGGACTGAGTGGTAAAAGAGCCTGCTGTATGACTGGATTTAATGGGGGAAGACTAAAACACGAGTAAAACAAACAGTTAAACTAAAGGTTGGACTCGATAGTGTTCCTGTTACAACTTACCAAAGATCCTCTAATCCATATTGACATGCAGCCGGGAATCGTGTTTCTAGACCTTTATATTTGTGCCTGATTTCGCCGCCGGGGAAATAAATCAAATTTGCCAGTGAACGCTTTATATAAATATAATATAGGTAGGTCTAAATCGGGATAATCACTTATATCAATGTTATATATAATCCAGTCCTAAAACACCCAAGTGACCGTTCGCAAAACCTTCGCTATGCCCAACAACCCATGCACTCTCACACCACACATCATGTTCTCACACAGTGAAAAATACATCGCGGAGCAAAGAGGACACTGACAACGTGTGAAACAGTTTCATATTTAAAATATTGTAATTTTTAAAGAAGTTTAAACAATAAATACCATATAGTGGCTCCTTAATGTGTTGTGACAGATCGCTGTAGCTCCTCGCGGCTCGTGAACCAACCATCTCTTCATACTAGTTAATTTATAGCATCAAATAAACATGAATGGACATCAGTAGAAATGTTGTTTCAACCGCGGAAAGATGTGAGTACACACAAATTTTCAAGTTCAAGTTAACCAACGTTAATCTACTAACTCCCCTGACTGCTTTGTCAGACAAAATGGCAGATTCGGGGTTATGATTGGTCAGATCGCCTTTCAATCAAACTGTTTGTGAAGGGTCAACTATGCAGAATATAAGATGGTAAATGTTTAATAGAGGAGTCGTCAACACAATATATAACAATACAATATATTGGGTATGATTTTAACCCAGAATTCAACATATTGACAAAATAAGGACAAATCCACGTTTCTCTGCCTGGAGTCAGTTGTTTCTGTGAATTGCAGCGATCCATTTGCTTCTCTTTCCCGTTTTGGCTTTCTATAAAAATATACCTCGTCAACCTTATTTGTAGTCAATTGCAAAGCTCTTATCTGTTTTTTTGTTTTTCACAGCAGTCTTTTTGCCACTCAGCCAAATGTTTTTGAAATAAAAAGCCTGTTGAATTGCACCAATTGAAAAAAAAGTGCATTGTGTTAACCGTGCTTGCATTTTGATGCATTGTATTTTTAGGGCTTGCATTTTGTGGGCTGAAATTCAACATGGTTGTATATTTATGCTGTGTGTATGCTTCACCCACATTTTCATTATTAAAAATTCATAGATTCTTACTCACCTTTCAGATTTCACTTTAAACAGACTAAATATGTTGGAAAATACAACCTAAAATATTCAACAGGCAATATTCGGTCCATTTTATTTTGCTTTAAAAATTTGCTTCCACAAATTCAGTGGTTATAATTTGACAGAAAATTCAACATTGGACAGCTGGGAATTGCAAGAATAGAAGTAGATTGCAGATGCATGATCTCCATCTGCTGTTAGTTGTGATGGTGGTGCAAACGGCTGTTGACGAAGTTCAAGCTCAAACCGGTGGGCAATGTCCCCCCCCCCTTTTTTTCCTTTCCTTTTTTTTCCTTTTCAGCACTACAGAATTTTAAGAAAATCCAATAGAACAGAGCACAACAAAAAATAAATAAAAGTAAAACAGTAGAGAGAGAAAAGAAATAAAAATTACACAGCATGGTCTTCTAGTTTAAATTTCCTCAATAAACCAAGTAGTCTTTTTCCTGTTATGCATATTAACCTTAAAGAAACCTTAATCCTTAAAGTTTTACAGTACAACCAAAATTCTTTTTGAAAAACAGAAAACAATGGCTTTGTTTTAAGGCGCTTGAAACAGAAATTACAATTATTGTGGTCAATATTAAATCTATGTCTAAGAAATGCTAAAGATGGGTACATATCATTAAAAGTTTTAAAATGTACTTTCTTGGCTTTGGGAGGTATAGGAAAGGAGAGATAAAAAAATGTATTTATGAATGGAGCTCTTGGGAAAAATTTGATTCACATTATTTCGACTGGCTAGATTTGGAAATTTATCTTGGGTTAATACAGCTCTGATTAATTTATTTGGCAAGCTACTTGTAATAAAATCTTGCCCATTTATTTTTAAAGACAGTAAATGCAGAGCTTCAGTTACATTGGGCACTGTATAACTAACCTAGACCTTTGGAATGCAGTTCAACGCCATATTAAATTGCTGGTAATCACAATAAAAGTATTTTTCACAAAATGTTTTGTGGTTCATTAAACAACTTTCTTTATCTAACAGGTGAACAAAAGACCAGACACCTCTCTCCCACCATTCTCTCAAAAAAAAGTTTATTTATTATTCCAAATCAGTGAATTTTGGGGGTGGAAAAATTCTGTTTATAAATCAGCTTCCAGTATAAGAGAAGCTGCTTTTGAAATTCTGACAGTTTAAGACAGAGATTTTGTATTGAGAAATCACAACATAATAAAAATTCTATTCCACCAACACTTTTAAAGATATTCCTAGGCAGTGTGCAACGTTTTGCTACGGTTTCTGGGTTGAACAACATGTTTCCTGGAAACCAACGGGGTTTCAGATATGTTTTCTCTTGTTTGGTGGGTGTGTCAAAAATGTCAGCCCAATCAGCAACAACGTGTATATAAACCACTCAGTATTAAAGAGACAGCTCACACAATGGGTCCAAGTAAAGTCGTTTTCAAACGTGTCTGCTGCTGCTTGGTATTCGCAACAATTGAAGATATTAGAAGACATGTTTGTCGTAAGAGTTTTATAGTAAAAATATAGCACATCAACATGATGATGTAGGTTTTAGCTTCATTGTAAGCCAAGTTTATTTATATTTCATACACAATGGTAATTAAGTGCTTTATATAAAAATGAGAAAGAAAATACAAGGAATTAAAAAAGAACTAGAAATAAAATAATTTAAATTAGAATTCATTACCAGGAGACAAAAAAGAATTAAATGCGATAATTAAATTGTTTGATCACAATAATTAGGAACCACAGTTTCTACAAATCCCTTCACTCGATTAGGTTGTTCTCTTTTATTCTGGACGGCAAGGGCAGTACTGCATATTTTGCAGTATTAAACATGTATTTATACTGATCTCATCAGGCTCCGAAAACTCGTCAAAAAGAACACAAACAATGGCCTTCTCAGCTGCCATAGTTGCAACTCTTACGTCACAGAACAGGGTGTCCAACGCACCACCGTTTCAGTTTAAAAAATGTTTTGCAACATTTTGTCAGGGCGGAAAGCAGCCCTGGGCAACGGCTACAGTCATTATTCATTCACAAAAACAGATTTACAGAAATAGAGCAAGTGGTAGTGTATGTGTGATTATCAGGGCCAGAATATATGCTATGTATATGCATTTTTTTTTCATTAGTACAATTCAACAAGCTTTTTTTATTTCAAACACTTTTGGCATTAATTAACTTACATAGGTGTAACCGCAGTCACTCCGGCCAGGTGACGTCACGTGCATACCCTCCATTCAGTTCATTCCCTTGTTATTTCTTGTCTATGGGGATTTGGTTGTTTATGTATGATTTTTACTTCTGTGTTCTTTAATAAAGTGATTTTGTTTTGGACTCTCTGCCATGTGCTTACTACAGCCAATCATGACAATAGTATCATTATACAGTATACTATAACAAATAACAAATGTCTATTTTGTTATGAACATATTAGTACGGTATATATATCATATAACATGTACTGTAGGCCATACATCATGAGCTGGGTTGTGAGAATTATTTCAATATGTAGCAAATTTCTTTATTGTGAGTGAGCTAGATGTCATGTCACAACATGCTGCAAATATCTGGTTTAGACATGGTGTTTTTTAAAACGAGCCATGTGTAGTTCCTGCTTTCAGTTTTAGGAGATGAAGCAGTGAAGGGAAACGCACTGTGTGTGTGTGTAGCTGCTTATAGCAGCCAGGTAAAACACAGGGGGTTCCTCACCACTGCTGTCCAGCGCTCCTGTCTGCGGTTATGCTGCATGCAAGAAAGAGGCAGTGTGGAAGAAAGCCAATGTGTTGACTGGGTGGAGGAGAGTAAATTTGCATGAGATTTGAAAAAAGAGTTTATACAAAAATGAAAATGTAATCATTTAATCACCTGCATGTTGTTCAAAACCTGTATGACTTCCTTGATATACTTGCGGTGCTCTTTTCCATACAATAAAAGTGAATGAAGACTGACACTGATGAGCTCTGAAAAAGACCATAAATTAGTCTAAACAGCATATACCTCATTATAATTCAAGTCTGCTGAAACTATGAAAGTTGTTTTTGTTTTGAGAAAAAAAAAAAAAAATTATATATATATATATATATATATATATATATAAGATAGGAATAAGATAAAGGGGGGAAAAAAGTAGGACAGTTTGGAAAGACATCAAAATGATGACAGAACTTTAATTTTCAGTTGAATGATTCCTTTAAGTCTAGTCAATTTATAAAAGCACTTTTCACAACACAGAAAATCATGATGGTAATGTTTCAATCTTTATATCTTCATGTCTTAGTTGCATTTATTTTGCAATGATACAAGCAATAAAGCAGTTGAGATTTGCTATGTAGCTTTACATGAGTATACTATATGTATACTTATAAAGAGCTTGGTGATAATATAGCTTTTTGTGAAATTATAAACAGTCAAGCACATGAGATTTTATGTCTCATATTGGTAGACTGAACTTAATCCATCTTCCCACTCTTAGACAATTATTCCCACAATACAGTTTCTCTGCTCTTCTCGGCTGCATGAGATTGAGAAAACAGCCATAAGAATAGGAGCGATGTATGTTTGAGGGAATCAGTGAGCACCGGTGCATCTTGGGGCTGTTCGGCTGCCACATTGAGTCTGATGCAAATGTAAATACAGTCTTTCATGCGGCTGTAGGCTGGATCCACCTACTCTGTGTCTCGACCCACGCACAATAACAACACGCCAGAGGATCTCTGGAGGAGGATGAAACCACACAAGATGAATTGCTTATGCAGGGGAAAGTTTTACTAGTGGAAGTGATTTGCATGAACCCCTAACCCTAATTTAACCCTCTTAGAAGAAAAGGTTGTAATTAGAATCTTAAAGGGTTAGGAGCTTCATAAAGAACATTTTAGGGGTTCCCATCATGGGATCATTTTATAGATTTAGTATCAATTAATCTTGCTTTAATTCATTTTTATTTAATGAATTAAACAGCTCGTAAACATACTTTATCACTACAACAAAAATTGCAATTACATTCTGCAAAGGTACAGTAAGTGATTTCTGAGAAACATTGATATTTGAAATTGAGACCCAAACAAACACATTGCATTTACAGTTGTGTTCAAAATTATTCAACCCCCCAATGCTGTAAATGGTTTTAGAGAATTTAGAGTACATTTGTAATTGAATTCAGAATGAAATCCTACAAGGACTTCTTAAAGAAGCATATGCAACTAAAATGACATCAATTGGTTTTGTAATACAGTAGTAAATGTTTCTTTTGTGAATTCTTCATTGACACAATTATTCAACCCCTTAAAGACTACCACTCTGAAGAACAGAGGTCCATTGAAGTGTTTTCAATCAGGTATTGAAAGCACCTGTGGATGTCAGGGAGCAGCAATAAAGCCTAATAAGCACCAATTAGGCAGCTTTAAAATGACTGTGATACTCAGCTCCTTCTAGACATTTACTGGTGTGGTTACAAACATGGTGAAGTCAAGAGAATGGTCCAGGAAGACAAGAGAAGAGGTGATTACTCTTCACAGGAAGGGCAATGGCTATAAGAAGATTGCAAAGATGTTAAACATACCAAGAGACACCATAGGAAGCATCATTCGCAAATTCAAGGCAAAGGGCACTGTTGAAACGCTACCTGGTCGTGGCAAAAAGAAGATGCTGACTTCGACTGCTGTGCGCTACCTGAAGCGTAGAGTGGAGAAAAGTCCCCGTGTGACTGCTGAGGAACTGAGAAAAGATTTGTCAGATGTAGGTACTGAAGTTTCTGCTCAGACAATACGGCGCACCCTGCGTAATGAAGGCCTCCATGCCAGAACTCCCAGGCGCACCCCCTTGCTGTCTCCAAAGAATAAGAAGAGTCGACTGCAGTATGCCAAAAGTCATGTGGACAAACCACAGAAGTTTTGGGATAGTGTTCTGTGGACTGATGAAACAAAATTAGAACTGTTTGGGCCCATGGATCAACGCTATGTTTGGAGGAGGAAGAACAAGGCCTATGAAGAAAAGAACACCTTGCCTACTGTGAAGCATGGCGGGGGGTCAATCATGCTTTGGGGCTGTTTTGCTTCTGCAGGTACTGGGAAGCTTCAGCGTGTGCAAGGTACCATGAATTCTCTTCAGTACCAGGAGATATTGGAGGACAATGTGATGCAGTCCGTCACAAACCTGAGGCTTGGGAGACGTTGGACCTTTCAACAGGACAATGATCCCAAGCATACCTCCAAGTCCACTAGAGCATGGTTGCAGATTAAAGGCTGGAACATTTTGAAATGGCCATCGCAGTCACCAGACTTAAATCCGATTGAGAACCTCTGGTGGGACTTAAAGAAAGCAGTTGCAGTGCGCAAGCCTAAGAATGTGACTGAACTGGAGGCTTTTGCCCATGATGAATGGGCGAAGATACCCGTAGCTCGCTGCAAGACACTTGTGTCAAGCTATGCTTCACGTTTAAAAGCTGTTATAACTGTAAAAGGATGTTGTACTAAGTATTAAGATTGAATGTCACTTGGGGGTTGAATAAAACTGATAATGATGTGAGCAGAGAAAAGACATTTGTGGTTATTTCATTATAAATGTTATGTTATATTTGTCTGACCTACACGTGCCTCTTTGATTTAATTGTAAGCAGGATGACTGAATGATCAAAATCAATGTCAAACCGGCCAAAACAATCAATTTCAGTGGGGGTTGAATAATTTTGAACACAACTGTATTTCTTTAATATCTTTAATTTGCCAGTCCAAGCACCTTTTAAGACAATGATCTTGCGCGTTTAGCGCCATCACTTAACTAATGAGAATTCATTAATTAAATACCTTCTTTCTCATTTATTTAATCCTGACATAATATTCGACCACAGCTTCCTGTAAATTAGGTATTGGCAATAGGTAGTGACGTTGATAGCTACTCTTCAAGTCAAGGTAATATCATTGGTAAATTAGACTAATCTGGATACGTCGTTTTAATAAGGGGATTTTTAGGGTTCATGTCAGGGACAAAATAAAGTGTATAATAATGACTGCAGTCTTGTATAATTCCAGAGCCTGTTTTGATGTGAAATAAATTAACTTCTATATGATAGCAGTCAGAGTAGACACTGAAAAACCTGGAATCGAACAACCCTACAAAGCAACCTCATCATCTGTTTTCATCTCTCCAGTGCTGGAAAGCTTTTCGGATATTAACACAGGTCCTAACACTGATCGTAACCCTTCTTTTTCTAATTATATTCCTCTGACCTTTTCCTCTTCGTTATATCTCAGCCATTTCTCTTTCTATAGTCTTTCTTCAAATCTCCCTTTTCCTCCCCCATCATGAGCATATACACCCCTATTGCGGAGTGATTTATAATCCTGCAATGTTTTTCGTGCTCTGTGGATCGGTCTGAGCCACTTTGTTTTTTCTCCTATTTACACAGCCAGGATTATGTACAACATTATACTTTTTTTTTAGCACACACACAGAATAAACATTTAGCAAATATTCACAAAATTGTTTAGGTGTTGATTTAAATTTTCAACAGCATTTCTCAGAAATTTCTTACTGCACCTTTAAGACATTTCTCTTGAACCTTTTTGGCATAATGGGTTCTTTAAAATGTAGTCAAGAACCATAGGGTTCTATACCACCCCATTGAACCTTTTTTCTAAAAGTTGATTGAAGCACAAATTAGTTAAAATTTCTACATATAGTGTACAAGCTGACAACGAGATTAAAAAAGCGTTACGACAGAAAAATTGATCCTGATCACTAATCAGTGTATCTGCGCTTCCTTAGTCCATTATCCTGGAATCAATACCGACTCAAAGCACCGGTCATTGTGTTGTGCTGTCATGTGCTGGGTAACAGACGGATGAAGGCAGCACGACAGCAGCCGCTTGTATCTGTCCCATTGATGGATTACTGACAAGCAGCATCTTGTTAAAGGGAAAATTGGCGCTTAAATGTGAAAAATCGCCTTTAATTCCATTGTGACAACAAATCAAAGGTAGTTGTAGCGTAAATGGCTATTTGAGGTAATAGAAAGAATTTAGCTTTTCACTGGCAATTACTCAAGCACTGTCTCAAGACTGTTTTGCACCTATGAGATGCTCAAACATCATATTTATGAAAAATAAAAAGGCAGGATAATGAAACTTGACTTCTATCAAACAGAAGCATTTTTTTTCAATTACGTTCTAAATTGTATGAGATTTTGGCTACTCTTATAAATGTAATCCTCTCAGAGATGTGGCCCTAGCTTTTAGGGGGCCTTAAAGGCCCATTGAAGTGTCTTTGAATGCACAGCATTCAATGTGTTGACATAATTTCAACTGAAACAGGAAGTTTTGTATTCCTGATATGTGAAACTGGAACTAATAAGAAATTAATTCTTGATATCAACAATTGAATTTGAATGGCAGCCTATGGCGAGATTTCACTAGTAAAAATACAATTCTTGATATCAAAAATTATAGTTTATACTAGGGGAAATTGAATTGTTGATATCAAGAATTAATGTTGTTACTAGTGGAAATGTAATTCTTGATATCAAAAATTGCCATTGTTACTAGTGGAAATCTAATTCCTGATATCAAGAATTAACATTTTTACTAGTGAAAATCTAATTGTTGATATCACAAGTTCATATCCTGAAAATGAATAAAAGTCAAAACAGATTGCCTTAATACTTCACATGAAAGGTCGTCATCGTGGCGAAGCTGTATTAGGGGCCGTTCACATATCTCGTCTAAAAACGTGTGCAAAGCATGGTTGCGCCGTTTCCTCCTTCTTTCGAAAGCGCTTGCACTCCTGTGGCATCAGTTCATGGTTGCATAGCAATGATAAGGCAAGTGATCTGGAAAGGAGAAAGCGCAGTGGCTGCGCTTTGCATGATATGTGAACAGCCCCTTAAAAGAATATGAAGCAGCCGTGGCAGCAGTTATTAGCTCTAAGCCTAAAACACGGAGCGTCGATATCCCCATTCAGTAAGCATTTGAAAAGTGTAAAACGTTTTCCAGAGACAGAGAAGAGAACTGACAGTGAAGAGAACTATATAATTTCAGAGAAATTTGTTGAGGATGCACTTTTGTTAATTTTTTTTTCGAGGGTGACAAATGTTTATGGCATTTTATTTATGTATTTGAAAAACAGACTTAGTTTATATACCTTCCTCATCCTCATGCACTAAAGGCTGAATAGATGCATTTCTTTGTTAAGCATGAAATGCTTGAATATAAATTTGTTGTTAAGTGCAGATAAACCTAGTATAAACCGTGTCATAGTTCTGTTAAACCCTTTCTGTTGCTAAGTATTGTGGTGTCTTACAAAAAAAATAAAAACATTTGCTAATATTTGCTATTATAGTTAGGCCAGGGCTACTAAAATATCAGTTTCATCACTGCATCTTAGATTTTCTATTCTCCTGGGTGCACAAACTGCAGATTATATGGATATTATAATATAATAATATGAACTTATTGGTTATCGGTATCTATATCGGTATCGGCCATGAGAAGGCCTTAATTATCAGTTATCAGTATCGGTTAAAATTTTTCATTCCTAGTTATATTAAAATGCTAATATAATTTGTGCAGAGAATTAGCTTATTTTACTGTAAATAAAAAAAGCCTGACAATATCACTGCTAAATATTGTGGTATTCCGCAACATTTCTCACAGATACGCCCCCAACTCGCAATGATCGGGGCTTAAATAAAATCCAGCGCTTCCCACTATTTACAACTTTGTGGTGGTGTTCATGTACGTTCAACTCGTAAATACAATCTTTTTGACATGACTAGTCGAAATATCAATAAGCTTAGATCATGAGGTACTCACTACATTTCCCATAATCCTGGCTCACACATGCACACACTTCACAATCATCCACACCTGCCATCACTCTCCCTCATCAGATCCACTACATTTTAGCAGGATAACCCCAGTTCACTCTGTCTGGTCTCGTCATTCTACACTGAACTATACTTGACCACTTACCTTTGGATTACCTGCCTGAGTACCCCCGTCTTGAACTGTATCCTTATCCTACCAATCTTCAGCCACCAAGTCATCTCTCATTTTAGCCTGCAACCAGATAAGACCTGTCACTTACAAGCCAGTATCACCATAATGATCTGCTTTCCAGAGACTCAACTGTTAACATCCTGTGTGTTGTTGAATAAACTCTATTCAGATTTTACCTTTGTCTGTGTTCTTCTGTTTTATGACACATTTTTAAAACAATATAATTGAATGTATTGTTTAATATATTTAAACAATAGAAATAAAAGTTAGTTGTGTGTGTGTGTAGTGCTGGGCGGTTTAACAAAAAAAAAAAAAAATTCAGGTGAATAAAAGGGCAAATAAAAATTTATTTAAAAAAAATTAAATCAAATCAGTTCATAAAGCTAACGATTTAGTTTAAAATGTAATCGAATGTATTTAATTAAATAAATATGTAGGCTATATTTTTACTGTGCAATTTCAGTCATTTCAATGAAGACCTTTAAGTTTGTGTGTTTTAATAAACGGTCTCATTATTATCTCTATTAATCGAAGTACACTAGGTCAGGTCTGCCCCAAATACTTTTCCAATTGTGAATTAACAACGGAATGAATCAATACAAATATATAGAATAAGATGGACAATGACACCATTTTCTTTAAGAGCTGCTATGCAGCCAAATATTGTTTGCCAATTATTACTGTAAAGCTGCTTTGACACAATTTGCATTGTAAAAAGCATTATATAAGTAAATGTGACTTGACTATTGTACAATAGTAATATTACTGTTATTTCAAGTTATGTCAAACTTTTATTTTGACAGGGTCGTATCAAATTAAATGGTGAAATGTTCATAAAAGTGAGTCTAAGAGCACTTCTGCAGATAAGGTTCATGTACAGAAAATAAGACAGCAGACACTGAAATTATCGCTAGCGTCACGCGTGCTTCAGTATGTGTAGTAGTAGCGGCACGCAGACTAAAGATTTCAATAGCAGTTGTTATTAGCTTTAATATTCAGAGACACTAGTCCGTATCGATATGTTTCATTGTACAGCCCTACTTTAGATTTATTCATCGAAAAATTGGTCAATTCTGTGACGTTCCCCTTTACACAGTAAGTTCTTGTGTCTGGATTCCGTGATTTCATCCGTGTTTTCTGCACCGCTGAAATCATATGGCTCTACATGGTATTTGCAGTATTAAAGAGAGCTAATTTTATGAGCTGTCTATTGTTGTGTAATAAAATTGTTTCCATTAGTGTAAGAATTGAAATTCGCTCTCTATACACAGTTGTTTCAACGACAGGCCGTTTGAATGTCTGCTGAGGAAAGCTCTTTAGTCATTTTAACATTCCCATGACAGCGCTAATCAATGCATTTATCAGTTGCATCTCCTAGGAAGTTAAGTAAAGACAACTTCCTTGTTTCAGTCCATTTCAATATAAAAGTCGTTGCGACTGACTCACTCACTCACTCACTCATAGTCTTTGCCGCCATCTCGTGGCGTATTAATGTAACTTTCACAAGTCGAAATCACTAGCGTACTCTCTTCAATACCAAATATTATTATTGTATTAGTATAAGTTTTTTTTAATAAATAATATTTATATTTAATTTAACAACAAGCCATTATAAGAGTATAAGAAATAAAATAGAAAATAAACACGCTAACAGTTCAGTCAAATGTACAAAGAAAGCACTCTAGTTAGTACAGGATTTAATTTCAATGTATAAAGTTATGAAAATTAATATAGCCATCAAGTCAAATCTATCAACTCTGGAACAAGTAGTAAATTACTAAGACCAACGATTGCCCATTTGACACACCCAAAACGAATGATAGCTCATGTTTAAACTTTAAACACTACATAAGAGCCAGAGGCAAACTCCCGAAGGACTGACCGAGATGGCTGACATTTTTGATTGGCTGACATCTGTGCGATACTTTAGTGATAGCACTCCTACCTTTTCACCGTTTCATTCCGAGAAAATCCACCGTAATTTTTGCGAATACTACAGTTTTAATAGTTTTTTAGGCAAGAACGTAGTTGTTTAGACCTGAAATATGTGACTCATATTTAATCATAGCGCCTAGCTTAATCTCGGCCAGTGTTTCGGTGATTTGCCGCTGTGCCTTAAAGTGTTTAAACATGAGATATGATTTACTTTGGGTAATTAAAACGGGCAATCTTTGCTCTTATTAATCTATTACTTATTCCAGAGCTAATCGAATTGTGCTACGTTAAATTTGATCATTTAATATTAAGGCTGTATTTACATCCTCTATAGCATAGCATATTGGGAAATATCAGACGAAGACAATTCTCCGCTCTTCAAATACATAAAACGTTAGCCTTTATAAACAGTGTTTCTTGAGCAAAGAAAACACTGTAATTTTTTTTTTTCAAACATCAGATATTTATTTACCTTTGCATTGCAAAGAAGCAGAGATCTCCAAACCGCGTGAGACACTTCATTGGCAGAGGTGGGCGGATTCATGAGGTTTGAGGATCCAATGGAGTTACTAGGTTTTGTCACAAGCTCTTTAAAATCCCTTTCATTCGTTAAATATTTGTAAAACCCACACTAGTGTAATTCATAATGGCTAATGTTAATTTAAATATTGGTGTTAAATAAATATTATATTGAAATATATTTATAAATATGTTGTATTTGCCATGAGGGCTTATTATGCATTGAGTGAAAGTTACATTAATACGCCATTAGATGGCGGCAAAACTTTACGAGTGAATGAGACTCATTCAACGAGTCAGTCGCAAGACTTTCACGTTGAAAGGAACTTGTTTTAGCACTGTATGTAGTGGAAAATTCCATTAGCTGTAATATGAACTAATGCAAAGATCGCTTTCCTCAGCGGACATTCAAACGGATTTTTTTTTTTACAATGGATATAATATTATGGACATCGACCTGAAGAATGAATGATATATCAGACGCAGGTAATGCTCTCTCTCTCTCTCTCTCTCTCTCTCTCTCTCTCTCTCTCTCTCTCTCAGTAATAATGAGTTTCAATGGAGGAACTCAACATTCCTTCGTTTCTAGTTTTAAAGTGACGTTTTAGAATTAGTAACGAAATTAAATCTTCCTTGTTTTTCTACTATTAAAGTATGGTCTGGTATTAATACGTTTCTGTTACCTAACAATATGAAAGAACTTTAAATAAAATTCTTCAAAATTACCATCCACGTAACTCTTTTCTTTCTAAATTTAAGTTGGTCATTTCTTCACAATGCGCATTCTGTTACTCTAATCTTTAAACAGTATCACCTTTATTTTCTGAATGTGACTATGCAAATGATTTTTGGAAAGAAGTAGCCTGGTTTATTTTCTCTGCTACAACAAACTTATTTTTGAAGTAATTAATGTACTGTTTTTGATGTGGGAAACGGGGTCAAAGGAGATGGACAATGTGTTAAAATTGCTAACTATCTGTGGCCTATTTCATCTTCACAAATGTAAAGTTACTGACTGTATGTCCAATATGACTATGCTTTTCTGTATTGATCTAAATCTATTTTATGACTCTCTTTGTTCGTCGTTCAACAAGAAAGCTACTAAAACTGCACTACTGTTGAAAAAAATTATGATTTCATTATAATGATCACCTGTGTTTTTTTATATATTTAATTACTTACTGTTTTAGATGTTTTTGTTAAATAATTTTTTGCTTACTTGTGTGTATATATATATATATATATATATATATATATACACTTCATTATCATTTGATTTGGTTCCATAAAGCAAGATCACACTCGTAGCTGTGCGATATGGCTATATATCAGCATGCTATGATTACCTATGGCCGAATCACAGCTGTGCTGATATACTGTACAGCCATTTCGCATGGCTACTCGTGTGATCTTGCTTTATGGAACCAAATCAAATGATAATGAATCAGACTAACTTAAATAAGCCTAGCTTATTTGGTAAACTTTTATGGAACTGGCCTCTGTTTAACTGCATCTCTGTAAGCCAGAGCAATATTGATAGCAGCAGCACGTTTAGCTCATGTTCTGTTCTTTTCTGGGTTTAAGTGACTTTCAATTTTCTTTCTTCTCAGGTTTTGTTGTGAGCTGTGAGCGTGTAAATAGCTGAACGCTGTTGTAATTACACTCAAATGCTACTCTGCTGGTTTGCTGAATTTCACAGGCTTTCAGGAACAAACTATCACATCCTCCTCAAACACAAATCCACAGAGGTTCTTCCTGAACTCGCCAGACAATTGTGCTGAAAGTCCCTGAAAGTCCCTGAAAGAACCCTGTCGTCTGCAGTGAGTTTAAAAGACAGTTTAAGTTTCGTTTGACAGACACCATCTTGTCTGTCTGAGCCAGGAGAGTTTAGTGAAGTTCTACGGAGTTTGTTCTGAGGATCTTATGGGAGTTTTCCGGTGTTGTTTTTACAGAAAAGAGCTGCCATATGTGCATAAAACATTAAAGAATCAGTGTTTGTTCACCGTAACTCTCTAGGGGCCCTGATAGGGGAACTAGAGCACAATGACTGAGGTGTGTGTGCACGAGACTGCATGCTAATAGGTGTCCTAAATGTCATGATGGTAATGAATGGCTCATCTAAGCATGCTCACAAACCATCACATATTGTACACAGATGCAATACTGCACACTAAAATGGCAAGCTGAAATCACCTGTTCCAATCTGATTGGCAATGTGCAATTGACCCTTCGCAAACAGTTTGATTGACAGGGGATCTAACCAATCATAATGCCGAATCCGCCATCTTATCTGACAAAGCAGTCAGGGGAGTAGCCTATAGTAGGTTAATGTTGTTTAACTTGAAATATTGTGTGTACACATGTCTTTCCGTGGTTGAAACAACTTTCCTTCTGATGTCTATTCATGTTTATTTGATGCTATAAATGAACTAGTGAACTGGTTCACGAGCCGTTTGAAGGATCTGTCACAAAACATTAAGAAGCCACTATATGGAATTTAGTGTTTAAACTGCTTTAAAAAATTACAATATTTTGAATATGAAACCGTTTCATACGTTGTCAGTGTCCTCTTTGCTCCACGATGTATTTTGCACTGCGGGAGAACATGATGTGCGGTGTGAGAGAGCATGGGTTGTCGGGTATAGCAACAGGGGGCGGGTTTTGCGAAGGGTCAATTTGCGTGAGTCAAGGAACCACAGGTTTATATCGGTCACTGTTAGTTGTGTTTAATGGTTAGCAGATTGAGGCTACGACTAGTTTGTTACAAATCTGGTTTGTAGCTTGAATACCTTGACAGTATTCAATGTACTCATAAGTTTTGATTTAGACAGTTAGGTGAAGCTTATGAAAATATAAGTTTAAATTATATACGCATAAATTTACTGACTAATAAAATATTAGTTTTAATGATTCTCTTTTCTGTAAATACAAACCTTTTATTCTATTACAGTTAATTAGCCTACTGTAATACAATGTTTATTATTATTATTATTTAACAGCAATCAGTGCAACAAATACTATGTTATCCACCTTATTCCTGAGGAGCCTACTGTGGTTGAGGCTAGGAGGGATACAGCAATGGCCAGAAGTGAGCCTTCGCAAAGACCCCCCTTTAGTTACTGTTGCGCTCTCACACCACACATTATGTTCTCATGGAGTTAAAAATACATTGTGGAGCAAAGAGGAATCTGACAACATGTTGACAGACAAGACAGAGCAGGTTACTTTAGATATGAAACAGTTTCATGTTTAAAATATTCTCATTTTTTAAGAAGTTTAAACAATAAAAACCATATAGTGGCTCTTTAATGTGTCATGACAGAGCGCTGTAACTCCTCAGTTCAATCGGCTCTTGAGCCAACCATCTCTTCATACTAGTTCATTTATAGTATCATATAAACATGAATGGACATAAGATGGAATGTTGTTTCAACCGCAGAAAGACGTGAGAACACACAATTTTTCAAGTTCACCAAGGTTAATCTATTTACTGCCCTGACTGCTTTGTCAGACAAAATGGCGGATTTGGGGTTATGATTGGTTAGATCAGCTGTCAATCAAACTGCTGGCGAATGGTCAAGTGAGGCAAAAACTCACAATAAAATAACAATAAATTAATTTGCCACTTATCAGATTGTGTTTTGTTAAAACATTTAAAAACCTACACCCACCCCAACCCTAACATTAACCTACACTTACAATAATGCAAATACCGTAATTAAATGACGCAATATTGATGTGCGCATGCCCTTGTGGGCATAGCCGTGTATCCCTTCTAGTCTATCTCCTACTGCGTTTTGAATTGTGGGGGGCACTTCCGGTTTGGGGAATTTCCATTCAAAAGGACTGGAATGAATAATTTCAAATCGTTGCCCTACAAAATAAAGCGTATCCGTCAGTTTGACTGAATGAGCTGTCAATTTGCCGTCATGTTTTATTTTCAGACATAATGAGAAAAACGTAACGCTTGGTATTATAACGTGACATATTATAACAAGAATATCAGTGGCAAGATCGAGCTCTTTTCAGTCGCTACATTCTTTTCTTCATGATTCTTTTCTTTTTTCTATTTGCATTCCGCTGTAATAGTATGAAAAAGGCCAACATATACTGAACATTCTTGTCTACCTATTTAATTTACGATATATCCCATTAATAATCCACTGGAATGTATGAAGAATCTCTCTTTTCAGGTTTGTTTTCACAGGTAGATACAAATAATTATCAGTCAAAAGTTTTTTTTGATTTTGTCATTTTTGATTAAAGCAACATATGTCACATAATACAGATATACTGTATATTACTACAGTGACGTTATTGCTGTGGAAAGAATCGCTCTTTTGGGGTTATTCATGAAAGTAACCTTGTTGATGTTCGATGGTTGAATGTTGAGTAGAATAATGTCATCTCATTGTGCTCAGTTTTTGTTTAAACGTATTATTGCGTTCATAGAGCGAGTCTTTCATTGATGTTTACAGCTTAATTGGAGTACACCCATTCGTGTATAAGGTGTATACTTAATTTAAATAATGTGTACAATTTAAATAATGTACCATTATTAACTTATTCCAGCAATTTTACTTTTTTAATTATGATAATGAGTATTTGGGGAGGAAACATGCAGATATTGTCAATGTTATTGATTTCATAAGATTCACCCATTTATCTGAACATACATGTTCTACTTGCGTTTCAGAATTACATCCATTTCATATTTACCTGAATCTGATTTTCCATATGAAGCCGATTACTTGCGTGCCCCTTTAATCAGCAAATATGAAAAGGAAACAGAAATCAAAACTCAATGTAGTGCTGAAGCTGTGCCAGTTCACACAGATATCTGATAGACAAACACGTTCAGAGATATGAGTCAGAGATGCTTACAGAGTTAAAGTTCAGTTGGGGTTTCCTCGAGATCTGGGTGTATGGGATGAGAAGATGTCTGTGACAGATACTGAAGACCAAAGCATGAAGCATGTCCGTCTAGACCAAAGCATCAAGCATGTCCGTCTTTGCAGACATCAATGGTTCTGTCCATCATATCTTTGGCCATGATGCTGTAGATTCAGTTAGAGGTTGGTAGTCAACTGCCTGTGCTTGTCATTTTACAGAAATAGGAGGCAGGTACAGGTGGTTTGTGTTTACTGATGTAGAATCAGCTTCTAAGACTTTCATTTGTGAGAAAGAACGTCAAACGAGCAGCCGCAGAGGGCCGTGCTGTATTATTCAGTCTGATAAGAAACAGAATGTGTTTGTTCTATAGTGATTATGACTGTTTAAGTGAGTGATGATGTGTTTTGAGTGTTTTCTCCTCTGTGTCTTTCTCTTCCTCAGCATTTTAGATTCAGGGTTTGATGGGCTGTAGTACATCATCTCTCAACTGCAATGCAGCAGTCCAGACCTGCATGTGACGTAATGACTGCTGTGAGTGACACAACAAGGCATTCCAAAATTCCATTACCATCATCCGTCTTGTGTTTCTGCAACATCCCTGCTCAAAGGGCACCATCAGATCTTCAAAGAAATATGCAAGTATTTAACATCTTGGTGGAACAAAACTGCTGTTTATTTAATTTTGGAATGAATTCATCATATTTTAAAGGAGTAATTCACCCCAAAATGAAATTTTGTCATCAATTACTGCCAACTGCTAGTTGACTACCAACCTCTAACTGAATCTACAGCTCCATGGTCAGAGATATGATGGACAAGAACCACTGATGTCTGCAATGACTGACTTCATGCTTTGGTCTTCAGTCATTCCAAAGCCATATGATTTTCTCTTTTCCATGGAAGCAAGAACTATATGGCATGATGTTGCCGCATGATAGCGTTGTGTGATGAATAAACCTTTTTTATTCACTTCGCCGAAGCTCTGAAATGGTCTTCAAACGTGGCACAAAAAATGCAATGCATCTAACAAGATATCATATTTGATTTGAGAACTACAGATTGTCAATGCATAATGGCTGTGCAATGCATAATATTTTGTTTTGGTCATCACAAAAAGATGACTCGGAATATACCAAAATATACTTGTATATATAAAACATACACAACCATTCAAAAGTTTGGGGTGGGTAAGACTTTTTATTTTTTGAAAGAAAATTTCTTCTACTCACCAAGGCTGCAGTTATATTATCAAAAATACAGTAAAAATAGTAATGTTGTGAAATATTACACATATAAAATAACCTTTCTATTTGTATATAAAATGTAATTTATTCTTATGATGCAAAGCTGAATTTTCAACATCATTACTCCAGTCTTCAGCGTCACATGATCCTTCAGAAATCATTCTAATGTGCCGATTTGCCATGCAAGAAAACATTTTGAGTTATTTTCAATGTTGAAAACAGTAAAGCAGCTTCCTATTTTTTGTGTAAACTGTGATACATCTTTTTCAGGATTATTCAAGAACAGCATTTATTAGATATAGAAACCTTTTGTAACATTATAAATGTCTGTACTGACACTTTTGTCAGTATAATGCATCTTTCCTGGATAAAAGTGTTCATTTCTAAGTATTAATTAAAAAAAAACTAATACTAACTGTGACAAGCAGGGCGGGCGTGAGCCGTGAGGGAATGGCGCGAGGCCGGTGACACGAGTGATAATGAGCGTCAGCTGCGCACTGCACCGGTCTCGTATCTCTCACGGAGGAGCTCCGGAAGCATAAAACTGAAGCGACGACAGTGAAGGATGAGAGAGGACCAGGCCTGGATTTTATTTGATGTCTTATTATGTTTGTGTGGGCGGCAGTCTCCGTGAGGAACTGCTGCCATTTTACTATCATTTTGTTTGTTTGTTTATTTATTTGATTAAAATTATGTCGAACGTTCACTGGTTCCCGCCTCCTTCCTTCTTTCCATTGAACCCCGTTACACTAACCCAATCAGTTTTGTCATGGGGTGGCATGACAGTCTCCATTCACTTTATATACAATTTTTTTTAATATTCTTTAAAAATTCACCTTATGTGTTATGTGCACAGACAAAAAAGTGACATGAGGACAATAAATAAAGAGAGAATTTTCATTTCTGACTGAACTATTCCTAGACACTGACACCTGTGCCTCCTCCAAACACTTTGTTTGTCTGAATGCATATATCCTGCATTGGTATATATTTTCCTCTTAGTGTTTCCAGTAATGTGCAGATGAAATCTCAGGTGTCTCATATCATTCTGCTCCGCTGTGACCTTTAAAACAATTTTCTCAAATGCCAAAGAGATGCATTTCTCCGTTTTACATGCAGGCATGTTTGAGGAGCATGTCAATGCATCAGTCACATAACATTATATCAAAATTGAAAACAATATAAATATTTATTTCAAATGACAGAAATGTGAATATGATTCAATTTATGTTCCACATGACGTGTCCTTGTAACCTATGCTCATGCATTAACTCGGTTTCCTGAAAAATTACAGCCTTAAATGTAACCTGCATTCACTGGAAGAGGAAAGACAAGAAATGATCCTAAACAATCGTTATTTACTGTCAAACAACGTACTCCAATGGATATTCCCTTGGTATCTAGCTTCTATTAAGTTGTTAAGAATATTATGATATTTCTGAGCATCGCAGCACTCATGAAGAATCGCCTCCAGTTACTTTTAATTTCCTACTGCTGTGGAGAGACTGCACGGCCTGTATGATATGTACTTCATGATCTATGACTACTACACATGTGTGTGTGCAAGCCCTGCAGTCATACTGCATGCAGTGACGATTTTCCTGTGTGCCATGTATGTAGGTCATGCGGGGACTCACTGTGAACCAGGATTGATGCCTAAATGTCTCTGACTCATCTAGAGCAAAGATGCATGACCGGACAAGAGGCACAGGAAGATTGATGGGTTATTTCTCAAGTGAGAAACGGAGAGAGAGAGACCATATAGGTAAGGTTCACTTTACAGTTAAACAGCTGTGAGAGCAACTGTCCCATTTTCTGAAACAAATGTGCATTTTAATTGGTTTGGCACACTTTTTGCTGAGGAAAAGTTGTTTTACTTGTTGAACTTCTTCCTTTCTTGTAGAGCTGTTCACACCAAGAGCAAATCGATTCAGTTCTTCAGTAAATGATGTAAAGGTACAGTTCACATGAAAAATACAACTCTGTCCATCCAAACCCGTGTTAATTTCCTTCTTCTGTGGAAACACAAAAGGATAAATGGTGGTTGTTCTTTGTTGGATTACGATAAAAAGAAACTAGAGATGGCAAGCTTAAAAAAGACAAAAATATCTTAAAAGTGCTCCATATGACTTTTGTTATTTCAATTTCAATTTCGTATTTCAAAATGTTATTTTCAGCTTTGTGTGAGGAATGGGCACTAAAGAGAGTAATCTAATATGTGAACAAGCCATTCTTTTTAATGAGATATTCACAAAATGGGTCTAAATTTAATTAATTCACAGATCAAATTGAACTCACTGATTCACTCCACAGTGGTTAAAGGGTTAATTCAGCCAAAAATGAAATTCTGTTATTATTTACTCAGGTCGTTCCAAACCTTTAAGACCTTCGTTCATCTTCGAAACACAAATTAAGATTTTTTTGATGAAATCCGAGACCTTTCTGGCCTCCGATATGGAGCAATGTTATTACCATTTTCAAGGTCCAGAAAGGTAGGAAAAACATTGTTAAAATGGTCAATGACTACACTGGTTCAACCTTAATTGAATGTGAATATATTTTGTGCGCAAAAAACAAAAATAACTTTATTCAACAATTTCTTCTCTTCCATTTAAATCTTCTATACCGGCTCAGTATTAGCCAGCTCCTGCGTCAGCATCACACGTATGTGTCATGGTCACATGAACAGCTTCGGCCAATACTGAGCCGGCGATCTGATGAAGAACCCTGTGTGTGCTACTGTAAGTGAACAGCATAGTAGACTGACATTGATGAAGAAATTGTTGAACAAAGTATTTAGTTTTGTTTGTATTTTGGCACAAAAAGTATTCTGGTCGCTTCATAACATTAAGCGTGAACCACTGTAGTCACATGGGCTATTTTTTCTTACAGGTTTGGAACGTGAGGGTGAAAAATTAATGACGTAAATTTCATTTTTGGGTGAACTAACCCTTTAACAGCTGGTTATCACTGAATAATGGCTTAAATTTATTTCTGTTCTTCACACTAAGCTATCAAATGAACTCAGAACACTTCAACTGTTCATATGAACTACCTTTATGGTGCTTTTGCATCCTTTTTTGTAGCTTGAAGCTCTCTGTTTATTGTAACTTCATGGAAAACAGGTTTGGAATGACAAAAGGGTGAGCAAATGATTAGTTTAACTATTAGTTTATTGTATTTTCCTAGAAATTTACATTAAAATGACCTGTTTGAAAAAACATTGCAGTATAATGATAATAACAGAGGTGTGTACGGTTAGTAATAAAACACCGGATGTAATGAAGTGATGAAATTGATTTTAATATCACTTCTTTATATTCCTTGCATTTGGAGGCCAGCAATGTGAAAAGCTGTCAGATCCACACCGCATCTGAAAACATGACCTAGAAGCTTCTTTTTGTGTTAGAATTTTTTAATCAAACAAAGGGGGAAAAACACCTACAGGTCCTCTGTGTTTGTCGAATGAATTTTGTCCCTGGTGTGAATAGGTTTGTATGGATTCTTTTCATTTCAAAATCTTGTTTGCGCTGAATATTTGCGCTTGGTGGGTAGATATTTAATCTGTAGTCTCAAAACCAACATGAAATCAAAATGGACTTGATTTACTTTCCTAATACGCATTTTTGGTCTTACTAGAAATGATTCATCTGTTTTTTTATCTGTCAACCACGTATAGTGAAACACTACTCATGGTGCAATCAATTTCTGACAAATGGTAAAATGGGTTGCAAATGCCATTTCATGTTGACTTTATGAACAGGATTATGAAAATGTGTTTTATGAGTATGTGCATATGCCACAGAGATTATTACTGATCGAACATCACCTTTATAGCAAAGCAGAGAGTTAGTTTGAATAATGAGTTATTTTTTTGTGCCAGAAAAAGAACCTTTGGTAGAAGAACAGCTGTGGATTAGTTCGGTCCTATGTTTGATTGAGGTTGCCTATTAGCTGTATCTAGACTAGGGGGCGACCAAGAGCCGTGCTTTGCATTAACATCTCAAATTCAGTCTCGCTTCATGCTTCCCTCTGGCTCTAGTTCATTTTCTGTCTGTTTTCTCCCTCTCTCTCACTCACACACCCCTTTTCTGTTGTAACACAGAGAAAAAGAGTCTGGAAAGGCAATTTAGCTGGGAGGCGAGACAAATTAGTGGCTATTTGCGGGATTACATGACACATCCCCTGTTTCCTGAGTGATACAGAAATCACAATAAAAGCTTTGGAAATAGTGTGGCGGCTAAATTAAGCAAGCAGAGCTCTCAGGTCTAAACGAATCAGAAATGATAATCATACACAAGAAATGAGAGAGAATGAAAAATTTCATACTAACTATACACATCGAAGACTTGCGGAATGTGCAGGTGGTGAGAATATTAGTGCATCATTGCATTTTTCACATGTAAATTGTGACTGACGTATATAATGAGAGCAATCATATACTATAATGTGAGGGTTGTTTTTGCCTGTGCAAAACTAACTTCACGATGCTAATTTATTAGGTGGATGGTAGGGGGTTGCTAAGTGTTTTCTGCATGATTTTTAGGTGGTTGCTATGGTGCTGCAATGGTTCATCGAGGTTTTGAGGTGGTTGATGGCTGCTGGGGTGTTCTGGCTGGTTGTTAGGATGTTGCTATGTGGTTTCTAAGATGTATTGGGGTAATTTCTAGGACATTGTTATTTGGTTGCTAAGGGTGTTCTGAATGGTTGTTATGGCATCAGTGTTAATTTAGTATAGTATATATAATAAATTATCGTATGATTTATCATTTATAGTATTATAGTATAATTTATATAGTATTTACATGCTATAGTTTTTATTATTAATTTGAAGTAGTATTTTTTAACATTTTCTGTTTTCATTTTTATTTCTGTTTAATTTTAAGTAATTTTGTTATGTGTAATTTTATTTAATATTCATTTAAAAATATTACTATTTACTGTAAGTTTAATTATTTTTCACTTCAGTTTTCAGTTTAATTTAGTTTTAGGTTTTATTTATTTCCAGTTATTACTTTTAGTACTTCAACTAAAATGTATTTCAGTTTATTTTAAAGGCAACATTTCTAGTTTTCTTTTAGTTTTTTAATCTAATATTTGTGTTTTACCTTATTTAAATTCTTTAATAATTTCCAAAAATGTTTTTAATAGTTTTATTTATTAAAAATAATGTATTGTGTTATATTACATTCAAAATAATATAATATGTAGGCCTAATATGATAGCCCTTCAAGGCATTCCTAGATGATTGCTTGGGTGATCTCTAGGCGGTTGCTATATAGTTGCTAGGGTTTTCTGGGTTATTAGTGGTCATTGCTTAGAGTGTTTTGGGTGGTTCCTATTTAGTTGCTAGGGAGATGTAATTGCTAATGCATTCTGAATGTTTTTCAGTGGATAGTGTCTTCTTGAGCAGTCTTCCTAATGTAAAGCACCGCTCAAGAGGACTCTATCAACCTTATGTAGCCCTGTGTAAGATCTTACCACTCATTTTAAAATATTCCATCTACTGATATTTGTTATAACATAGCCTACGCTTCAAACATTACAATGCTCATGATAACATGCGTTAACTCTACAATAAGTAAATCCACTTCACCAGCTAATTACTCTTCGACAGCGATGCCATAGAAATATAGAGAGCTATACCGCAAAAACGGAAGTTCAAACACAAAATTCTAAAGATGGCTGTGTGCTTGTTTCTCTGGCATATAACGTCTAACGTTTCTAGGGAGTTCTAGGTTATTGCTAGTAGGAGTATTCTAGGATTGCTATGGAGTTGCTATTGTGTTATCTGTGATTTGGTGGTTGCATAGAGTGTTCTGGGTCTAGAGCATTGCTAGTGAGGTGATTGATCCTCCTTCAATGTGCATCTGCTGGGTATTTCTCCTATTTCTTCATGGTTCAGCAAATGAAAATATTGCATCTAATCACTAAAGTAAAGTGGTAGCAAATTCTCCCCCAGGGCTGCAACAACTAATCGATAAAACCGATTATAATCGATAATGAAAATAATCGGCAACGAATCTGATTATCGACTAGTAGCTTCCGCGCTCCCGTCTGCTGTGCTCGGGAAAACCTTCAGCCAGTCACGTCGCTTTACAGTAGTAAATAACGAATTACTATGAACAAAATGCATGTGAAAGATAGCGGAGGACACAGTGAGGTGCTCCGAGAAAGGTACCTGATCCAAGTTGTATGAAACATGAAAATGCTTTATATTAATAAGCGCTTCAATCAAAAGGATAAGCGTCTCCCGCGTGTTGACCTCTCGCGCTTTGACAGATGGGTGTGCTTTTTAATGACTCTGACGTGTTTGCCTCAGCGCATAACTTACATTTTATGGTTGTATCCTTATCTATACATGTTAGAATGTCCCAAGTATTTCCATTTTGCATTTTTTGATAACAAGCGTCTTGTTAAACTTCAAAGAACGAGCGCCGCCGGTGGGAGCACGCGCGTCAGAGCAATAATTCTGACTAAAACATTTTTTTTCAAAAAATATTTTTGTTAGAAATGTGTAAGTTTAAAAATATACATGTTACACTTACAGAAGTAATCATATTTATGAGAGCAGTAACGGTAAAGGCACTGTTGTTGGTATAGCCTAATAACATAAGTTAAATACTATGTTCATACATGTGTGTTCTTCATACCTCATACAAGTTAATATTTTTTGTTTATTATAATTTTTAATTTAGTCGTTTTAATTTCTGCTCTAAAACGGTAAGCAATCAGCTCAGTTTAGGTTTAGAATAGTATTTTAACCCTTTTTTGGCTTATGTGCTGCTTAGCATAGATATATTCACTGTATTTGTTTTCATAGCCTTTATATTACACATTGTTTGGAAGACAGCACTGGGCAGAATGAGAAATAATATTGTTTGGAATACTAGATTGAAAATTAATTTTTAATTAAAATTTTTTCCATGTATAATAATGATTTTTCATGTTAGATGTTTGTTAAAATCACTATGAGTAGCAGTAGGCTACCAGTGATGCTTACCTTAATAAACATGACAAGTTATAGGATGAATGAAATGGACTGAATGAGAGAGGTTAAAATGAGAGAAAGAGTGCAAGATGTTGAGTGCAGGTTTAATAGCTGCAAGTCAATCCTAGATTCTGTTACACACATTCAACCCTCCTTCCTGCTGTTTGTCTCATCCCTTCCCATCCTCCTCACATTCTCTCTCTCTCTCTCTCTCTCTCGTGTCACGTGTGCAGGTCTGTGAATCGCAGCAGCGGCTTTGTGCATCTCTTTCTGTGTGAGCGAGAGAGAGGCTCAGGGCTGCACTCCTCCAAGGGCTTCTCGTACTCTCTCTCAGCACACATTCACACACGCACACGCGCATCCCGTGCATCCAGACAGGGGGCTTTCACCAGTCCCAGACACATCGTCTGCTGCCTAGCGGAGCGCTGCGACTTCCGTCTGGGAGAGCTGGACGTTTGCAACAACATGCGCCCGCCAAGCCAGACTTCATTCCAAGGTTGAGTTGAGCACAGCCGCTGCAGCAGGCAACGAGGAAGGAATGGATCGTAGAGAGAGCAGGACGTGGAACTGAGGGCTTGCTGGATGCTTTTCCGTCACCAGAGGATGCTCTTTGCTTCACGGGAGGACGTTTGAGAGTTCGGTGGACGCTCCTGCGCTGTAGTGGATGGATTTTGCGCGCTGTCGGAGAGGGTATGTATGTCTACTTCACTAAGTTAAGCTGTTGCATCTTGACCCTTAAAATGCACTTGAACTGATCATGCATTTACACGTTGCATCGTGTGTGCATGCATCTGTGCATCACTTTTTAACATTCCGTGTCATTAGACTTTGTGCGTTGTTCTGAGAAGGGGGGCGGGTGTACGTCCGATGCTTTCACCTCGTTGTTGCTATCAGCGCATTTCTCCCTGATCAACATCTGGTGGCATGTTCTCGCAGGCAGAGAGGGATGATTGAAGCAATCGCTGGATTATCATCGAGAGGGCTTTCAAATTCCTGCAGCTCTGATTTGTTGCATTTCTTGGTCGAGCTTGCACTGAGGGCATGCATCACGCTCACAAATCAGCGTTTGTTTAATGCATGCATGCATGGATGCATGCATCATGCTGGGACAGAAGCCCTCATGTGAAGTGATATCCAGCATGTTGTCGGTCAAGGGGCATCAAAGTCAGCCTTGCTCATGTTTAAAATGAATGCAGTTTAAAACGCGTACATGGACGGGGATCTGTGCATGCCGAGGTTTAGCGGGGTAATGACTGAATGTGAGATGAGCAACGGATTGTAATTGTGTTAGTGGGTGGGGCTCTTTCTTACTCTCTCGCTGTCTCTCGTCTCTCTCTCTATCTTAAATATGCATCAGAAGGGGCTGAGGTTGTCAGAGGAGTGTCTGTATGTGAGGTATGGGGTCAGAGCCCTGCGTCTGCATCGGATCGATAATCCATGTCTTTTGCATCTCAAGCTCACCGACGGCCACACATGAGATCAGCTTTCCTCGGGAGAGAGAAAGCGAGAGTAGCTAATGAGCTGCCTGTCTTTATGAGGCATTCCACAACATGCTGTCAAGCGCAGTAATATGGGACAGCTACATAATACATGAACGAATAAATGACTGAAAAAATAAATTATAAATAGATGCTCATCTCAGAGAGCGCTTTCACAATCAGGCTTTTGGTGAAGACCCGAGTCAGGTTCATCGTTCCGTTTATTTGGATAGTGAAAGCATTTTTCCGAAACCAATTTTCCACACCTGGATCTGCATAAAGGTGGTTTGAGGTTTGGTTTTTGTGAATGGCACAGTTTGCAATTAATGTGAAATCATTGTATTCTAACTAGTGGAACTGGAAAGTAAAATGTTATTGATCAGAGGTTGTGGTTTCATAGTTCAGGAGAGGTTTAAAAGGTATGAGACCTTAAAAAAACCTGCTTAGGTGAAATGAAAACATCAAAATTAAGTTAATACTTGTCATACATAAGAACACTAAAATGCATGTTGATTGCAGCTTAGATGTTTAAATGTTTTAATTCTCTTCTTATTGCAGACTTCAGTATCTTGGCAAATCTGAGCTCAGTTTTAGACATTTTTGAGATGCGTTTTGAAAATAAAAGGACATCCGTGTCTTTTTTACATTGATGATACTTTAATATGAACAAAGATCTTCTGAAAAATGTATGTGGACACCCGATCACCATACCTATATGAGCTTGTTGAACATCAACAATCAAAACCATTGGTATAAGTAGATTGTTGGTCATCTCTAACAGATTCAGCTCTTCTTTCCACTAGATCTTGGATCATGGATGCACGGATTTGCTCCCTTTCAGAGGGCATTAGTGCATCAATTAGGTTCTTCCACACCAGAATCAGTAATCCATATCTTTATAGACCTCACTTTGTGCACAAAGTCGTTTTGAAATAATTGCATGGCTGTATGCTTTGATTTTATGGCGTTCCTCAAATAGCAAGATGTGTTCATTTGTTGGTAGTGTCACATACATTTGGTCAATTAGGGTATGCAGATAGGTTCGTTAGGCAGAAACTCTTATTTGTCATTAGCTATTCAAATAATGTGAGTCTGGATCAACATGACTTTCAGTTTCCAAAAGCATAGTTTTCATTTACACCATATCCATTGAAATTTGATTAGCACTATAAATTAAAAGTTGATTACCTGTTAGGAGTGTGGTGGAAATACTGTGGTTACTCTAATCAGATTTAATCATCTCATCTGTATTTTTCAGTAGATTGATTGATTGAGTTCTGTAATGCTGAAATGACTTAATAAAGAGGCAGTGATTTAAGCCATTAATCACAGAAGAGCTAATAAATTATTTGGAAAAGGAAGTTAGAAACCTCTGGTCTCAGCATTTGTTTCCACTGCCCAGTTTAAACTTTTCTGAGTGGATATCAGAAATGAACTTGACAAATATCATTAGCTCCAAAGTCTTAATCATGCCAGATGCTGGAGTACTTACTTACCAGCCGAGTGCTTAGTTTAATTAAAAGTATCAGAGAGTAAAATCTTAGTAAATGATGCTGTCTGGTGACATTTGGCTTCCGTGACCTGTTTTTATCAAGCGTCTGTTATAATGTTGAATAGACACTATGTGTGGCAGATGAGTGAATTTTACCCTATAATTTTCAAAATTTTCTCTTAAAATAAAAAGATAACCAATTAGATATTATTTAAAAATATATTTTTCAAACCATTTAGATTTTTGAAGTGGGACATTTTCAAGACATTTAAGCTCATCAGTTATTTTACTTGAAGACTATATTAAAGCATTTATTGTCATGAAAATAATTATGCAAAATTTTTTTATATGTGAAAAATAATGTTAGATAATGTTAGAGTGAGCACTACAGAAAAAAACATTTTCTTAATATGTTTGTCTTGTTTTTAGAAGCACATTACAGATACATTTACTTAAAGGGACAATATGTACATTTTTGCCGTTTATTCAAAACAAAGGCGGAGCTTGATGAAACCTTGATTTTGTGGAATCATGGGAGGTGTTGTCTTCATGTCTACAGCCGGTGGAAAAGAATTGGGATGGGACTCAGGCAGAAATCATGTTCATGGATGAGATTATTAACGTTACTGCAGAATGAAGCAGAGCAGGGCCGAGTGTTGTGTGAGCAGAAACGAGGCCGCTGGAGCGATTGCTAATGAGAGACGAGAGCGTCACACGTCTTGAGAGCAGCAGAACTTTTATTATGCTGCAGTCACCGCTTCTGCTTCTTCTGATCAAGCGTATGTGCGGTAAATCAGCGCTGTTTTATCATATTAGATAAATTTGTGTGTTGAAAGTTGTTATAGTGCTACTCTGTGTTCACTCGGTGGCTGCTATGAGACACTCAATGCTCACTGCAGTAAGCTAGATCGATTTTAGGCATGGTAAAACATGGTACTCGCTATAAATCAAAAAACGAGATTTAAACGATAAGATTTGTGTTGAGCTATATAACAATGATTAGTTTTCTGTAGATGAATGTATCCATCCAAACAGTTGCTCACCTGTCTAATAAAACACATAATATATTAAATATTATATATTGGTGTTTCCATGCTTTCTACAAAATTAAACCAGAAACCGAGGGTAATGCAGGTATGATATCATTGATAGGTGTCGCAAAGACACGTTCCGTGTCCAGGTTAAAATTGCTTATTTTCTCTGGATTTAAACATTTTTGGAAACATTTGGGATAATGTAAATACACAAGTCAACAAAATATATAACATTGTTCTAATGGTTTTTGGATTTTAATCCAAATCGTACATATTGTGCCTTTTTAAGAAGGATAAATGTTAAGGTAAGTTGTTTTTTAGAGAATTTATCTTGAAATTAAAATGTTTTGCTGTTTTTTCCCCCTTGGGCTCTGCATAAATTTAAGAAAATTTATTGAGATTTATGCTTAAAACTAGAAGAAAAAATGGGATTTCACCAGTGGGGGACAAAATAAACCTAATTCAGTATTCAAAATTCTCTAAAAAATAAGCCTTTTATAATATTTTTTACATAACTTTACCTGATAAGCATAAATAACTTGTTTTAAGGATGTTTGGATATTTTTAGTGGAAAACAGGACAAAAATACTGATAATCAAATTATGTGTGATTGGATTAATAACGTTTGAGTGTACAAGCTGTGTTTGGTTATAATTACATTAGTGAAGCGAGGCTGCGTTAGAAGGTCTCAAAGAGAGAGAGAGAGGGTGAGAGAGAGGTCTGTAAACATCAAGGTGTCTGACTCACAGCAATGCCATCCACACGCACACACACACACACACACACACACACACACACACAGGCTGTCACCTGTTCTGTACTGCATTATAGGGCAAAACTGCTAACAAAACTTTGAATTGCTGTTTTCTCTCTCTCTCTCTCTCTCTCTCTATATATATATATATATATTTACTTATTTGTTTAATTAACATGTATAACTAGATATTTTAACTGTAATAAGACTGTAATGTATAAGACACAACAAGGCCCTATAGTGGAGTGATGCATTATGACTTTATTACTCACCTTTTACCTCCATTTATGTATAACATCAGCTTCCAGACAAAACCATTCTTGTCTGAATTATTGATTTTGAAACACCATTGCATAGAAGGTCGTGTCCGAGTTTATTGTTCGGGTTAATGACCATATTGTGTTTTCTACTGCGTTTGAACCGCATTGTTTAGCTGTGATCATGATGTAGGTTGCTTGCCTGTATCATGGGATAGTTGGGATACTACATGTGGCAAAAGCCAGTTTACATTTGTGTAACTTTATTTTTGATGATGATGATGATGATGGTTATATTTCCCTACCAAAGAGTAGGCATGGGCCGGTATGAGATTTTGACAATAACCTTAAGCAAAAATATCCCGGTTTAATGGTATTGTGGTTACAGCTCAAAAAAGTTGAAGTTAAGTTGAGCCAGGCATGTGATCAGCTAAAGACAAAAGAGAAGGTATTAATAGAGTTATAAAGAAAATATAAAAAAAAAATATTATAGTTATTATGATATGATATAAATCATTTTTAGGCTGTTATTATTTTTTATTTTACAGAATAACAGTACAATTACAATACTAACATATATGCATGTCTTTATTCCTTGCTTTCAAACATTAAATCATTGAGCTTTTATATTGACGTAAACAACAGTTAGATCCAGGAACATGTTTCTCTTTAACAACAGATTCATAAATGATTGTCAATACAGATGGTTGGTGCATGTTGCATGCCCAAATGCAAATTCTAAGCGACTCAAGGAGGGGAGAGGAGGGTGGTGGTGGTTTGTGTTACTCTATACACAGCCTTAGGGGTTCCTGCACTTTCCTTCTTTGACAAGACAAAAAAAGCTCATACTGCAGGAATGGTATCGTGGAAATATTTATTGGTTTTGAAACCGTGATGTTATCAAACAGCGGTATACCTTGAAACCGGTAACCGGCCCATGCCTACCAAACAGACAGACACATCATTGATCATGATACAGCTAACAAACTGCGTTCTTCTAATTTTGAAGCTTGTTGTTAGAAATGCATAGGCTAGATTTGTACAATATGTTAGGATGTTTATGGGATTATTGGTTCTCCAAATCAATACTGTTGTGGCCCAGAGTCACTGGATTCTGTGATAAGAAAGTTCTCCCAATACTCACAAAACGTGACATGTCTAGCTCAAGTGAATTGGATTTGACAAGCTCATGAGAAACAGGCTATGAAATTGGGGCTCTAGTAGAATTGTTCAGTGATTTATTATACAGTATGTGCAGAGTAACATTCCCAGTTATCCACTTTACTTATTGACCTTCAGTGCAAACTAACTGAAAAGATGTTTTTCTTTTTCGTTTTCAGAGACATGAGGCCTCTTCTGAAGAACAATCTTGAATATTTCCCTCACTGAGGATGTGCAACCATTTCTGCTTGGCACAACAACATCCTAGATCACTTCTTCTCTAGACCCTCTTATACCTCAGGGTTGACTTTCATAAGTGTCTGTGTGCTTCCCGTTGAGCACCGCTGGATTTGAGACCAGTTTTGCTTCACTGCATCCAGAGTGCAAAACTGCTGAAACATCGCCCTCCATGGTTTCTGCCCATTTCAAGAAGCTATCGTCTTACATCGTAAAGATTTGCAAAGGAATGTTTACAAAGAAACTGGCAACTGCCACAAAGAAGAAAGAGAGCAGCGAAAACAAAAAAGAACCCAAAACGTCCCCTGAGCTGCATGCACGGAACCCGACATTCTCAACCACACTGAAAAGCACAGTTAAAAAAATCTCCAAATGCTCGTCAGCACGCAATATATCTCTTGAGGAGGATGATGGAAAAAACGACTGTTCTTCTCTCTCGCCAACATTCAGTTACCGAGTTGCAATTGCCAATGGATTACCAAAAAATGCCCTCTTTCTGAACAATAATGAATTTCATGAGGTCTTGTCAATTAATAGTGATTACTCTGACTCTCTAAACGAGGCAAAACTTGTCCATAGATTCGATGAACAAAAAGCTTATACAATGCCAGTAAGAAGGAACAGGAAGAGTTTGATTAGTTTAGCGCCCTCTGATGGCAGCTCGGAGGGGGAACGTGGAGAACGCAGCAGTCTCCACACCCTTCGATTGGGGGCTCTGAAAAAGCTGAGAAAATGGAAGAAGAGCCAAGAATGTGTGTCCTCAGACTCAGAGGCCAGCAACTGGAGAAAGACTCTTGGCATCAGAAGCAAATCTCTGGACCGGGCTGGCAGACATCAGAAAACCACTACCCTGGAGCCGGGATCCAGCTCGACGGGATGTATCAGTCAGACTCAGGATGTGATGGAGATGATCTTCAAAGAACTTCAGGGAATCAGTCAGATCGAGTCTGAGCTCTCAGAACTGCGAGGGCACGTTAACGCCCTCAAAAGCTCCATTGATGAGATCTCCAGCAGTGTGGAGGTGGTGCAGAGTGAAATCGAGCAGCTCCGTTCAGGTTTCGTGCAGTCCAGACGTGAGACTCGAGACATCCATGATTACATTAGACAGATTAGCCAACAGACCAACAAAGCTACTCTGAGATTTCTAAATGTGCCTGAGGAGAAGTATGAAAAAACAGAAGAGCTTATTTATCAAATCCTGAAAGAGAAAATGGGTTTTGCTGAAGCACGTAAGACATTTAAAATTGAACTGGCCCATCGACTGGGGCAACAAAGAGAATGTTACAATGCTAAACCTCGACCAATTGTAGTTATATTTTCAAGCCCACAAGACAGGGATTTAGTTTTGAAAAAGTGTTATAAGCTTAAAGGAACTGGAATATCCATCTCGACGGATAGTCTAGCACATGATTCAAAAGAAAAGAGAGACAAGCCAATGGCTTCCTCTCAGACATATGAAAGCATGGACATCAAGGTCTCAGCCAAAGACAAGGCTGAAAGTGATGACTGGGACTCCATGGAAAGTGACAAAGAGCTTGATGAATTAAACAAGAACAAATATGCAATTGTGTCCAAACCACCTCCAAAAAGTAAATCGGACAAGAAAAAGTCTCACGATCACCGTAGGATGGCAGATGACTCTGCATACTCTGTGCACTATGCAGATAATACAGCCTATGATGACCACGACAAACATAGTAAGTCCTACTATACCGACATAACACCTGGATGGCTTTCTCAAAGCGACTACTCCACTCCTAAACTCAGCCGGTCTGAATCGGACTGTTCTAAACTTTGCCAGTCTTACTCTGAGGATTTCTCAGAGAGTCAGTATTTCAGCAGAGTCAATGGCTGCTCCTTGCTTTCCTCCTCAGATCAAGAACTTTGGCAACGGAAGCAAGAAGACATGGCATCCTCCTGGTACGCTAGTCCTCCCAGTCAAACTCTGAGCCAAGAACGACCTTATGTGGAGCATAATGAAGTTGAAACCACTGAGACTATTGACAGTGGTGTAAGTAATGGTCTTGTTTGTATATCAGGGGACAGGAGCCATTACAGTGGCTCTCAGTTGTCGCTGCAGGGTGACCTCTCACCATGGAAAGATTGGCATCACTTTGAACAAGGTGCTGATTCAGGTTTGGATGCTTCAACAGAGCAGAACATAATCTCTGAGATCAGTAGTCCCTTTGACCCTGCAGCTAACCCTGGTTTCCCTGAGAAAATTACTAAATGTCTTGAGGTTGATTTACAATTTGAAGGTGAGACCTTTCTGACACTAGATAGCACTCCTGAGACAGGCCAAGACCAAGATATAGATATAGAACCTGAATTTTTAGAACCTGAGCTAGAGCTAGAGCTAGAACTTGAGCCAGAGCCAGAGCCAGAGCCAGAGCTAGAACCTGAACCTGAACCAGAAGCAGAACCAGAACCAGAGCCAGAGCCAGAACCAGAAAAAATGGCACAGCCAGAACCTGAACCTGAACCTGAACTTGAACCAGAACCTGAACCAGAGCCAGAGGTTGTGATTGAGCCCATACCAAAACCAGTACCTAAACCTGCAGCTGACCTGCAACCTGAAAAGAAGCCCAAGACCAAGAAGATCCAAGCTAAGCCTGAATCAGCTCCACAAACTTTGCAGCGACAAGATGTGAACCACCTCCAGCAGAGCCAGAAATCTTCAGCCATGTACCGGAGCCAGAGTGAGATCAGAACTGAGAAGGTGGAGGACGTGCCCAAATCATGGAGTAGTAGGCTTAGCATAGACCTCAGTGAAAAAACCTTCGGCTTTGGAGGTTTTGGATCTACCCTGCAAAGAGCAAAGTCAGCTTTGGATTTTGTGTGGAATAAAGGCCCCCAAAGCACCAGTGCCCCAGTTGAAGAACCAAGCAACACCTCATTCATGGGCAGGTTCAGAACCATGTCCCAGTCCACAGCGAACAGCTCCAGCACAACCATTGACTCTGACGTCTACACAGAACCTTTCTATTACAAGGCCGAAGAGGAAGAACAACCTGCTGAACAATCTGTGGACAATGAGACGCATTATGTTGAGGTGATGGAACAAGTGCTAGCCAATTTGGAAAACAGAACAAATGCCAACGAGCCTGAGGAACAGTACCAAGAAGAGGAATACGATGTCTCACAAGAATTTGAAATCTCTCAAGAGGGTAACCTTGTGTTGGAATACGACTGCAGCCTTGATGAACAATATGATGAGGAATTTAGTGAGGAGTATGACGACAATCCCATGACTGAAGACACAGCAGAGTATGAGGTGAGTCTGGTGGATTATGTGGAAGAAACAGAGGAACCAGAAGCAGAGATTGAAGAACAGGTGGAAGGCAAAGAGGAGGAGCAGGAGGTTCAAGAAACATCAAAAACGAAGGGAGAAGATGAGGTACAAGAGACTATAGAACAAGAGGACGAGAACAAAAATGTTACAGAGGTTCCTGTGCAGGAAGCACCACCCAAAAAAAGAATGCGCCCCACCTTCAAAGAGGCAGCATTGAGAGCCTACAGAAAGCAGATGGCTGAGCTGGAACAGCAGATCCTGGCAGGAGGTACGATCCAACCAGTTATTTGTATTTCATACGCAAACTGTACAGATTTGCTTACATATGTATTATAGTTGTTCATAGATGTTTCTTGAAGAGTTTAAGTCAAGGTTTTGTTTTGATTGAGTCATTTGAGATCCACCATTGTCCAGTACGTCTTTCTCTGGACTAGTTTCCTGAATACACTATTGAAGGGTTGTTCCAGGATGATGATTACTAGTATTTGCTGTTGAGTGGTTTGAATTGGTGATTGATTTTGTGTATGTTTGTGTGTGCGTGTGGTGTGTGGTTGTCCAGTTGAGATGAAAGTGTACTTCCCCCTTTGTGGATTTCATTAATCTTCGAGAATCAAATCATCAGTTTCATCAAGATGGTTAATATATTTAAGCATTTATTTTTAAAGGAATAGTTCACCCATATACTAATGTTCTTCTCATTATTTACTCTCTATTATGTTGTTCCACACCTGAATGAGTTTCTTTCTACCTTGGAACATAAAAAGAGACGCATTTGATGGATGGTTACGTAGCTCTCTCCAAATTGTGCACGTGCATTTTCAGATCAGGCCAGGGTTGATGTCAATGACAACAAACTGCATTAGTTTTTTATCTTTCAAGTCTTGTAATGTGATACACCACATTTGAATATGCACATACGTATAATTTCATCTTCCTTATTTCAATATTCCTTTATAACTGCAAGCATGTATTAGCAGTTTTAGCATTTTATTTTATTTCCAGTGGTTTCAAAGTCAGTTTACACAATGCATGCTAATATGAACATGAACAACTCAAATAGTGGCATTTGTATGTCTCTATGCTAACAATTCTTAAATTTACCCCACAAAGGCAGAGTTTCTTTTACAGTCAGTCAGGAATCATGGGAATTTCCATCCAGTCTTACTCACACTAAAAATGCTCTTGACCTAGATGTGAGAATCACTGTCACAGCACACGGCAAACCCTACGCCGCACTCCGCGATGTTGAGTACTGTTGGGATACTGTATTTAGGCTGCTCATTCATGCTGCACGCTAACAGCCAGATGCTCTGTGTACTTTAGGGGATTCTGATTCCCTAAAACACAAGCCACAAATCGCAAACCAAATCAGTTCATTTTTTAGGCATTATGATGAGGTTTGGCACTGGCACACAATTTAACAATTGGATTACAGAAATTAGTGCATTTTTACTGAGATGTTTTACATCCAGTAAGTGCATGTAGAGTACAGTCCTCTTTGTTATTTTAGTGTTGGATTCACCAATGGAATTATGCAAATCAGATGATGCAAATGGGTCAATGACAAATAAAGCTTCAAAAAATTATTTGAAAAAAAGAAAAGAAAAGAAAAACCTTTTCAAAATTTATAGAATGCATATTTTTGAGTCAGGAACAATCTGTTTAAGTCTTTAAATTAATTTTTTGACCCCCTTTTTTGTCAGGTGGTAAAACCAAATATTTTTCTAATTGTAAAGTAAAAAAAATAGCAAGTAACCCTCCACAGTGCCTAAACCATTATTATTTTTGTGGTTGTGTATTTTATTCATATTAATTTATAATTATTGCATTCTAGTGGCCATTGCCCGTATTCTTAAAGCTTCTAAGAATCCTAATTTAGCTTAAAAATTTCTATGTTGGAATCTAGGTTGAGAGCGAATCGGGACCAATCTGAGAGCTACTCTGAGCAAGGAAAAGTCAAAAACTTTTATCTTAGTGAATAGGTGGGGCTGACCATGTTGCTACGTATGGCAGTGTTTGGAAGACTGTGATTGGTTGGTTGTCTAAGAAGAAAAAAAACAGTGTTTTTAAGCAGGATCTATTAACACTTCACTTTGAAATTTGAGGCGTCATATTTCTTGTTTTACCATACTCTCTCTCTCTCTCTCTCTCTCTTACACATATTATATACAACACAGGCTCATTGGAAAAACGCAAAATACATACATATCATTGCAGCTTATAACAAGGAATCAACACTAGAGGCAGTAAAACAGCAAGCACTTTTAATCTTTTTCACACACAATTATGATTACACAGCCAGATTATGGGTTAATAAAGACTGCTTGCTTAATAACATTATGACCTCAAAACATTTACCATAGTGCATGGTTTGTAAACAAATGTATTTTGGAGTTTGCATTACTTACCCAGCTTCAGATTTTTTCCAGTTTTACTGACGTAACAAGCCTGCTCGGTAGCTCAGTTAATACCGAATTGTACTTGCGATGCAAAGAGTTCTGGTGCGAATCCAGTGAAAGGCGAGACATGGTAAAAGAGCTCAAAACAAGAGTTCAAAAACAAGCTAAAATGCCACAACTATTGCATTTTTATGTCACATTTGCTTTTGTTAACACGATCGGGTAGGTTTTTAGGGTTTACTGTAGGTGTACATTATTAAACGTGATGGAGCATTTAGCTTTTAGCATCACTCACCGGACATTTCTATTCAGAACTGCGGTGAAACGTACAAACTCCAACGCAATAAATTTTGGTACGTTTACGTTCATCTGTTCTGGAAAAAAAAAATTAAATACACTTTTATTGCCACTCACTGGACATTTCACTTTGAAACTGTCATGAAATATGCACGATGCAACTTATTTTGCATATATATATATATATATATATATATATATATATGCACAGTCTATATATATTCTTTATTTTTTTACCTTGCTGTTAATTTTGTACTTAACGTATTTGATAGGACATGAACAGCAACATAATAAGAGGTTCTGAAATTGCTATAATTGTGTGATCACTTTGCTTATAGAAGATTGTGATAGACTCAACTCACCACTGCTGCATATTTGCATTTTTCCAGTTACCAAATATGTTATTGTAGTGATGACTTCCATTTCTAGCTCTATGGCATTTCCGCACTGTGTCCGGGATTTTACCTTGTCTCTAATAACATCGGTCACAAACATGATCCCTGCATCTATTGTGTAGTATCTTATTAACTCACTGTCATGCTTTATTTGCAGCACGTATCTTCTCCTACTTTGCATTTCGTCTACTTTCTCCGCTGTTGAAGAAACTCTTAAGCCTCTTTTATGTCCTTGTCTGTACTCGTAACAGTTTTGAACCTTAAGACCTCTCTTAAGGGTTAAGATGCTTTGTGAGTTACTTTTTTCTTTACTAGGATTTAATCTTTAATATTAAAAATAATATTATTTTGTCACTAGGAACAACTCTTTGCATTAAGATTTTTCATTAATACGAGCCCAGGTATTTAGTATCTTTAGCATGGATTTAATATTTTAATAACCATAAAAGTATGCCAGTAAATGCATTCAATACAGTAACTATTGGTAACAATGTAGTTTTCAGCTCACTTTGAACTATTATATGTTTGAGAGAGATCTACAAACCTGTTCACTTTGCCACAAGGATAAATTTGGATCTTCTGGATGCTGCATTATCATGCCTTCTGTTATTATCCTGTTAATTCGTAAAAATTACATCAAAAATATGCATGTCACATCACCCAAATGTACAATGACTTCATTTAAATACTTTAATTGCATCACTGCCTTGTGCATTTAGCACCTGATTAAACTGGATTGGCAGTGAATTAGCTGCAGGCTTTGTTGTAGTACTGTGCACAAAGAACTAGAACTGTAGTACCAGTTCTAGAACCCTACAGACTTTTGAGATCTGAAAAGGTGCTTTCTACGCACAGACAGGTGTACAGTCGACAGAAGCTTTGTATATACAGTATATCCTGAGAGAAGGAACAGACTATTCTGCTGACACCGACTTGGTGTGCTTGACAGGTTGAACATTTAATTTTAATTTCAGCTAGAAAAAGACAATTCACCCTACAAAAGAGAGTGATTATCTGTTGAGGCTTTCCCTTTCATCATTAGGCACTATTATATTGTCACGTATAGTTTTAGTTTCAATTTAGTGTTCCTGGACTTTGTAGCTCTATGTTTCCTGTGTTTTTCTTTTTGTCTTCTTCTATGGTTTCAAAGCATGTTCCCATTGTTTCTATGGGCACGTTTACATGACAACGATGTACTAAAAATGGGAATATTTTTTCTTTGTACAGATGACAACTTTATCAAAACGATCCCCGTTCACACAGATCCGCAAAAATGACTAAAAATGCTCTATTACGCATGCCAGGCAAGTAGTTGGCGATGTCACTTTGTAAAGAAAGACTACACGCATGGGCACATATGCATTCTTTTACAGACCACTTGTGGAAACCTGGAGTTTTGTGCATAATGATTTTAATGCATGAAATGGAGGCAAAGAACTGCCAACTCGTTCAAATCGTTTGATGCACAGCTTCAAACACCACTTATACCATAGTCATTTGCCAGCATTGAGAAGTTAAAGCTGTCATCAATGTTTGCAGCGCTAAATTTGACTGGAAGGGTTAAAATGACGATTATTTTCTTCAGCTACCACTCGTTAGATTTAGCGTTCTATTCTGACACAGAGATAAAGTGCAGTAAGTTTACATTTATTTGATTGAATCATAATATTTATTTGAATATACAGTGGGTACGGAACATATTCAGACCCCCTTAAATTTTTCACTTTTTGTTATATTGCAGCCATTTGCTAAAATCATTTAAGTTCATTTTTTTCCTCATTAATGTACACACAGCACCCCATATTTACAGAAAAACACAGAATTGTTTACATTTTTGCAGATTTATAAAAAAAGAAAATATCACATGGTCCTAAGTATTCAGACCCTTTGCTCAGTATTTAGGAGAAGCACCCTTTTGATCTAATACAGCCACAAGTCTTTTTGGGAAAGATGCAACAAGTTTTTCACACCTGGATTTGGGGATCCTCTGCCATTCCTCCTTGCAGATCCTCTCCAGTTCTGTCAGGTTGGATGGTAAACGTTGGTGGACAGTCATTTTTAGGTCTCTACAGAGATGCTCAAGTCAGGGCTCTGGCTGGGGCATTCAAGAACAGTCACGGAGTTGTTGTGAAGCCACTCCTTTGTTATTATAGCTGTGTGCTTAGGGTCATTGTCTTGTTGGAAGATAAACCTTCGGCCCAGTCTGAGGTCCTGAGCACTCTGGAGAAGGTTTTCGTGCAGGATATCCCTGTACTAACCCTGTAGCATTCATCTTTCCCTCGATTGCAACCAGTCGTCCTGTCCCTGCAGCTGAAAAACACCCCCACAGCATGAAGCTGCCAACACCATGCTTCACTGTTGAGACTGTATTGGACATGTGATGAGCAGTGCCTGGTTTTCTCCACACATACCACTTAGAATTAAGGCCAGAAAGTTCTATCTTGGTCTCATCAAACCAGAGAATCTTATTTCTCACCATCTTGGAGTCCTTCAGGTGTTTTTTTGTTTTTTTTAGTAAACTCCATGCAGGCTTTCATGTGTCTTGCATTGAGGAGAGGCTTCTGTCGGGCCACTCTGCCATAAAGCCCCGACTGGTGGAGGGCTGCAGTGATGGTTGACTTTCTACAACTTTTTCCCATCTCCCGACTGCATCTCTGGAGCTCAGCCACAGTGATCTTTGGGTTCTTCTTTACCTCTATCACCAAGGCTCTTGTCCCCCGATAGCTCAGTTTGACCAGACGGCCACCTCTAGGAAGGGTTCTGGTCGTCCCAAACGTCTTCCATTTAAGGATTATGGAGGCCACTGTGCTCTTAGGAACCTTAAGTGCAGCAGAATTTTTTTGTAAGCTTGGCCAGATCTGTGCCTTGCCACAATTCTGTCTCTGAGCTCTTCAGGCAGTTCCTTTGACCTCATGATTCTCATTTGCTCTGACATGCACTGTGAGCTGTAAGGTCTTATATAGACAGGTGTGTGGCTTTCCTAATCAAGTCCAATCAGTATAATCAAACACAGCTGGAGTCAACAGAAGGTGTAGAACCATCTAGAACCATATATATATATATATATATATATATATATATAGAGAGAGAGAGAGAGAGAGAGCGAGATGTGCATGTGAATTACCCGCAATTGTGCTGTGTCTCTCTCTTAGCAATGAAGCTGTAAGTTTAATTACTTCAAAAACATTAACGTTACAACCTACTTGCTGATTAACATAATGTAGTAAGATTGCCTCCTAATCATTAGGTCAATTAGAAGAAGCTTTGTCGAGCAAGATTTATTTAGTTGTTTGGTCGCAGAAAAAAAAAAGATCTCCTCAGGAAGTGGCGAAGTCCGTGAGGGACAGATTGTTAACGGCAGGAAATCCAAACATTTCTCATATCATTCATCAGTGATCAATCTCAAATATGGCTTATCACTTGAAACATGTAAGTGGTAGCAACTTTACAAGTCCGCTCGCTGTAATGTTAGCCTAGTCCTAGATAAATATGCGTTACTATTAGGTGCATATTCAAGTGTTTCTGTAGAAAGCGCGCTTATTGCATGACATGGAGGCACCAGTGCGATCACTTTTGCATTTTAAAATACTCTGTCATTTTAGTCAAACAGATAAGAGTAATGCAAACTTTAAAGGGTCTACTTTTATTTCTATAAACTCACAATAACAGCAAAACGTTGTGCATTTATAAAATAATGAAAGCAGTCAGGGTTGTTCTGTCGTCTTGGTCTCAGTGAACTTGACCAAAATGAACACAAAATGAACCGAAACTCAGCGTATACTTGCTTCACAAACATAAGAAATGTATCTATAGAAAGCTTGAAATGTCTAATGTCGTTTAAATGTCATTTAAACGAACCAAATGGATAATAACTCTTCTCAGATTATGTAATCCATAAGAAACATGCACTACCGCGGAGATGACGAGTGAGCATCGTTGTGCAGCCAAAAACACAGAAAACAATAAATTATTAAAATGTTTAGACAGTCGGCTTGTTTTTTTCACACACTGTGGAAAGCTTTATGCTTGCGCTTGAGTGTTGATTAAGCTGTGTTTTATATATATATATATATATATATATATATATATATATATATATATATATATATATATTATGATTTATGGCTTATTATTGTAAACGCACGATTAGTCGACTATTGGCTTAAATGAACAACTACTAGTTGAATAGGCCCTGCCCTTTAGTCAGGGCAGCCCTATAATGTAGCAAAGTTAATTTATTAATAAAAGTCGTGGAGCATCATTGACAACAAGTTTCTGTGCTCCTGTTTCTGTATGTGCCCAGCGCCATCTTCAATCTCTGTGTGAGTGACACGCGTGTGTGTGTGCCTGAATGAAAGCAGGGCATTAATATAGAACGGTGACTTGGAACAACTGTGCATTAAGCCATTTTATTGCACAACTTCCAGCCAATCAGAATCAAGTTTTCAGATAAACCATGATATACTTTTAAAATTCTTATATCTTTTTTAATGTTTTTACAATTTTCTGTTGACAATGCTTGAAATGGGAATGCTAATTAGCATTCTCCAGGTTTATCCTCCTTTATGAAAACTGTGCACAGAAATATTTTTCAGTTCAGTGGTGCTGGTGTTTTGCTCCTTGTTTTCACACAGCCAATTTAATTCCTCAGCTCTCATTTTCTCCTCGACTAATTAAAGAGTGCTGATCGGAAATTTGCATAAAATGAGGAACTGTCATGGAGGGGCTCTGAGTGTCATGGCTGTTTTGGTTTAGACTTCTTCAGGCTGCACATTTTAGGAGTCTTTTACAGTGCGGTCTCTTAGGATTTGTTCTTTCTGCCAAACCAATCTTCATTTAGTTCTTGCCTGAACTGCATTCACATGCTAATTCCTCCTCCCAAGGGCACTTGCTAACCAGGTCAGTGTTGTTGGGACTCTTATGTGAGTCTTGTTTGTAGGCTAGCAGTGTGAGCCGGCAGTCCTCACTTCACGTGTTTATTATATCAATTTTATTTCTTCCGCTATGACCCATCGAGGTCAGCTGACTCTGTAAGCCAACTAAGTTATCTTGTATGAAAGTAGTCTATCTGTATCCTAAATGTTTTATTTAGATCACAGAGCACAGATTTTAAAAACTTGGATATTTAAACACTTTTTGCCACTTGCAGATGCGTGAATATTTGTTTTTAGTTGATCTACAGTAGGAAAGGTCTCCTTTCCTCTCTGTGTTTAGGAAATAATATTTTAAGATTTCTTTAATTTCTTTATTGGCTCTTGAAATCCACAAAAAATATAGTTTTCTATATTTATGAAAAATAAGATTTTCATTGCTTTTCATTTGCACTGCATTTCAATAATTCAGGATTATGATTGTATTAGGAATATTCTTTATAGAGATGGACATGAAAGCCAAGAAAAATCTAATTTGACTCTGTTTACTTTATTTATACATGTTTGGTCTTATTGTGAATGATTCATCAGCACATTTTATTCAAATGTAAAAGTTTTTTTTTTATTATTATAAATTTAACAACGTGCTCCATCACATCACCCAAGATCGGTTTCAATCAGAAATACATCAAATTATGGAATTCATAATTAAAGTGCATTACAAATGACTATTCATATTGTGCTTAGACAACATGAAATCAAAATTGACCATATTTCTTGAATAAATGTTCTTGGTCTTGTTGTGCATAAAACGAAAACTTCCAAAGGAAAAATGTTTTTAATTATCTTTCGTCAGAAATGTAACTTTTCAGTATATGAGACTTCTGTTTTACTGGAAAATGTCATGTTGTTTTAGTTATATCATTTAAATGGTGAATAGCATTACATGTCTTCTAAAAAGAAGATTTTCTACCTGCAGTTTGTTGTCTGAAAGCCATTATTAATGAAAGTGATGAATTTAACTAGAGCTCAGTGGAAACAGACCATTGATCCAAATGAATGAAAGAGGTTTTCTGTCACCTCTCTCACATACCGATATGTTTTAGCCTCTGGAGAACCCCAGCCAAAATATTAATTTCATTTCATCTGTCACTGGCCAAGAAATCTAAAAGGAAATATATTTAATCTGAGAAATCCCTCAGTGTGTATATATTCTGCAGACAGTGGACATCCAGTATGCAATCTTTTTTAAGGGTCACTCTCTGAGACCTGTCAAGAATATTTCATATATCATAACAAGAACTTGATTGCACTGATGGTGCAATATGTGATTTTTCATTTTACTTCTGTAATGTGACACATTTCTGAGTGAAATTGTATATTCTACAAGACAAAATGTGGGGTGTGACAAAAAAGGCTCTATAGAATGAACTTTCATTTTTAATTTAATGTTAAATCTTCTGAAAACAGCCCAGGTCACATTTTACCCCAAAATCAAAAGAAAAAAATTCAGCGATATCTACATTTTTTGATCTTTTGATTTTGGGGTATTTTTGACATGTGGTAAGAATTACCATCAAATTAAAGAATTCTACATATTTCTACATCTAGTTACATATTTTAGTTACATATTGGTTAACATATTTGTAATAAAATAAAACACCCATAAACCTAATTAGTAGTTAAAATTGGATTGGTTGTTGCTATAAAATTGATTTGGAATGAATAGGCTACTAAAACTCCCAAATTTATACTGGTTGGCCCTAAGTTTAGTATTTTTCTGACACTGAAGGATTGTGTGAGTACTTCAAAAGAGAAAGGGGCGAGTAACCCTCCACAAGCCCAACAGGAAAGATTTGATCAATACTCCTTTGACCATGCTATCTTCACTCTGTTAACCAGCTAGATTTAAGCTCCACGGCTGTTCTTAAGGCATCTACGTGCGTTTATTGACCTCTGACGTCTCTGAAGCCTCACTTTTATCGTTCATGGTCCAGTGAGCTGTGAAGCTATCGCACTAAAGCTGAACTAATCATTGCCATTAGATTTAAACACTTGAGCGGCATTAAAGCGTCTGAGGTGAACTTTGAGGGAGAATGAGACAGATTAAAGGAAGGGAAGGAGTTATTTAATGTAATATGAGAAATCAGGGCCAGTAATGGTCATCAGTGTAACCTCATCTCTGAGGTTTGAATCGGCCCATAATTTGGCAGAAACTGTGTTTGGATATTGATTGTCTGAAAATGTATTTAAATAAACATGAGCGGTCTCTCTGTGCTGGGCACCGCAGGCTTTTACAGCAATATATGGCCAGTGTACTATGAGAGAAACATGATATATTGGCTCAAGGTTGTGTGTGTGTGTGTGTGTGTGTGTGTGTGTGTGTATCAGGGATTACTCTGACTGAGATATCGTAAATGAGCTGTGCTGGCACTATTTGTTTGCCTCCATTAGGCACAAGTCATTATAAGCGTGTGCAGTTATTTATAGATAAAGATGTCGATATGTGCTGTTATTTCTAATGTTCCTCTCTGTCTTTTTGCTTCTTTTCTGCAGACAGCACTGCGCTGGACACGGAGGTCTTCTTGTGTTTTCTTTTCTTATATAATTTTTCACCCATTTTTGTGTGTGTTTATACATCTCTGAATGTACATAAAATATGTTGCATGTTTTTCCACTCTTCTCTGTTTAATTGCTTGGTAGTGATGTTAATGAGCAGTATACAAAGAGACAGATAAATAAATGGGTAAATGGCTAAACAGATGGATAATCTAATTATGGATGGATATACAGATAAAAGTGTAGATAGATTGGTAGATATACAGCAGGGGCGGTTCCTCTGAAGAGGCAAGGGAGGCTGTCTCCTCAAAATTTTTAATGAGAAAATAATCAATATTACAAAAAAAAAATCAAATATTACTAAATGTGATATGATTTTAAAAGTTAAAAAGTGTGTAAATCACTAGTTTTTTCTAAAGTAACATAGTTCAACAGCGACACCAGCAGGTAAAGTTACAACAGGAGTCTGCATCTTTCTTGCCTCCCCTGAGTGCATTGAGTTTTAACAGACCTGCTAAAGCTTGCGATGGGTTTGATGGGGGTAATTGAGAATGAATGGGGGAAAGTCACGTGCCTCCATCGCGATATGATTGGTTATGAATGAATACGATTGGTCCCACCTCATGTTTTTGTGCGGGTATCAGTCTGAATGAACAAAATGATGGAAGACTAATTAAAAAGTAGGTAAACGACTCCCCCACTTAGATATATCACTGTTTTATGTCACATCAAAATCAAACTTGAAATGGCCTGAAAACATGATGACTGAGGGATTTTTAGTCAGCAATGAATCTGAGACCATGAGCTTGATGATTAGTGATCCGAAAATAAGTTGGCTATTAAAAAGAACAGCTGAACAGATCAGTTCACAATTAAAATATATCGTTTAAATTGTGACTGCCTTTAGTTATTATTTTGGAATAAATGTAAAAATTCTTGAAAACACTAACTTGATGAGATTTATACTTGGTTTTAATAAATAGAACATTAATTACATTATTAATGTAAAAATACGAAATAGAATTGTGTATATTTTTAATGTAAATGTGACAACATTAAGTTTAGGTATAACTAGGACATGAATGTACTTTTGAATTATATATATAATATAAAACCTCCTCATTTCAGTACACCACTGCATGCCCCTGATATACAGATAGACGGATGGATAGGTAGATCTGTACTTTGTGGTCTTATGTTATGTATTTTGTTTGTATATTTACACGTTTGTCACTGTTTGTCTGTTTCTTTGTTGTGACCATGTTTTATATTTACTCTACAGGTAAATGATATATAGTCTGTACAGTGTCTTATTGATCTGCGTAAATCATCAGCAGGCTGTTTTCTTGTTTGACAGGGTTGTGCCAATATCCTGGACCCAGCTAAACTGGGGCTGACTGGCGGAGGGTGAGTACAGAAATACTCAACAGCAAACACACAGGGAAAATAAAGAGAGCTGATCTGTAAACCATTATACACACTCTTACAGGTGTTATATAAATATATGTGTGTGTGTGTGTGAGTTTTGGTGCCTCAGATTCGAGCCGTTGGGTCTCCTCTTCTTCCATTTATCACTGACACACACACACACACACACTGATATTATTTTTCTCTGTTAGACCGCAGGTAGAAGAGGAAGAATGTGCATGGAATGTTATTTGTGGATTTTCATGGGACCTGATCTAGTGTTAATTGTTTGCAATAGTATGTCTCCAGGTTAATGAATGTAGTCGGAATGAATTTCATTTTTGGTAATGAGCTGTCAAAAATAAATAAATATACCCTACACTGTTGGCATTTATGCTCATTAAAGGCCGTTTTCATTGAGCGTTGATGATGTCATTGTCTTCCTAACAAAGACAAAGCGTTTCTTTGGGCTCTGCATGAATGAAAAAGACCTGCTTGTTTATAGACGTGTGCAGTATGAGAACATCTTGACCCAATCTGAACTCTCATATTGTGTATGTGTGTATTTTAGAATTATTGACATGCAGAGTTAATCTCCAGATCTATTTCACCTATGTTCATACAAGCATACTGTGCAGTATGTACTGTATACTGCCTGCTATTCTTAAAAATACAAAATAGTATGCATTATGCAATAACAAACATTTTCAAATAGTACCATGCTAAATTGTCATTGCACTGCATCAGAATTTTATGTTGAAAATATTTATTTTACATTTTTAATTGCAATTTTGTGTACAGTTAATACTTAATATTTGGTAGTTCAATCAAATAAAAAAACTCAAAGCATTATGTATGTGAGCATTTAGGTATCATATTGGAAATTAAATATGTATTTTGCATTTTTAATCCAATTAATTTTTTTTTTTAAATTTGATCAAATAATTAGTGAAGAGGTTAAAGATGTTAAAAATCTACTTCATTTAACTAGAAAGGAATAATCAAGTTAAGCATTTTGCATTAAGTTAAGCATACAGTGTAGTGTGCTGTGGTTGTACAGCCCATTTTGACCTAGTATTCTATACATGTATAGAATGGGTTTGTGTGAGACGAGCAATTATGATGGACTTCCTGTTCCTCCCACCCCCTCTGCCCATCCCATGTTATTTGCCAGTGCTGTAAATCAGCCGACTGCTTTTTATCCGGGTAATGTTTCATAGCGTACAGCATGATTATGGTATTAATAGACTCTAAATCTGCCTCCATCCCCAGGGTTGGCAGTATACTTTATGGCATTGACAGCATGCCAGATTTACGTCGCAAGAGGACCATGCCTATTGTCCGAGACCTGGTGAGTAATCATGCCCGGCACGGTTATGTTTGACTGATGGCGCTTTAGAAGACTGTATTAGCCAATCAGACCCACCGTGCACACGGTCACTAGTCTGAATTTACAATCCAACACTGTCAGCAGGGCACATGCAAGATAGAGGCGTACACGTGTTTATGTTTTGATGCTATTTTAAGAGTTTTACGCTCCACCAGAGTAAAAGTAGGTCACTCACCTGGTGTTCTCCACAATATCTGCAGAGTCCAAATCATCTGTCTTGTCTTTAAATGTGTAGTGCTCATATATTGATAATGAAGTGCTGTTTAATTTATGAAACTCTAGATGGCGAATGATTGATCCACAGCATCTATGTAGTATGTCGAATGTTTCTGTTCATATTTTTTGCATTTGTTAACGTTTCAAAGGATTTCTTTTTTTTCTTGTTTGAGCTCTTGCAGTCCGTCTACATGTCTTTGTCTCCATTTCTTCTTCTTGATTTTTGTTAGAACAAATTTTCTTAACCGATTCTTACATTGAGTTTTGTGCAAATGTTCAGCTTCTGAAGGACAAATGTTGATGCTGTATCTGTCCATATTTTGCATGAAATTAAAAACCAACCCTATTTTGGTAAGTACGGGTCATCGTTCAGTTTGTTATTTTGGTTTTTTGGCGTGTCCTGTGGTCCATTCCCACTTGGGCCCATAATGATTATGGGTGATATTTTTCCGTGAGTTGTCAGATTTCCTTCCAAAATAATTGTTTTCAGTCAATCGACAGCAGAAGCATTCGAAACCGAAATGTTGACAACTCTACCCAAAAATATATCCGAGGACTTCATTGACTTCTGATTTAACTGTGTGCCTTTTTAAATCCATGTAAAAGTGACGCGCGCCACTAAGCCTTTTACAGCGTGGATGAAGTCAGTGCTGTACCGGGTCCGATCTGGTCTATCCCATCATGCCTCTGTCCTCTGTTTCTGTCCCCTTGTTGGCTGTGTGATTGCTTCAGGGCAACGACAGTCGGTCACGTGACCTCTGAGAAAAATTCAGATCTCCAAAATTCAGACTCACGCATACAATTCTATTGCCTGCAGCAACCCTCAGCAATTGAAGTGCATGTTGAGACTTACATCAACACTTGACGTTCATGTAGAGGTCAAATCTACCCTATTTTCCTATGCAGCCCTGCTTTAAGGGGCCGTTAGCAGCCCACTTGGTCTTTACCACCATCAGGTTCAGGGACAGATGGTAAAGACGAGTCCAGTATGGTCCGCTGTCCATGCCTGCCGATCTCAATATGGCTAATCGTGGCTTTTTGACTTTTGACCGGCTCTGTAGTGTCCCATTTCCCCCTCATTGGCTCTTTCTTTCTCTCGTTCTCTGCCCTGAACTCTTTGGATCGTGTTGAGCTGGCTTTAACACATGCTGTCTGGTCTTGTCTGTTTGTAGCAGTAATGGCAATAATACTCACAGGCAGTAGGACTATGTCAGGGCACCTTTCAGTATCTTTACCAAACAAATTGCACAGCAAATGCATGAGTGAACTGTAAATTTCTACTGCATGTCAGAGGTGAGTTATTTAAGGATTGAGCCTCACCTCTGCAGCTTTCTCTCTGCGCTTTAGACAGATTCTCGATCTGATTTTCTGCATGACGGCAGGTATGACGTAAAGAGATGTGCTTACTGTATGTAAATGACAGCTCACCTTCACTAAATGTCTAATTTTGTGTTCTCTCTGCTTTCCCCTGCATCTGGACACTCTAGGCTTTGGTAAGTCTTTTACATTTTTAATGACATTTAATGAATGCATGTCTGAGTCCAGTATTTGTCTGCTTAGAGAGCTTAATCTAGTTATCTGAAGGCATTAGCTGTATCCTTATCTGCCTAAGAGATCCTGCATGTGTGTGGTTCGGTGATTGGTGGAAAGAATAAAAGTGACATTATTGTACTCACTAAATATGTTAAAAGTTCACTTAAATTTGTTCTAGCTCATTAGACATGATGTTGTTGGGTATTTTTAAAATTAAATTATTATTTAATGAAATAACGAAAAAGAAATGAGTTAAAAGTTCCAGGTCTATTGTAGTAAATTAATAAATTTAAACCATTTCAAATAATATTTAAAAAAATATATATATTCACTTTTATTTGTAAATCTAATTTTTCATAAAAATGATCACTGGATATTTCTGTCACTCGCTGAATATAAATAGAACATGTTGTCATGATGTCAAATATTAAATGCTTAGCTAGTTTGCCCACATACTTTTTCACTGATAAAAGGAAAGCATTGCATTGGAATTCACACTCGTCTTCTGTGAACTATAGGCTCTTTTAGGTGGTGTCTTTTAAAATGTCATCTTATGTCTTAAAATGGGCTATTTTACCTAACATTTGTGTATGGTGCTTTATGTAGATAGCAGTAGTTATAATTTATTTGCACTCATGAAATGTGAGCAATGGGCACTCAGTCTGTCTGTCTGTTTTTTTTATTGGGAAAGTAATTTCAGCCTCCTGAAATCTCTTAAAAACACTACACCTAATGAAATGAAAGCATATTACACAGAGCAGAATTCAGCCTACATATGCATATAGTTCTTCTATTCAATCTAAAATGAAAAGCTTTCTGAGAGGAGCATTCTGTAGTAGAGTAACAGGTGAATATCTGCTTGAAGGTGAAAGTGGCTTCCCAGCCTGAGTAATCAGGTTTTGTCTTCATCCCACATGATAACATTCAGCCTAACACAACAGATTTTTACCCTGTAGCGTTTGACTCAGTTCCTGTGCGTTGTCTTTGTCATTCTCCCTCACTCTGGCTCCTTCTCAGTATTTCCTTTTTTCCTTTCAGACATTGGCTGCTCGAAAGGCAGGCATTGCGTTTGGGCTCGTGAACAGAACGACTCTAAATAACGAGGAGCTGGTGAGTTTTAAACACACAGATGTGTACAGCACACGCACAGCGATTTTACCATATAGACTCGTGTATAAATAAATCTAAGCAGCTAGTTAGTGTCTAATGAGGAGCGATCATGTGGCACTAATGTAACGCTCATGCATAAAGTCACAACTAATACACACGCACGTCTGCGAACACACATCAGACCCAGAGGCAAGGACAAATTTACAAGACAAAAAATTACTATTTAAAATCTCTAATGATATTCTTGACTATTTGACCATTGTAACAAAACCCTGAACCGTGAGATCAGGACACTGATGCAAAGCAAACACTCAACAAATATTTAATTATTTTGTATAAGTAGGTTGTGACTTAATACACTGATACAGTGTATTACAAAAGTAAATGTTGGAAATATTGATTTGAGTGAAATCGTCATTTTCTGTGCTGATTGTAAAAGACAATTATAAGACGGTCTTGATTTACACTACTATTCAAACTTTTTGGTTAAGTAAGATTTTTTTTTTATACTTTCAAAAGACGTTTCTTCAGCTCATCAATTTATTTGATTAAAATTCAATAAAAACAGTAATATTTGTGAAATATTATTATCATTTAAAATAATTATTTTCTCTTTGAATATATTTTAAAATGTAATTTATTCCCGTGATGCAAAGCTGAATATTCAGCATCATTACTCCAGTCTTCAGTGTCACATGATCCTCCAGGAATCATTCTGAAATGCTGATTTATTGCTCAAGAAACATTTCTTATTATTATCAATGATGAAATAATATGCTACTTCATATTTCTGTGGAAACTGTGATACAATTTTACAGTTTTATTTCAGATTAATAGAAAGCTATTTTTTCAGTGTTGAAGAGAGTGTGGCTGTGACGAGGATGTTGCTGTTCTATCTGTGTTTAAAGCATTAAGATGCTTTCTGATTATTTGGGTGTTGATCGATGATTCTAGTTTTAATTGCATTCTCGTACTTTAGTTTGACAGAGGGGCCAAAAACCTGAGAGAGGAAAGAATGTCTTAATCAATAAAAGAAGAATTACTCTTCTTTTTATCCAGACCTTCTTCCCTCCCATTAATAGATCTTCTGAATAAGCAGCCCAGAATGACATGTGAAGTGATGTTTAGCGCTCTGTTGTGACGTGATGCTGGAATTTACTTGAAAAACCTGATTGTATTTCAGCTGGAGAATATATAATTTTAATTATAACATGATGTGCGTTCGGGCACAAACTGGACATAATGGATAATTTCCTATTTCTTTCTCTCTGTTTTTATCTACCAACAAAGATAAGAAGCTTTTTTTTTGGCAACAAAATTACCTGAATGTGCATTAGGTGTGTAATTGTTGATGCATCTTTGTATTTTTCCTATTCATTTTCCCATAGAGATTTTATAATATCTTTGTTAAAGAGTTATAAGCCATAAACCAACCCATCCAGCTATGAGGTGAATTACAACATTACAATTTTTTACTTAAAAGTATTTTGGAAATCATACAAAAGGGCGAAGGTACAAGACTGTGAACTCAATGGCTTCAAGGTAGGGAACTGCAAATGACAATCTAAATAAAATCAATGGAGAAATATAAAACTTATGATTTAAATAGATTGATTATAATTATTATAGAATCAAAATATTTTGTTTATTTGGGAATATGCATCAATTGAGAAATATAAAACTATTAATCTAAATTGATTATATATATCAGTCTGTGTGTAATGAATGAATATAATAAAAAGTTTCACTTTTTGAATGGAATTATTGAAATAAATCAACTTTTTGATGACATTCTAATTGTATGACCAGCACCTGTGTGTGTATATTCTATATATATATATATATATATATATATATATATAGATAGATAGATAGATAGATAGACAAAGTTCTGTCATGAAACTCTAGATGCACAGGCTAATAGGTCCTTTAACTCAACCTGCTCGTAATCACATCATTATCTATAGAACACAGATGATTGGTTCCTGCTGTATATCAGTAGCCAAGGAGGTGGGTTATTTATATATAACAAATAATCGTGTATCCAAACTCTGTCACTACATACCACAATAACAGACCGCAGGGATCTTTCAATGCTTTGCCACTAAAGTGGCAAACTTTAGAAAATTCAGCCAAAAAAAAAAAAAATGTAGATATGACTAGATTCTACCTTGATATTGACATGCATCCCAGTTTGAAACCTGAATCTCAATGGAGCCTTGTATTCATTTTTGCACATCCAGTTATACAGTACAATCATTGCGGCATGAGTTGAAGACAGCATTAGCGAGTGATAAATAGACAGGTCAAATTTGGGCTTCAGTGGGTCAGTCCAGTCAACCTTAATACAACACTAGCAGTCCTCTGATGAATAGCAACACTGCAATCACTTTTTTAGATGCACCTATTTCCTAACAGCCTTCAACGGGTCTCAGAGACTTAAAAAGAAAGGAAGGTCAGATATAGAGAGCAGAGGCTGTAGCTAGCTGGCAGATTACTAAGTAGACCGAACAGATGTCCGAGGCTTTTTAAATGCATTAAATATGCCAAGAGTGAGAACAAAGTAAAAAGACGAGGGAGAAAGAAACATGAAGTGAGGGGGCTGAGGGAGAAATTATAAAAGAAACACAATCCCTCAGAGAAAAGCATGCTGAAAACAGCCCATACGTCCATATGCTAAAGAAGACACCGGAAAACAAGGACAGAAACTGTTATATCACTGGAACTCTCCTCAACATTCACGGCAAGATTCAGTCTGTACATTATTCAACGAAACACCATGTTCACCTTTCCCCTGAGATCCATTTATAATTTTAGTCAAGGATTTTTGTGCCAAAATCATTCATAATTTAGTTTTAAATTACCAGTATTCTTTATTGTCTTTGATTCTCTTTGATAATATTTTATGTAAATGGCCTCTTTGCACTTTGCTATTTTGGACCTTGCATATGAGTAACAGAACATGATGCCATACTATTGGACTTGGGAATTTAATAAATAATGAATTATAAACAACAAGTTATATGTTCAAAATGTTAAAATATATTATATGCTCCAGTTTTTTCTACATTTCCATGTCTATGAATGAAAGTGAATGGAATGTAAAGTGTAGCGTAAACTTTGACGTACGTTACCACATTTTACTATCGTTGGTTCTGCTGCTTTGGAATAATATTATCTAACAAGGATTTTTTGTGGCTTGGTTTCAATAAATGGTCTTACAAACTCTTACTTCAAATATGATTTCTCTTTATAAGAAGCCTAATAATAACTAACTCTGCTTGATAGTGTGATAACCTGTGTAGGTTTTAAGTGTATTTTAAAATGCAGTTTATTTCTGTGATGCAAAGCTAAATTTTCAGCATCATGATCTTCAGTGTCACATGATCCTTCAGAAATCATTCTAATATGCTGATTTGCTGCTCAAGAAAACATTTCTGATTATTATTAATGTTGAAAACAAAAAAGAAAGGTATTCATTAGAAACTGAAATCTCCTGGAAGATTACAAATATCTTTACTGTAACCTTTGATAAATTTAATGCGTCCTTGCGAAATAAAAGTATTGATTTCTTACCAAAAAAAATAAATAAATAAATAAAATGAAAAAATAAAATACCAAAAAATAAAATGGTTGTGTACATGATCCATACAAGTGTCTCCAGACGCAGTGATCATGTGGCATCACAGCATCTCCAGCACCAGCTGTGGCTTCCAGCACAGAAACAAATCCAAACCAAAGACTTCACCATAGTGGGTCTGAAAGCTGAGAGCTCTGGGTGTTCCAAACATTTAATTGGCTGATGTCTCTCAAAGTACGGGCAGAGAAATAAAGAGAGAGTTGCTTACTGTCTTCTTACAGTTAAAGGGCTAGTTCATTCAAAAATTAAAATTGTCATTATTTTATCCACCTTCATGTCGTTTCAAACTCTTAAAAATAAAGGTTCTTTATTGGCATTGACCGTAACATGAAGAGCATCCATGGAAACTTAAAATTGCACAAAATGTTCTTTATAGTGGAAAAAGGTTATTTTAAGAACTGTTATTTAAAGGTTATTTATGGAACCAAAAATAGATCATCAATGGCAGCGCTGCAAAACCCATACCCCCTTATGGAACCTTTTTTTTTTTTTTTAAAGTGTGTATGCTGTTATGCTTTTTTTCTGTGGAACACAAAGGGCCCTATTATACACCCAGCGCTATGTGATGCCAGGCGCGACAAGCATTTTTTTTTGCTAGTTACAGCCTGACTCAGTTATCATTTTCACATCCAGCGCCATGTTGTTTAGATAGCAAATGTGCTTGCGCCTATCTGTTCGCCCATGGACGTGCTGACGTGCAAACCGAGGTGTGTTCAGGTGCATTGTTGGCGTGTTGCTATTTTGAGGCAACTGAAAACGACTGCGCCATTGACCAACAAAAAACTGATCTAATGTCAATGGTGCAGTATTTTTTTGTCATAGTTAAACTAGCAAAAGAGGATTCGGACACTCCCTTAGTGCTCCTGCGCTGTGCGCTTCAGGCCATGCGCTTAAAAGCCCAAAAGCAGCGGAGCATTATCATTTTTCAGTGAACTGTCTGTTTAAGATGCTGTGAGGCTTGTGGGTCAGCAGCTGTGTGTTTGACAGATGGCTTAATTCCTCCGTCCCTCATTTCTGCTGGAGTTTGTGACAGTGCTGACCGCTTTGTTCAGCGTGAGCGATTACTCCATGAATATTCCCTCTCTCTGGCTCACAGCCCAGTGGTTAATTCTGAGGGTAACTCATCTAGTTGCTCTGAAGTTGCTAGATTAAATTGGAAAGTCCTTTTCTGTTTTTGCCAGCTGTTAATCCTCCTCATTTTGCGTAACATTACTGCCGATGGCCTGAAATCAGCCGTCAGTCAAGCAGGAGTCGAGCACGTGATGGCCAGCAGCGATCAGACCTCTTGAATGCATCTCTGTTTATTGCATTATGATGTAGATATGGTAAATGTAAATAAAACCCGAAGAAAGATGTTCTGAGATGCAGCATTGCAGGGGTGATTTCTGTGGGAATATGTCACATATATGAGAGAAAGAAACTAAGGCTCACATTATGAGAAATTAAATATTCCTCGATTTTTTAACATGAGTCAGTCTCTCTCTCTCTCTCTCGCTCTCTCTCTCTCTTATATCTAAATGTAATATTTATGAATTTATGATGTTTAGTATATTTGTCAGTCATACATAAATTAAATGGGTAAGTGGGTAAGATTTCTGTATTGGTACTAATATACTGAATGTTTTAAATATAACCACTTTTATATACAGTATGTATATATCATCAACAAATCCAATCTCATTCATTTTAACTTACTGACTTTTGCTTGTTCCACAGTTAGTCTTATTTGAACCATGTAAATGTAAATTGTTTTCAAAATGATCAGATTTATGATCAATTTACATAAATGCATTTTGAAAATGATTATTTAAATAATTTCAAATAGATCCAAATATTTTTTCTGATTGGAGAAATATTATCAGTTTTTATTAGTTTTATTTATGCATGACTGACAAATATGCATCACAAAGTTTATTAGTTTGTTTGGTAACACCTTACCATTTGTTAACATTAGTTAATGTATGAACTAACAATGAGCAATAGGTTTGTTACAGTATCAATCTATGTTAATGTTAGTTAACAAAAATCCAGCTGTTCATTGTTTGTTCATGTTAGTCCACAGTTCATTAACTGTTAACAAATACAACATTTGATTTTAATAATGTATTAATAAATTTTGAAATTAACGTCAAGATTAATAAATGCTATTGTTCATTCTTAGTTCATGTTACCTAAAAAGGTTAACTAATGTTAGCTAATGAAACCTTATTGTAAAGTGTTATCATTTGTATGATGTATATCCATCAATACAAATGGATGGAAAATTTATATACAATTTTAAGACATAAATTTTACATTTAGGACTAAATTGTTTTTAAATATTATTCCTAAAAACAACAACAACAACAAAAACATCTTGTATACTTCAAAGGGTGTGAGACCGAGGGAAAACAGTCATGAAAAACTAAATTAAGGTGCATTAAACCTTGACTAACATCATAAGTGGACCTCATGAAAAAAAATTAATTGACCAAATGTATAATGTGACCCCTTTTAAGTGTTTAATATAACTAAGACAAATTCCATTAATCATTCAGTGGAGTTTCTTGTGAGCAGTCAGTTGTTTTTGCACTTCGGTGCTGTTGCTGTTTTGTATCTAAATTTTCCCTCAGAGATTGGTGAAGGAAATTTCTCCCTTTATCTATTTTTAGGTTTACTTTACTAATTAGCCTGAAAGTTATATTTTTATTATTATTATTATTATTTTAACATTTACGCCATTTGGACGTGGCTGAAGTTCGTAGTAACTCTTAACATAATGACTCTGTGGGTGCAGAGCAGAAGACAATACATCAGCAAAAGTGCACCATGGGAAACATCAGTTTAGAGCCCTGTTGATCACCAGCCCAACTCTCCTTAATTCTCTTCGCTCTCTCTTTGTCTTATCCAGCTGTAAAAGGACATGCACATTGATTCTGCTCTTTCAAAAGGATGCCTGTAATTCTCTCTACCCCTTTTGCCCGTGAAGGCAAACTATTGACAAAAAGTGTCTGGTGGGTAAATCACATGAAACCTGTCAAGAACATGACCTCAAAATCAAAAGGAGTATTTTGCTTACAGAAAATCACGCTTATTGTATGGACCATTTTGGGGTTTTTTCTTTGCATTGTGATGTTGTTTATTATTAGCGTCAGTTTCATTGATATATATATATGTGTGTATATATATATATATATATATATATATATATATATATATATATATATATATATATATATAAAATATATATATATTTTTTTTTTGTTATTTTATTTTAATTAATGTTTTATTAAGTTTGTTGTGTATCTTTGTCATTATTATTATTATTTTTATTTAAATGTATGTATAGTTTAATACATTTTATTTCCGTGGTCCGCATTAACCAAAAGTTGCGACCGATTTCTGTATTGTGACATACTTTTTGAGTTAAACAGAATACTGAATGAGAAAAATAGAGGCCGTGGCTTTTTTTCCCCCCATTGGGAATTGATTGGATCTACAAAAGTAGGCGTTTCATTCAGCTTGTTGTCAAAACTCACAGCAAGCTGCCAATTGGAGGGGGTGCTCTACCCAAGTTGTCAAACTGACATCATCAGAGAATGAAGGCCATTCCAGAGGGGATGTACATTTGCAGATTTTGATTAAAGATTTTGAAGACAAAAATATTTAAGTTTTGTGGATGAATTGTTTACCACAAAACTAGTAATGCGCTAGTAGGGACTAGTAGTGCGCTAACAAAGTACATATAGGGTCAATTTCATGCTGACTTTAAGATAAATAAATGGAAATGAGAAATGTTGCCTTGGCAACTAGCTGAAATGCTGAAATTAAATGTTTTCAGTTTTATTTTATTTCAAATAACAAAAATGTTTTTTTCCCCCACTATTCATCTTCCACTATTTTAATTAATGTGATGAAGAAAAAACAATATATTGTTTAATTCCAAAAGCAAATAATTTAATGTAATTCATCATCGTATTTATGCAAAATATTATATAAACAATTCTATGTTGTATTCATACTTTTTGGGGGGAAATGTTCTTGACAGGTTTTTGTTAGACTCACCTTTTTAATCTGAACAGGGACAGACTGAAAACTCTCTGTGGGCTTCACATGTGCACTGTAATTACTGAAATTAATATCAGCATGAGTTCGTAAAAAAAACCAAAAACATATTATGATTCTTCTGAACACCAGCTGACTGAGACATCTGTACTTTTAGGAGTGTTTTGTGGAGATCTTGAATTAGACGACATATAAATGTCTTCTACTCGACCTATTGGTCACATGTCTTCTCCAGAGATCACCTTTGGAACACGGCAAAATGCGAAACTTCTTTGCATGAGCTTGTTTCCCCGGTGCCCAGCATTCGTATACGTATGAATGGAGATCAATGGAAGTGTAGATTGACCGCCCCTTTAATCAGCAAAATCTATTGAGCACAGGCTATCCTGAAAGGTGCAATAACATCCTGTAGATTTCAAGACTTTGTTTGTTCACAGCAATAGTGTGCATATGCAGTACTGTGATCAGTGGAAATGTATTTTTTTTTCTTCTAAGACCTCCATTGATTTAAGAAAAACAATGATTGTTTGTCTTTGTTACCTTTTGCTGTAAATCTTCTCTCTTTTTCTCAGAAACTGCATGTGCTCAGAAAGACTCTCCAAGCATTGATCTATCCCATCTCCTCCACGACACCCCATAATTTCGAAGTGTGGACGGCCACCGCACCCACCTACTGTCACGAGTGTGAGGGTCTGCTGTGGGGCATCGCCCGGCAGGGCATGCGCTGCACCGAATGCGGAGTGAAATGCCACGAGAAATGCCAGGACCTCCTCAACGCAGACTGTCTCCAACGTGAGTCTATGATTCAAAATCTAACTAAGAATTATAATTTATTTGAAATTGGGTAAATCACCTGAAATGTTTATCATAATGTACTTAAATAATGTCATAAAGATATCAGTTCTGCTGTTCATAAATACTATTAGTGATGTTGTACAATAAGGACTTTGTCATGTCGCAGGAAATAGAGTCATCAGTGTCCCAATGTGTAGTCAATGCTTTACTGTACTTACCAGTGCCTGAATTCCTGTACATGAAAAATATATTGAAATGCTTTTGCATTCTCTCGCAGTTAATATAGTTGGGTAATAAATACTGTATATAATTTGCGGGCATCAATATGCAGGGTATTGAAATCGCTTTTGAACGTGTGCTCGCTTTTTAATTTCACTTCGCGATCAAGCATGCTCTGTGTATAGAGAGCGGCAGTACTGACCACACATTTTTCAAGATAAGATATTTGTCAATGACGCTGAGGATCTTTTGCGGACCAAATCCTTCACCATCGTCCTGTCGGTCATCTCTCCTTACTATTGCGATAACTGAAATCTGATAATTACTGTAATTTAACCAACTACCGCAGCAAGCCTAACCATGTCCATTTAGGCTCAGTAGAATACGTTATTTATTTTCCACACCTTTCCAAATTCAGATTTAGGCTTCGGGCACATCCCTACAGCAATATATAATAAGTAATAAACAGATTATTTTGCCAATACTAGTAAAATCTTCTGGATGATGTGAAGTGTTAAATAATGTTCTCAGTATTTCCTTGCTTTGACGGGGCAGCCCAGAAAAAAGCTGCAAGCTTTTACGTTGAATTCAATGACAGATTGTTATGTTGGAAGATAAAGATGGCAGGAGAGGCGAAGATCCAAATGCAAACAACATGAAAACAAAGAAGTGGGAGAATCCAGAGAACTGAATCAGAACAGGAGAAACACAAGGGCTATTTATACTCATGAGAATAACAAGATAACAAGGGGAACAAGAAACACCTGTCGGTTCATTCAAGGAACAAATCAATGTGAAAAACTACAAAAGACTACAAACATGGCTCAACAGGAGGTGAAACAAAAGTCCATAGACAAACATGACTAGGTGCGTCCCAATTCGCATACTTATGCACTATTCTATGTCGTTTTTGTAGTATAAATAGTGCGAGTAGTGTGTTCACAAAAGTGCACTTTAAACACCCAGAAGATGCATGTAATTGATAAAACAAAGTGTGGAATGTTGGACACTTCATACACTGACTAAATTCATATACTACACAGTTGAGTGTATAGTGCATAAGTGTATATTGCGTCATTTGGAACACAACTATGAGACTTACAAAATTACAAGGGGAACAAGAAACACCTGTCGATACAATCAAGGAATAATGATGCGTTCAAGTCACGTCGGAAAGATTGTATTCACGAGCTGAATGCACATGAATGTCAGACTTTTCTATTTACAACGAAGTGAAAAAATATTATAGCGTTATAATATAATAGTTTAAGATGTAACGATAAAGTTTACAGTGGCTTCTTAAATTAATTAAAAACATATAATTTGTTTGCTCTTTATTTTTTAGAAGAAGTGCTGTATTTTTTTGTAATGAATTAAGAGACACGCCATCTTACTCCGATTAAAGTGACTTGAACGAACCTGCCCTCGAAAACACGACTTCTCACCTTGTGAATACATACTTCCTAGGAGGACTTGAATACAACAATAGTCAATGTGAAAAACTACAAAAGACTACAAACATGGCACACGAGTTTCACCAATAATAACCAGAAAAAAACCTTAATACATAAGGCGGGACTTTCCATTCTAAACCAGCCCAGAGTACACTGGGACTCTTATTTTGAAATGTATTTGATTTATTTTTGCCAGCTACTCATTCACAAAGATGGAGATAAAATCTTGCAACATTCTAAAACACGTAAACACCATAAAATAAACATTGTCATAGTTCATTAAGATCTGTTTTTCCATCCCCAAATTTCATACATCTTAAAATGATAATATATTTGTTATACCATTTAATATATTTAGGATATTTAATGACCTTCAATATCATAAAAATGAGGACCTGCAGGGTCTTTTTTTATTCACTTCAAAAATCATCTGAGAAGTAAAATGACAAAAATTATGATTTTAAGCTTAAAACAAGACTAAAAAAATCGACAATGGTGTCAGAAACATAACCTTAATTCAAAGGGAAAACAAGTCGATTTTTCTTACTGCATTGACAAAGTTTTGACACAGCAAAGTTTGTTTAGTCACCATTAAAGGTGTTTGCTAAGTCAAGCATCACTATTACTTTTGCATTAAAATGGGTGTAATAGATATAAATGCTAAAAACACTCCATAGCCACACTTTTAAATTGTGACGGCGAGTTTTGCATGAGCAAACACTCATGTTTTCTGCAGAAAATGTTAAAGTAGTCATACGGTATGAGCAATGTTCTACATTGTGAAATGCCATTGTCTGTCTGTCACATCGAATGGCAGCCCTCATCTTTGACATTTTGCATTTGGCAGCTGTTCAATTTATTGTTCTGCTCTAACAGAATAACCAACTACACTAGTGTAAGCTCTCAGATGAGTGGTAAAATCAGACTGCGTGAGAGATATGTTATGTAGTTCCCTAGTAAACCTCACAAACGTGGCTGTCTGCCAGACACCCAAATGGGCCTGTACAGAGAGAGAGATTTATTAAACAAGCCATCAAACTCCTATTTAGAGTTGTGTGTGTTTAAATGTGATTGTGTATGCGCGTTTTGTTTGACTTGTATGGTTTGCAGTGCATCGCTTGTCTTTGCATGATTTGTGAGGGAAAGACATCTGAGGCAAGATACCAGTAAACCGTTGCTCTCTCAGACACACTGTTTTATTTCCCACATCCAGCAAATTTTGAACACTCTTTTATAGCATTCACAAGGTATTTATGATGCTTCTGAATGAACGATTCATTTTAATAGGGTGCAGAGAGATACATTTTTAAGCGGCAGTGAATCATCTATACTTATCTGTTTTTAAGCATGTGCAATACTATATTTACTTCAAAATCAACTAATCTAAATGGCTAGTAGGTCTTAAAGATGTTTTATATGCATGTCAACTCTTTATAATCATGTGGATATATACATATCTGAGCTGCAACCAAATTTACATACTATACTACGCATTTGAAGTCTGTGCTGAGACAGTCTGTAAGATGAGACAAACTACATCATCATTAAAAATCTTCTTTACGAAAATTCCTTAGATTTCTGTGGAATTGGAATGTCCATTATTCACAAAGTTTAGTGTTAATTTATTCAGTATTTTGGCTAATTTGATTTTTAATAGGATTCTAGATGTTTTAATACATTTTATAATGCATAATTCAATGTCTTAGATTCACACATTTATTAATTTGTTCTCACATTCCTTGCCATTTTTTCTGCAGCCGCAAATGTCAATCATTATCATAAATACTTTTTTGAGAAACATTGACTCAGACTATTTTTAATGTACTATAATTTAGGATGCATTTAAGTTTATCTTACGTACTGTTTAGACCAGACAGTATGTAAATTTGAATTGCTGCTCATATCATCAGAGATTGTATTAGAACACATGTACATCTCATCATCCTCTATAGGTGCGGTAGAGAAAAGCTCGAAACACGGAGCCGAAGACAAAACCCAAAACATCATCATGGCCATGAAGGAACGGATGAAAATCAGGGAGAAGAACAGACCCGAAGTGTTCGAGGTGATTCAGGAGATGTTTCAGCTCACGAAGGAAGACTTCATCACCCACCTGAAGACAGCTAAACAGGCCGTGCTGGAGGGGACGTCCAAGTGGTCTGCCAAAATCACCATCACGGGTAAACAAATCTCAGATAACCTGAAAGTGTCATGAAAAAGGGCCAGTGCATGCAAATGTTGCTGCTCCAACAGTAGGCTTCTCTGTCATATAAAATATATTTTAAAAAATTCATATACAAGTGACAAATGGATTTGATTGAAAATGTGCTTCAAACTTGAATAAGAATTGAATTGCTGTTGGTTTAATATCTTTGCAAGAAATTACAATGCAAATGTAAGAAATAAAGTAGCCAGAATGAACACTTTCTTTAAATTATAAATTAAATTAAATATAAATTATTATTGTTATTATAAAATTACTATAATTATATAATTATATTTTATGTAATGTTTTAATCAAATTTTATACAAAATATATAAAATAACACTTTTTATTATTGTTATTTTTACAGTTAAATTTGGTTTAAGTTCTTGACAAGTTCCATTGTTTATATAGAATAGGCTTGCTGTGATAGTCGGTGTTAACGGTGTTCAGCCGCAAAACCGGTTTCATCACTTGCCCACCGCGGCACCACCCCATCGTCACTTTGATTTTTTTAATAGTAATAACAATCATTTAGTTCAGTTAGAGAACAGACACTACAATTAAAAACTGAACGTGTCTGCTCAATTCAGTGTGAGCCGAACAAGAGTTGCAGTACAGATCAGCAGCAGGAGTCATATTTCACCTCACTTCGCCCATTTCGACTGACAAGACGATGACGGAAGATTTGGTTTTAAACTGAAGTGTAAAACCGCCTATTTAAGCAAGTTTGTCATTGTGCTGTCATTGTGTTTTTCATGAATGAACCCACCATTCAAGCAAATGCTGCACCGAATTGGCGCTATTTCCAAAGCGAAAGTAAAAAATTGCACATGGGCAATTCATAATGGTACGTGTCCACTGTCACGGAGCAAATCGAGTGTTTTCAGTTCATTCCTATGAAGTTGAGCTTCCATAGGAATTAATTCTAAATGCTCGCTTTGCTCTACGCCAGTGGACACGCATTGTAAGCGTTAGCTCTCTTTGCCTAGTATGTTCTAGACAAGTTTCATGAGGTTTGCCCTTAATGTCTATTTGTGCATCTCTGTGTCTGTGGCTGGAACAGACCCTACAGGGAGGAAATGCTGCTCAGTTTAGTTTGGGAAATGTGCCGAGATTTTGCTTGTTTTCTGACAGCTCAAATAGCCAGACAACAACAACCGTCTGCTGTGGACAGAAACGTAGGCAGTTGCATCCGTTTCTCTGAGTCATAAAGAACAGTTTCTGTCCATCTGCATGACGTATATCCTCACATTGCTTTGTTTCAGTCATATTTTATCTTCTAGAAACCACTGTATTAGTTCAGCTGTGTGCCAGGTGAAGATTGCTCCTGTATCTGTCCATATCAGTGACACTCCTTCACCTGACTTTGAGGGTCAACAGAGGCTGTGAATTATTGCCAAGCTTGCAACACTGCCAGAGTGTCAATAGAACAAAGAGAAAAAACCAGCTCTCTGCTTTAATTTATCCTGGCATACGGTCGAAACTCCCTATGGATTTTTAGAAAGTACTGATTTATTAAAAACTAGTCTCTGTGAATTCTGATTTTTATCTATCTATCCATCCATCCATCCATCCATGCAGTGCAGAGAGAGAGAGGAGAGTGTTGTGCCATGAGCACAAAAACAATATGGCCGTCACTGTCAGATACACTAACATGACATCAATGTGTGAACACAGCTCTGGAAACACAAACATGCCATCGTTCTTTCATTCTAGCTAAACCATTCGGACTATATTACCCTCTTCAACCAGCCCAGTGACATTGCACCAATCTCTGTCTGTCTCCAAGCCCAAGGATATATGTTCCCTGAATAATTTAGCACCCTGCTTGTTCATAATTAATGAGGCAAGAGCTTCCTGTGAACTACTATTGGCTCTGTGATGAATGGTATCCCCATTGACTGAGTTTAGTGCCACAGTCAGGCTACACACTGTTTTTATGTTGTATTATTTGCACATTTGTCTATTTTGAATTGATGTTTAAGTTATTTGGGGTGCCATATGTACATGCACATTTAAATGAGTAACATGAGTGATGTTCAAGGATGGATTGTGGTCCTTCGAAGCCTCTGGCACCAGTGTCTTTCAATTATGCTTTGCAACTGCAAATCTTTGACCTTTGTCTTCATATCTCAAAATTATGAGTAAAAATGCACAGATTTTCCAAACTAAAAACAACTAACTCAGTTAGTTAGTTTCTCTTTTCTTTAGCTACTTCTCATTGTTCCAACAGTCACTGGCAACAATGGACACCAGTTGTAGATTTTCGAGTCACTGTAGCTCTCTAAACTCAAGGACCCTGGCAGTCAAAACCCCCTGAGGCATTGGCCTCATTGCCCTGGGCTGTAATCCATCCTTGTCAGTACTCGTTTATATTGCTTTGTGTACTAAAACATGATTCTAAATGTTCAATTCTTCAGACAATAGCACTTTATCTCCCATGCAAATGTTTTTGTTTGCTTCAAGAATACACAATTTGCAAAACGTTGTCTTTTTTCGTTTTTTCCCTTCTCTAGTTTTATGTGCTCAAGGTTTGCAAGCCAAAGACAAGACGGGCTCCAGTGACCCCTACGTCACAGTACAAGTCGGAAAGACCAAACGCAGGACTAAAACGGTTTTCGGCAATCTCAACCCCATCTGGGACGAGAAGTTCTTCTTGTGAGTGTCACAGAAAGCAGATGTGTTTTCTGTTTATCTACATTCTGTCTTCTAAACAAGACAAGCTAACATTGTGCTGATGCTCTAGATTAGTGGTTCTCAACTGGTTTTGCTTCAGGATCCAGATTTCTACACTGGAATCAATTGCAGTGCAATCTATGCTGATTTTATCATATAACAATATACAAAACTATCTATTAAGACATTGAGATTTAATATTAATGTAAAATAATAATCATAAAAATAAATAATAAAAAATACAAATCATAATTTAATCATCAAAACCATTTAAAGCTCTGCTACCAACAGTGTTACGCATTTTGTGTTCAGCGAAAACTGTTTATCGTTACCGTTTCTTATGTTGGCATCTGACTAATTTGTCTCTCTTTTAGCAAGTGACAGATGAATGTGCACTAAAATGCACAGCATTAAGATGCATGTTTATATGGTTTGTTGACGTTTTATATTGGCATTCAACAGTTATTTCCCTTGCTTTCCACGACCCATTGTAACAGACCTGAGGCCCATCCTTAGGGCTTGACCCAAGCAACAGTTCATATCCACTGCCCTATAATATCAGGCTCTCTGCATGAGCTGCATGAGGTGAAAGTGTTTTTATGGGATTATTCTTATGCATTGAAGCTTTGAAAAATGAGGATGAACTCAAAGGGCAGAGACATAGTTTCCATTTAACAACATTTCTGCCACTCAATCACAAACAAATTTTCAAATGGCATATGAATTATTCAAAGTAGCCTTTCATTAATTTGACATTTTCTGTAGAGCCCCTCCATTACGAATCTGTTTCATAGCGTTGTTTTTGTGCTGATACTCAAGGAAGCTTTTTGGTTTGTTTGAAAAGGGTTCTAAATGAGGAGTAATGGAAATCATTTGTATTCCCGTTGGCTTTGTCACACTCCCATGGGACCATTTCTTTTCATATTCCTGATGGTGTATCCTTGAGGCTTCTGCAATCATGGGTGGTATATTATAGTGAAGGCTGGACTCGCTATCCTGCTCCATTCATAAAGCTTTGTTAGGATTTGATGTTTCTGACGATGCACAAAGCCAATAAATCAGAACCCTGAAATCTACAGCACCCTGGCTGTGGGAATGTTGTACAATTCAGACAGAGACCTTATATATTGTGCCATTTGTGTGGTTATGGCTGTATTGGAGGGATCACAGAAGGTTGTTCCTGATTGTTAGTTGCTCTTTTCATTAAGATTTTGCTCAGGTCAACTTTATGAGATTGATGCACTTGTTCAGTGCTGTGATTTGCAAGCTGTTGTGTGTTCAAAGGGGTGAGCGGTGTGACAGGGATGTGCATCATTCAGAATTGAACTGAGATTGCGTTTTAAATTCCAATTCAGTAATTGAATTGAGGTAGCAAACAGGATGCAGAATTGCAAATAAATGAATAACCATACATTCTTAACTAGTAAAGCAAAGCTTGTCAAGACAAACCAAACAAACTTTAAAAGTTTTGAAAATCAAGTTTTGAAATTTGACTTGCGGAGAGACATAATTATAGGTAATTATGATGGATAGTTTGATAGATAGACAGACAGACAGACGGACGGACAGATGGATTTAACTGGCACAGCTACTAAATGAGTACCATGAATGAGAAAGGAATAAAGTGCAAAACACATAAAATTCAAGTAATTAAGTTGCGTGGCTATAAAAGAGTTACGTTATCTAATGGAAAGATAAACTGTTGTTTCTCTGAAACTAATAAGGTTGAAAAGGTTTTTTTACGCACAGTCTAATACTAATACACAGCCTTACAAGGTATACTTCACTTGGTTCATACACGTACACTGGCGTTTGACGCATGTGCAGTTTGACAAATTGCAATATTTGCAAAATTCTAACCTCTTCGCCTAATCTCTTGCCTCAAAGAGACGAGAAAACTTGATCAATCCACTTTTGTCTCTCTTGCAGAGACTCAGGATGTGCTGTAGTTGTTAGTTCTCTTTCCTCATTGACTGGGAGCTCAGAACATGGTCATATCTGTTGTTGTCCCACCGGATGGGAAACTCAGAACTTAAATGTATCTGTTGCTGTCTCACCTTTGCAGGCCAGAGACTCAGAACTTGTACCTGTTGCTGCCTTCACTGTAACTGGCCGCAGGCTCAGAACGTGGTTTATCTGTTACAGTCTCACCCTTGCAGGCTGGGACTCAGAACATGGTCGTATCTGTTGTTGTCCCGCCAGATGGGAGACTCAGATCTTGAATGTATCTGTTGCTGTCTCACCTTTGCAGGACTGAGACCCAGAACAAGGAGTGTCTGTTGAAAGGGTACCTTTGTCCCATTCCGAGGACATTGCAATTTGGTGCTTCTCCATTCCAGTGCTGCCACTGGCTGCTGGTATCAGACGGGGCACACACACTCTTCTTTACCCTGTGGAACTCATTTGCCTAAAGCACACAAGTCTTTAAAGTGTTTTAAAGATTTACCAATGAATTTCTCACTTTGAATTTCTCAAACCACCAGCAGAAAACCTTTGGTAATATTCTAAACAAATGAAGTCCAAACAAGATGGAAAAAGATTGAACTGTGATGCATTCATTCATTGGTACACTGACAGCGGAATTTGTGTAAGATGTAGCGCAATGAACAGCTGTCAGAGAATACTTATTTCTCTGAATAATTATGATATGTGTTCCAAAGTTTTCCAAACATACTTATTTCATTTGGATGGATCATTTTGGCCTTCTCTCAGCCACTGCTCCGCCACTGCTGTATTCGAAGGAAGGGCAGAAACTGCTTGTGGACCAACGAGAAGTCCTGTCTTTAGTCCTGGTACAAGAGGTCGTCTTCTTGCCTTCAACGAGGTTTCTGGCTGTTACCCTCACATCTTTATCTGATGCTGTTGGACAGTTTGTTTGTGTTAGTCCACCAAGATCCAATGAAAATGTAGCAAACCTTTGTCAATTGTTACGGACAGAGAGGGGCCAGGCTATAAACTGGGTCTTAGAGTGTACTGTTCACAAGAAAGGATGGATGGATTGAAATTGATCGATCTATCAATTGAAAGGGAGCCAGTGAAAGGAATTGAAAGTGAGCCAGTTCTTCAAAGTGTTTCTGTTTTGCACAAAAAGTAATTTTATGGTATGTCACAATATTTTAATACAAAGATGTAATACAGTATTTTTACTGAAAATTCAATAAAACTATATGCCTATACTGTATATTACTACTCTGCATCCTGCCATGCATTTTTTGCATTACTCCATGTTACTTTATCTACTGTTATACCATCCAGGCCTTTTTCATTCCATACGGTGAGCAAACAGGACAAATACGGTGATACCAAGTGAAACCAAGTTACTCCAATCTTTCGGCCTGTTTTACATGTGAGAGAACACAGCTGATGCCTTGAATATTAAACTGCTGAATCCCCTCAGCAGATATCGGATACCGTTGTATTGAACTTTAGCTTGAATGTGTGCATGTGTTGTTGCCATGAGGAAGGATTACTGGATTATTAAAGACCGTGATTAGAGTTACAGCTTGTATGTCGTATGTCTTGTTGTCTTAAACGACCCCTAATCCTCATCGCCCACTTTAATTTTCCATTTCAATCCGAGTTTGCCATCTTAATCCTGCGAGAATCATCAGCCTCCACCTATGGAGGGTTTGTGATCTTTAATGGATTGTTCTATAAGCTAAAGGCCACACTGATCTCTTATATGCTTGCATGATTTTACACAGTGGCTATACAGGGCTATTTCAAATCGTCTTTGTAAACCACATTCTAGACTTGATGTTCATATATTTTTGTGTTTATATTTTAGGTGAAACAAAAGACTACAAGCGTAGTTGCAAGGGTGTTGCTATGCAGTTATTAAGATGTCTGAGTGGCTTTAAATGTGCCTCTAGGTGGTTGCTAGGGAGTTCTTGGTTGTTGCTAGGCTCTTCATCAGGTTTTTCATCAGTCCTTGGTTCAGTAAAGTTTCATGATTCATGATGCCACATATATATTCATCAAGTTAAATTAATTTAACCTGGTCTTTAATAACATTCTCAAAATGTTACCACAAAAAAGAGGACATTTTAGTTTAGTCATCTGTTTGTATTTGTTTGAATCACTGTTTAAAGGCTAATTATGAGCAGCAAACACCAGTAGATATGTTGCTGATTCTGTAATGTTGTTGGGTGGGATCCATTAAGGGTGTTTCATGGTCATTTCACCCAAACCACTCTTATGTACTGTATGACAATGTTAATGGGTGTTGATGGCTGCTCTGAGAGTGATGTACCATCATAAATCCCCTCTGAGTAATGCACGCTTTACTTCCTCCACTGATGTCATGCATTTAAAGAGGAAGTTATGTACTGATTCTAAAGGCTACATGACCAGCCAGTGCACGCGTGTTGTGACATGTCGAAATCTGACAGTCCCAGGGGGGCTTGAGGAGATGGCCTCTAAGCATTATGGGAAGTTTATGTTGATGGTGCTATGAAAGCTTCTTTAGGAAACCTTTTCTAAAGGGTTTGGTCTGCCAACCCCTCGTTCACCCTTCCCTGCCCCCACAGCTTTCTACACTGATCGTTAAATGTCCCATGTGAGCCACAAACCAAGTAGGGAGAAGATGGTGAGATTAAAGATGAGCAGTGAAGCTGTTTAGAAAGAAAAAAGTGAGAATGACCAAAAATATCTATCTATCTATCTATCTATCTATCTATCTATCTATCTATCCATCTATCTATCTTTAAAAAGTTGTTATATATTATAATTCGGGCTGAGAAATTATCTCCAAAAGACAATTTGAAATCATTATTTGTGTAAAAATCAAATAGGCATTACAAAAAGTAGATTCAGTAAGAAATATTTTGTTTGATTCAACATATAATTTATTACACTTAATATAAAAATATAAACTTTTGGACCATGAGGTTGTGTAAATGATGACTGAATTTAAATTTTTGGATGAACTTTTTCATTTTAATTTTAATCTTAATTTTTGTAATTAATTATTTTATCAATATGGAAATATGAAATTGAAAGTAAACATGGTCAACCGATGATGAACCGATTTTGAATCACTTTCTTAGAGAAGTTAATTTACTGAAGGCTACCAAGAAATCTAGTTACTACTAAGTTTATTGAATTAATGCAAAATATGTGCACATTTATTATTAATGTGGAAGGCAACTTGTCACTCTGACACAATAACACCGTATGACAGATGTATCACTTTTGTTTCGTTTTTCCTTTTTTATTAACTTGTCAACTATAGCCTATCATGAACTATAGGCTATATAGGCGCTAGGCACCCACAGAAAAACATGACATATGTTTTTCGTAATGACGATTAGCCTATTGCTATCGCTTTCCATAGACATTGTGTATTTAACAAAATGTATTTTTGGGTTGTAGCACAGACTATTTAATGTCTTTTTAAATGTCTGAAACTTAAAATAAACTTTGTGGTTGAAAACATTAAATAGTTGTGAGCCAAAGTGTGTAAGCACGTTTGAATTTAGCAGTGAACATTCTGATCTTACCGTTGTTGTCGTACTCTTCAAAGGGTTTTTGATTGATCGCCTTTCGCCTTTCATATCTTGAATTTTATGGACATTCTAACTGCATTCTATAGGCTATATCACACAGTGAGTTGTTTCCCTGCATCATATTCATTATCAGTCAGCTGTATTAAATGTCAGGTGACCTATGTAGGTCTGGGGGCAGGGCATGTGTGTTAAATGCATATAAGTTTTTTCCAATAATTAATTAATCTAATTGACCCTTCGCAAAACCCGCCCCCTGTTGCAATGCCCGACAACCCATGCTCTCTCACACCGCACATCATATTCTCCCGCAGTGAAAAATACATCGTGGAGCAAAGAGGACTCTGACAACGTGTGCAACAGTTTCATATTTAAAATATTGTAATTTTTTAAAGCAGTTTAAACACTAAATACCGCACAATGTGTCGTGACAGATCTTTCAAACGGCTCGTGAACCGATCATCTCTTCATACCAGTTCATTTATAGCATCAAATAAACAGAAGGAATGTTGTTTCAACCACGGAAAGACATGAGTACGCACAATATTTCAAGTTAACCAACGTTAATCTACTATAGGCTACTCCCTGACAGCTTTCTCGGATAAGATGGCGGATCCTGTCAATCAAACTGTTTGCGAAGGGTCAATTAACATATTAAATTTATAGCCCTAATTATAATTTTACTTGTAACTTTTAATCATCCTGTGGGTTGAATTGAGTTTTTCCATAGGCTTTCACTGGTCCCTAGGAAGTGTCTTTGACACCCCTAGTGTACAAAAAAAAAAAGAGAGAAAAGTGCGTCGTAAGAATATAGAGCTGAAACTGATTAAAAACAGTTCAGAGAAAGAGATGGACATATATATCTACGGTGAATATTAAATAAGATATCACACACTCCGTTGCTGTTGTACAGTGTGTGTGGTCGACTTCGCACTGGTATGAGAAATGAGAAATATGACAGGTAATTACTGTCTTTGACTTACTTGAGCAATAATGTATGAGAGGCTGGGCTGTATTGTGAATATAGTTTCACCTAAAGGGTGCTGTTAGACACAACAAGCAGCAAAGGGCCTGTAACCTCTTCAGTCGTGACTGTATTCATAATAAAACACAGCCTCAAGTGTCTTTATAGAGTGCAACAGTCGCATTCCGTAATTAAAAACTCCATTGACTTTCTCCATAGGGAAATTGATTTTTACCAATAACTTACAGACCTTTTCTGAGCTATGAGGTTGTTATTTGATATATGCTTTTTTTGAAGCCATCTGTTTGCATTATTTCAACTTATTTTTAATATAATCATATTTAACACTATATTTTTTGGCGAAAAATTACATTACCCATAATGCTGAGAAAACAATTCCACCAATCAGAGAGTTGCAGGCAGCAAATCAGTTCAAAAGAGCTTGAAGGGAATAGTCTCTCCCCTGAAGCATAGGAAAGGACATAAATACTTGCATGTATAAATTTTTGTCTTGAACTGTTATCCTTTTGTATAATTTTCAAATACTTTTTTTTTCAAATACTTTTTTGCATGAATGAAGGCATTTTAACTTTTTTCTACTGAAAGAAGTGCCTTGGACCCTTTTTTCTAAAATATATATGTTTGAAACCCAACCAAAGAGCAGCTTCTGGGATTACCTCACAAGGTCCTCACAGCAAGTAGCTTTCTACAAAGTAGCAACTTTTTTTGCTTCAAATCAAAGTTTGTAATGTTTTGATTCACCTTGTAGCTTGTTAGTTTGGTTCATGGCATATAATGCTTAAACAAAGACATTTTAAAATCCCTATGGGTAAAATACTTCCAGAACTAAGGCAGAAAATGACGCACCAATGCGCTATTTTAGATCATGCCCTCCTTCTGCCATTGGTTGAATAAACACATAGTTCCATTTTCATTTACATTTACATTTAATCATTTAGCAGACACTTTTATCCAAAGCAACTTACAAGTGAGGAATACAAACAAGTGATTCTTCATGAAGAGGCAAATAGACACAGGAAGTGCTCACAATACAAGTTTCAGACATAAGTACATTCATGAGTAACATAAGCTACAGTAGGAAGGGAAAAAGGAAAGGATAGAATTTTTTTTTTATGAAGGGGTTAAGTGCTCACGGAAGAGATGAGTTTTCAGCTGTCTCTTGAATATTGCCATGGATTCTGCGTTCCTGATGGAGGTAGAGAGATCATTCCACCAGCCTGGAACAGTGAACGAGAATGTTCTGGAGATTGATTTTGTGCCTCTCTGTGACGGTACCACAAGCCTTCGTTCCTTTAGTGATCGCAGGCTTCTGGTGAGGACGTAGCATTGTTGCAGTGTGTGTAGGTAGGAGGGTGCAGACCCTGTGGTGGATCTGTAAGCAAGCATCAGCGCCTTGAACTTGATGCGTGCAGCAAAGGGTAGCCAGTGCAGAGAGATGAAGAGAGGCATGACGTGGGCTCTCTTGGGCTAGTTGAAGTCCAGACGTGCAGCAGCGTTCTGGATCATTTGAAGAGGTTTGATTGCACTTGACGGCAGTCCAGCCAGAAGAGCATTGCAGTAATCAAGCCTTGAAGTGACCAGGGCCTGGACGAGAAGTTGTGTTGCATGCTCCACACCAAACCCTGCTTTTGGTTGAGTCAGTAATGCTGTGTCCATCAGTTGGGATGCTCAAACAAATAGAGCAATCTTTTGAAAGAGTCACAGTGTTTACACTTTTCTGAGGAATGTGGCCAAATGGCCAGCTTCTTTTATGTCTTGCCAAAGCCTATTTGTACACACATTTGGCACTTGCTAATTTTGAACCTTGTTTTTAGTCAGTTCACGCTTCCAAAGACAGTAAGAAGTGGATTTTCATGCAGCAGCATTGCAGTTTCAGCACTATAAGAATGAGAGCGTGTGTGGGAAAACGCTGTCGCTTTTAGTGTGTGCATTTCTTCATCTAAATCTCATGATAAATAGACTATAGGGTGATGCGAGACTCCAGGGCTTCAGAAGATGCTGGATTGGTGGATTTGGATGGACTTATGCAGGATTATAGGGAAATCCTTATTATGAGATAATTTATCAGTTCTTCTCACCTGTTTAAACTTTTTCAACAAGAGAAAAGCTTTCATTTGCTTTCTCAGGTTGATAGTCTTTCGCTGTCATAATAGCAGATTAAATTCATCAAACAGTCTTCACAGTAGGTCTTTTTATAACTGCTGCTGAAGAGTCATTATAAATTTCTCTGGACTTGAGAGAAAGCTTCTGTTGTATTGTGTTTTCTCTTCTAAGCCCACGTTTTTTTCCTCCTGGAAGTCCTTGCGTTTTTGTGTGTGGCCTGTGCCATACAACATGATGGCAGATAGGAATAAATCGACATCATGAGGTTGATTCAGTTCTCATTAGAAGCTCATCCACTCTAAAGTTGTACTATGTGGCTAGTCTTATTTGCATATTAGCACACTTTCTGGATTAACCTTAAACTAAAACTCTCTAGTGCTTTCAAGTGAAACTGGGCTCATTTCTCTAATTTACAGAATGTATACATAGATTTTGCTGGAGAGACCTTTAATGAGGACACACTGGGTGCTTCATTGTAGGCCTGCACGATATATAGAAATTATTGAAATATCGCAAATGTACATATCACAATGTGCATTTCGCAATGGCATGCGATATATGAAAGATTTTAATTGGCTACTACAAAATGTTTTGAAAAGACAAAGTTTTAGGTCAGTGAATAGACTGGGTATGATGACATACCTGAAGCGCGCACTCTGACTGCGTGCGATCCCTTATTGCACTCCAACGGTCAAATACACACACCGTTATGTCAAAATGTCTGTCTTGGTGAGTATTCCTGTAAACACAGTTGTTATGTCTTAAGTGAACGTTATCAGTTGGGAAAGAAATCGAATTTGTTTCAATAGGATCCGGGGCCGTGCATTATGTCTTAAAGGGACAGCACCCTAATGGAGTAAACCAGCTGCTGTCTGTCAAACAACAAAAGATGAGAAGAAATTCACTCACTGCTCTTGATTGAATAAACTTTTGTAGCTTTATCATGAATCAATGTATATTCATGTGACGACTATGCAGTGTTTTAGATTTACATCTGATCATTCAGTTTCTGTATTGTTTCTTTCTTGAATGCTATTTCAAGTAAGAATCTGTCCTATTGTTTTACATTTACATTTAGCAGACGCTTTTATCCAAAGTGACTTACAAGGGGAGCAATTAGGGGTTTTGTGCCTTGCTCAAGGGCACCTTAGTCATGTTATTGACAGTGGAGAGAGAGCTGTTCATTCACAATCCCCACCTTCAATTCCTGCCGGCGTGGGAATCAAACCAGCAACCTTCAGGTTACAAGCCTGACTCCCTCACCATTAGGCCACGACTACGTTTTAATAACAAAGATAAATTAAAATAACAAAAATAATAAACAGAGCAATTCAGAGAGGGTCCTCACACTTCGGTGCTCGGCCCTAACTAATCTTCCACCTCCTTTTTGTTTACCTGAATGTTCTTAATATTAAGATTTAGGTCGATATAACTATATATTATTGTGCAAAAAGTTTTTTGTATTTAAATATTGGCATAATTTTTTTTGTTTGTTTTCATTAATGTTAAAATTACATTGTCAGGTTTGTGACATAACTTAGCAATGCTAAAACACTTCTGGTCACTTTCAGTTGTATTTATGATTTCTTAAAGATTTAATCTTTATGCTTCTGTGTAATTTTTAATCTGCTTTTACCTGCATAGTTTGAAACCTTTTCTGTGTAATTTCTCATGGTCATTTGTTCTTGTGAAGAGACGTCTGTTTCACCACAACACTGTCTTTTTTTTTAGGATTCTTTGATGAATATAAAGTTCAAAAGAACAGCATTCATTTGAAACAGAAATATTCTGACATTATACATCACTTTTGATCAATTTAATGCTTCTTTGCAAAATAGTAGTATTAATTTCTTTATTTCTTTAAAAAAACAATCTTACTGACATTTTTTCCCTCAGATTTCTTGATTAATAGAGGGTTCAAAATGACATTTATTTGAAATAGAAATCTTGTTGTAACTTTATAAAAGTCTTTACTGTCACTTTTGATTAAATTATGCATGCTAAATTAAAGTATTAATTTCTGTAAAAAGAACTAACTCTTACTGACCCCAAACGTTTGAACTTTTTCCATGTCATCTGAATGAACTGATTAAGAGAACAGGAGAATGATCAGATCTGATTCTTTTATGTAAAGCAGCGGTGTCAGGATTTGTTCGGCCCTCACAGCGATCATTTTACAAAACTCTAACCGTTCTTGTAATATTATGATATTTATATTTTCTCCTTAGGATTATGTCAGTCAGTATGATTTGATGTGATTGGATGTGTATCGGGGCTATGCTGTGTTCTGTAGTGCTATGAGGCTGTGGTGTGTTGACTGCATCTGTGGAGCGGCTGTCTGCAGGCATAACGTCTGTCTGTGAGCCCGTCTCTCTCTCACATCACCCCTCCACCGGAGAGAGAGACATGGAGATGGACCACAGGAGGCTAAGTGCCCTGTTTGGAGATTCAGTGGAGCATATGACCTTTAAAAGCAGTTCGACAAGCAGCTCCTGACTCTTCTGGCAGCGTGTTTGTGTGTGTGTGTGGATTTTCTTGGCTATACTTTAGGGACAAAACTGTCCCTTGACGTCAGCTTAATAACAAAAGACTTCCCTTTGGGGACGTCCTCAAAGGTAAATTGACTCTTAAATAACGTCAATAGTGTTTTGTTTGGAGCAAGAAAAATCACAAATGAGACCTTTAATATTGGAGTTGTTTTTTCTTGGAAAGCATTGGTCTTTTATGGTGAGGAAATGGAGAATTTTAAGTCTTCTGGTTCTCATATTCTGAATAAGCATGTTTCAATCTATGCTCAGATTTCTCAAGATACTAAATGAATGCAGTCAAAAGATCTCAGCTCGAGCTCAAACATTTCTCATCAAATGATCTTAGCTGCTCTCCACATTCAGTTTTTAGCTCTAGACTCTGTATATCAATAATTGTTTTATTAGTGTCTATTTTTATTTTGCATATGAAATTGTTGAGAAACGGTTCTAACTCTCCTTTCTCTCTGTTCGCAGTGAATGTCATAATGCTACAGACCGTATAAAAGTTCGTGTGTGGGATGAAGACGACGACATAAAGTCCAGAGTCAAGCAGCACTTTAAGAAGGAATCAGATGACTTTCTGGGTCAGACTATTATCGAGGTGCGGATGCTGAGCGGGGAGATGGACGTCTGGTATAATCTCGGTATGTTATGGGCCGCATCGATCAAAAATCTCACCAAAATTTAAAGGAATCATTTTTCTGTATATATCATTAATAATTACAGAATTGTTTTTTTCTTTTTAATATTAAAATCCCTTTTGTTTTCCATGAATGAATGAATGAATGATTGAATTTATTGCATCATTCAATTCAAATTCAATTATTGAATTTATTATTCATTTTCTGGATATGTAATCAGTGATAATTAGTTTTTTTTTTTTGTTGTTGTTGTTTTTTTTTACATTAAAAATGTTTTTCAGGTAAAAGACTACATTACATTTACATTAAAATACTTTTTCCTTTTTTTTTTTTTTTTTTTTTTTAAAGATTTTAAACATAATGTAATATTTTGGTTTTATTGTGAAATGTGATACTCTGAGTATTACTTGTGAGATTTATCCATAGTGGTTCAAATTTTTTTTTTACAAAGATGCCCCATGATAGAAGTTCATCCTGTACTTTATTTTAGGTCTTCTAGCTTCACCTATGATTTTCCTCTTTCAAGGAAAGTTGAAGATTTTTTCCTCTGTTTTGATCTTGTGCAGATGGCCTCGTTGTTCCACAGAGAATCATTTCTGCTTTTGTTCATGGTTTGTGTGTTGGATTGTTTTCCTTGGCTTGGTGCAGAAGCGTGCGTTTTTAGAGCTGTGACTCGATTTAAACTGAACCACTGATATTTGTGCAGTCCTTCTCCATCTGTCCACATCGAGATGTGAGAAAGATCCAGATGGGAGTTTGTCTTACCACTCCGGCCACAGACCAGGCATCAATTAGAGCAATTAGGTGACGTCTATAAAACCAGATGTGAGGAGTCTTATCTGCAAAGTGCCATTTTACATTTATTATTTTAATAGCAGCTTTCATATCAAATTTAAAGTCGACATGAAATTAAAGTGCAATGTTTACTTTCTTAACTCTTTCCCCGACAGTTGCCAGTTACTGTCAGAGTTTTTGATCATTCTAGCAAAACTTTACAAAACCCCAGAATATTTTGTTATATGAATATCTGAACATGCAGTATGTCAAAAGAAAGAAAAGAGCCTCTGCTTTAAATAACAACAAAAATAAACATTTTATTCTTGCTTCATGTATTCTTTTATTACCAACACTTGAATGTTGGTAAGTTTCATAAAAAGCAACATTTAAAGTAGCATTTTTTATCAAAGACTACAACTTGCATAAACAATGCTTTTATCGCTTGTTTCTGCTTCTTTTTTTTCCCCTGTGTTTTGATCCAGAGATTATGTACAGTACTCTTTCAGAAAACCTACCTTATAACAGTAAAAACACAAAAAGCTGTCTGGAGTCAGATTTGTAATGGAACATGGCCCTAAACTGATGAGATTCAGTGAGTGTCTGTCTGCAGGTCACTGTTCTGAGATCAGCTGCATTGCACGTGGTATTGACAGGGTCAGAGAGGAGGGTCGTCCTGCAGCTCCAACATTCTTCAATATTTTTAACTCATCTTATTTCTATTTCATCTTATGTTCACATGCTCAGTTCACCTTTTTTGCTCTTGTTGTCTCCCTGCAGAGAAGCGAACAGATAAGTCAATGGTGTCAGGGGCCATCAGGCTGAAGATCAGCGTTGAGATGAAAGGGGAAGAGAAGGTGGCTCCGCCTCATGGGCAGTACACATGTTTACACGAGGTATGTGTTGACTGCATTTTACAAAACACACTGCAAAAAGTCATGTTCTTCATTAAGATCATCTTATTTTGTCTTTATTATATTATATTATATTATATTATATTATATTAAGGTACAACACCAGAGGTGTCAAGTAATGAAGTACAAATACTTCGTTACCTTACTTAAGAAAAAAATTTGGGTATCTATACTTTACTGGAGTAATTATTTTTCAGCTGACTTTTTACTTCTACTCCTTACATTTTCACGCAATTATCTGTACTTAAAAATAGCCTTGTTACTCCTATTTCATTTCGGGTTGTTTTCATTCTGGCTTGTCGTCATTCAAAAAAAATAAAAAACTTTCTAGATAAATCGCGCCATCCGGATAGAGTGAATTTGATTGTGGTTGGATGAGAAGTATAAACATATACCTTTCCGACACCCTATTGGTTTGTACACAATCCATCGCACCTGCACATGACACAAATCACGTCACTCTCCAGCGAGGACATAACCAGTGTTGGGGTCGTTACGCAAAATAGATTATTTCTTAAAAGTTATTATTCTCCACTGCTGGCTCATTTATCAAATGGGTTTTTCTTCGTCCTCCGCAAATTAAGCTACAGTAGGTAGTTCGGTAGAGAGAAGTTTGAATAAATTAGCGTTTGCGATTGACAATGCGATTGACAATATTGTGATAAGTAGGCTATACTAACTTTGTAACTTGTTAATGTTACTCCCAACACTGGACATAGCAGACATCTGTAGACAAGTGTGAAGATGTCCGTGGCAGAGACTCAAGAAGAGAACTTGAGCAAAATGTCCCAACCAAGCACCAGCGAGGAGGTTGGTAGCCAGGATGACCAGCCAACCCTTATATATCCCTGGCGTACCTGCAAGAATTTTTCATTATAGTCAATATGGCCTTTAGAAAAATGTTTTTTGAGGAGGTGGGGTAGTGCTCAATAGGCCCCTGTGGCGCAGCCTAAGCTTTTGCCCTTAATGGCATTTTTTTCCTTGCATTACTTTTACTTTTATACTTTAAGTAGTTTTGAAACCAGTACTTTTACACTTTTATTTGAGTAAAAAGCTTGAGTTGATACTTCAACTCCTACAGAAGTCTTTTTAAACCCTATTATCTATAATTCTACCTGAGTAATGAATGTGAATACTTTTGACACCAGTGGACAATACAGATACAGTGTTCGGTCTCACTCATCATTAAAATGATCTGATACCACGCAGCGTGTGCAGAACAGTGCTTGTGACAAAGAAACACAGACAACAGAGAGCAGAATATATAGAACAGAGAATGATGTCTATGAAGTAAATGTATCAAATTAGCAGAATGTTAAACAAATGAAATATTTACATCTATATATCTGGTGTGCGCAAGCTGATAAGCGAAACGTGGAGTGGATTGTGCGCGCAGCAGAACAGACGTGCAAGCTTGTCGAGCCCACATCCCTTTTTCACAGGCATCACTGGAAAGTTTGTAGTTCGGTCAGATAAAAAATAAAGTGAAACACGGCACATGTTACTAATGTTAACTGACGGTAGAGAGAGAGATCAAAAGAGAGAGCAAAAGCACATCTGTTGCATACTCTTGATTGCTGATCGTTCACTCAGCACACATGCGTCATTTGGATTAAAACTCGTATGTGAGTAAAAACTTCAACTGTTAAGGGATTTTTTTTGTACGAGTTGTTCCCTACATCATTACAGGACCAGAAGTTTACTGTGCACAAACATCCGAAGCGCAAGCCCAGAAAGCCGAGTCTACACAGAGCTTTAATACTGAATTAAATTCTCTTTCACGTCTTCTTATGCTAGAACTGACATATTCAAACAAAATTATGTAAAAGCGTCCATCTTTGCGAGTATCATAGTAAACATTGTTGGCAATGTCTTAAGTGAATGGAAACAGTTGATAAATAAAACGCTCATGTAACCGTATATTGTATCCATGCATTCTGTCTTAAAGGGACAGCAGCATAATAAACCTTTTGTTTAAATTTTGTTCATGTTAACTAATTTTAATCAGACAACAAAGGACTAAATTACTTTTGTAGCTTTAATAAAAATAATCCACTTTTAATATATATAGTGAAGACAGTGTTATTTTACATTTGATTACATTATTCAAATTAAGTACATGAACGCAACTGTTAGATCTACCTGAAAACGAGAAAAGCACTGTTTATTTCATTTCACAAATGAAACCAATGAATATAATTCATATTCTTTTGGTTTCTCTACCTAATATATTTAAAAATTACAAATGCAGTGAAATACAAGTATCGTCAAGTACCGAAAAGTAAAGTATCGGTATTGTCGGAGTTCTGGAAAAAGTGGTATCAGTGCATCCCTAATTATATTATATTATTTGGTCGGTAACACTTTATAATTAGGTTCATTAGTTAAACATTAGTTAATATATTAACTAACATGACCTAACCATGAGCTATACATTTGTCTTGCTGTTTTTTTTTTTTTTTTTACCATCATCGCCTGTACAGTGTTGTGGCATTTTTGTCGGTGTGATGACAGTAGGTTGGCACCCCGAAATGTTGACCTTTCCAAGTTGGCTGTGCTGTTGATGTTTCTCGACATCCATTGCATATCAATGCTGTTGCAGTTCATGCATTCAGAATGCCCTGCACAGTTCCTGGCCCCTAAACGAGTTTCCAGTTTCTGTTTATCTCTTGAAATAAAATGGCTCTTAATGAGTCTTATGTTCCTTTGCAGAATCTCTTCCACTATCTAACAGAGGTGAAGAACAGTGGAGTCGTGAAGATCCCAGAAGTCAAAGGTGACGATGCCTGGAAGGTTTACTTTGACGATGTGTCGCAGGAGATCGTAGATGAGTTTGCTATGCGTTTTGGTGTGGAGTCCATCTACCAGGCCATGACGTGAGTGAAGAACCCTTTCAGTTTCTGATACTTCATTTGTTTTTTGGAGATTGTGAGTCAGTCAAGTCAAGTCATGTTTTATTTATATAGCGCAATACGTGTTTCAAAGCAGCTTCACAATAATGATCAGTAAAAATTTTCAGAATCAATGATGCAAACTTCCTCAAATATGAGACCAATTCAAATTCTTTAGCTCTAAAAGACATTAGATAGTCAGTTTAGTGTTGGTTCAGTTCAATAACTTTGAAAAGTTCATCAATTATGAATCAGTGAAACATCAGTGAATTGTGAAACAAATTTTATTCAGCTATAGAGGATCTCAATAGGATTTATTCAGCCCAGTTCAGTTCTGTTCTATATTATATTTTATTACTTTAGTTTCGTTCTCATCCAATGGTGTCAGTGTAGTCAAATCAATATTATTACTAAATATTAAGTGTCTTTTACAGAATAATAGGTCTGACATGTGATGCATTGGATTATATTTAACAGAAAGAAGCCAATAGCTCACTGCATTTGCTGTATTTATTTTGTCTGTCTTTAGTGCTTTTGAAAGATGACGGTTGGCATTTTTCATGACTGGTGCTGATTCTGCTTCAACAGGAATTTATGAAAGCCTTGTTTCGTGTTGGATCACTCTTGAGTCTGTCGATGACTTACACTCATACATGCACATGATAGCTTTATAAATCACACTGTTTACCAGAAATGCCTAGGCTTCTACTGAAAACCTCTCACCCTTAGCATGTGCTTTCTATTTCTCTCTTTGTTGGCCGTTTGGAACACTGTAATTAATTTGGGCCCCTGATGTGTATCTACTCTGCTCTGAGGGCCCTTACTCTCGTAATTTCATCTGGAGTTCATGTCCCCTCTGTTTCACGCTCTCTCTCACTTTAATTCTTTTTTATCTGGGTTTGATGCATTATAGCATTGCAGTATAAGAAACAAGAAAATCGCTTATGAATCTGTTTTGCCTTCGTCACAATTTTTTGCATGTATACACAGTTTAAAAGTTTAGTGTCTGTAAGATGTTTTCATGTTTTTGAGTCTTTTATGCTCCCCAAGGCTGCATTTATTTGATTAAAATACAGTAAAATAGTAATATATTCTGAAATATTATTAACATTTAAAATAACTGTTCTATTTGAATAAAATTTTTTATTATGTTCCTTTAGGTTCACTTATAAACACTGAAGTTTTTTTTGCACAAAAACAATATATATATATATATATATATACATAAAATGTAAAAAATTATTTACTTACAGTTTGTGATGCAGCTGCTGTCAGTTGGCTGCTTCATCAGTTTCTTTGCGTATATCTACATATGCGATTACACTGTGCCTCGTTTAGAAAACAAAATGATCAGAACAAACATATAATTCTCCGAAGTGATCTGGGATGCCATTTAAATATACCATCCACTTGTTTCTGATGCTGGTTTCCTTCTGAAGTCTGCACAGAGATGCAAATGAGCTGTTTAAACTGGATGCGTCAAAGCGAACGTTCTTTCACGCTTCCATTTGTCCTGCTGTCAACAGACTCAGAGGGGTGGAGTATGTCAGAAACTGAAAGTGCTTCTGTATACTATGTCCAGTGTAGACAGCGTCAGTGATTAGAATAGGTTAAATTTGCTTTTAACACAATGCGACGCTCACATCCAGTGTAGGCAGATGTCAGCCGTTAAGCGACTGAATGCCAGTGGGCGGAGCCTGTGGTGTGGTGATGTATAATTATTCATCAATGTCTTGCTCGGTAGGCAGTCATATGCAATGTATTTGCCTGTGTGATGTCACAGATTCCGCAATATCAAGAAGAGTCGTTTTTGTAACTTGATTAAATAAATGCTTTGTTTGAAATGAGGATGACGTTTTAAGCTATAAAACTTGCAGAATGTTTTAATGGTCTAAAGACCTCTTCTATCTCAAAAGATCAAGCCAAATGTGATTTCTCATGTCATGACCCCTTTAAAATGTAATTTATTCCTGTGATGCAAAGCTGAATTTTCAGCTTCATTACTCCAGTCTTCAGTGTAACATGATCCTTCAGAAATCATTCTAATATGCTGATTTGCTGCTCAAGACTATCAATGTTGAAAACAGTTGTGCTGCTTCATATTTTTGTGAAAAGCGTGACACACTTTTTTCTGGATTCTTTGATGAATAGAAAGATTAAAAGATTTATTTAAAATCAATTCATTTACACAAAAATACATTTCTTTACTGTCACTTTTGATCAATTTAATGCATGCTTGCTGAATAAAAGTATTAATTTCTTCAAAATCATACATATCCCAAATTTTAAACAGTTGTGTATTTACAGTCTAAATATATAGAGTTTCAGAGTGTAAGGAGGTTTAAGCGTATATGATTGACATACAGTTAGACTCAAACATCATTTTTTCTAGCACTGTAGTTTACTGCTGATGAACATGTCAGGGTGTTTTACTCTTTCATGTCAGTTCAGGAGCTTCACATATTGGGCCACATTTAACAGGTCATGTGACAACCTCACAAAAAGGTCAGATTTGAGAAGAAAATAACAATTGGTCTCTCTGGCTTTTGAAAGTATTTTTAAAATGTGTTTGACTTGGCCATTGCAGTTATTCACCTCATGTTTCAGCAAAGCCTCTAAACGCTGACAGCTCCAGTTTAAATGATTGTAATGCACAAAGAAGCTCTAACTTGACATTGTACATTCATATTGCTCACAAACAATATATCTTTACTCTGCTTTGCACATTCTAAACAGACTTTAAAGAAAGGGGCCAGAATTTTTTTGTTCCTCGCATTGTTGTTTTGGTGGCTTAATGTGAGGAATATTGCACATACGTATGAGTTACATGGATTAATAAGGGGAAATAATTATCAAATAATAATAATAATAACACCAAATATCATGACAGAATTTCTTTAGTAGGCATTTTTTATGTCTTCTAATTGTGCACATCTCTGACATCAGCATGAGCCGGATTATTATTATTAACAAAAACAATCAAACAAACAAACAAAAAAAAAAAACAACCAGCCGTTTATTTATTCCATCATGCCATTCTTGTCAAACTCCTGTTTTTAAAGTAAATTCTTAAAAGTGATTTTAAGAATTTTTGTTGTGATAATCTTAAATATTTTATATATTTTTTGTTAATTATACGACTTGTTATTCACTTTCTTCACACCATGAAGACAGCCTTGCTGCAGGCATTAAATAAATGAATAAATATAAAGTTTACTGGCAAGTGACTCCAAATATGAGTAAATTATGAATCCTACGTATAGAGTGTTTCCTCTTGATCCAGAGAGATGCCAGGTTCTGCTGTTTGGTCGATCTCCGACTTTTAAAGTGTCTGCTGATTTGTGTTTCTGTTTTAGGATAATGGATATTGATTAATTCAATAAATGATTGTCTTCCAGCAATGAGTGTTTGGTACTTACTGAGTCAGGGGAACTTTCATCAATGATTAGATGTAGACTTTTATACACCTCTTTATTGAAATCATTCAGCACCAGTGATCCTTGTAGATAGTGTTCTAGTGGGATTATGCATGAGAAATTGTGTGTTTTAATGAACCTACTACCTACAAGATGGCGGCAGGACCTGCCCTGGGTGGTTTGGAAGGCTGCAAAAAATTTTAAATTCGCTGTCTTAAAACTTTTCTGCCTAACTCTTAAGGCAATGCTCTGGCCTTTAAACAATTTGCAGCATGGTATCATGAAAAGAAGCTGTTATGGCAAACATGAACAAAGCAATATTGGCTTATACCTTGTTATCTGTGGTGTCCTATTATTGATGCCGTGCAATCCACCAAAGACTCTGGCTGCAAAAGCTCACCGCATTATCGTTGGTCCACGGGGCATTTTATCAGAGAAAACATATCTATATCTCTTTGGATTTGGTTATGCCGCAGTCTTTACATGGGTTCTTAATGATGACCGAGCTCTGGTCTACAAGCCAGCGTTCAAAATTACAATCAGGCGGTGGAAGAATAGCTTGTCTTCAGCCAAAATACTGCTACTACTGCTGCTACTATCAGGAGACGTTTACCTAAATCCAGGGACACAGAGCCTAACCCAACAGCGCATGAAATCATCCAGATGCAGTCAGTGTCACCTGCAGTGACGCTCCAGCCGGTTACAACATCTATAACATCCTTGCAACTCACCCTGACTCCGATGCTGGATGATGCTGGATGATATTTGTTCCAGTGAATGGGGGTTCTCGTCGGCATGGTTCTTGAGGGGGGGCATGGCTGGGTGGACCGCCAATCCAGCCATTTCTGTTGGAGATGCGGAGCCGGGTTGCGGGGAATCCACAGATGCTCTTAAAGTTACAAAGTCCGGGCACAGAGGAAATCGCAGAACTATGTTGTCTAGCAGGAGTGGCAACAGAGACAGTAGTGTTTGATCAGTCCGGGACCACTGACATGGACACTGGGGTGAGTTTTGTGCCTCATATTAATCCATATAGTAGACAATCCATGGACTGTTATTTTCATGATAGCCCGTCTGTGATAGTGGATGCATGTCAACAAAGACAGTCCCACGAGGGCAAAAAGACTTGGAATAAATTGTGCAACATTGAAACAGAGGAAGTCAAGGCTCTTTCAAACTGTGAATCATGCTAGAATCCTCTGTAACTCTGAAACTAAACCTAAAGGAATGTTGGGAAGACATATAAAGCATATTACCAAAAATAGGCCAGATACAGAATTTACTTATTGATTCTAATTTGGATTTTTTTGTGCATATCTGAGACTTGGTTGAATCATGATGTTCCTACTGACCTAATTAATATACCAGAATGCAGCTGTAGGGTCAAAGGAAGGGGAGGGGCTGTTTTAATTTATATTTAGAAGCTCTTTAAATGTTTATTACTTGAACAGAACGTGAACATGGAACGCTTGGGATTGAATGTAATTCTTTCTTTATTTATGTAAATCTTTCTGCCTTATAGTCCTCCATGTCATGATGTAAATTTCTATAATGAACTGGAGAATCTTCTTTTACTTGTTGACAACCATTGTGAATGTATGATGTTTGGAGACTTTAACATTAAATGGATGGTTAAAATTGGTAAATAAAAAGTTAAAATCAACTGTGGAGAAATTTAAATTCAAACAGCTGATTGATAAACCCTCTAGAAAGAGTGAAGCTCTTATAGATCTTACTAATAGGCCAGAAAGAGTAACAAAAACAAATAATCTCATTACTGGCTTCTTATAGTTAACTAAAATACTTGTACTTCACCATAATAAAACAAAAAATTCAATTTTAACAACAGGAATTCCCAAGTCAAAAATAGCCAACTTCGAATATGATTTAAACAAAGGTAACTGGAAAAAGGTAAAGGATCAGACTTAAACCACAGTGCAAGCAATTTTGCCTCTATTTTAAGTGAATTAATAAGTAAACATACAAAAACCTGGAAAGGTATGCCTAAGAAATTCTCTCTTGCGTGGTTTAACAGTTCTAAATTGTTGCAACATATAAATAGATTAACCAGTTCAAGTAGACGAAAACATTTAAAAAGAAATTGTCTTAAAGTTTGTAATAATCTGATTCATAGACATAGCAAGTAATTTTAAACATATCGAGTCATCTCCTGAAGAACTGGACAATGCTCATACAGGCCCCTTCTATATTAAAGAGGTATCTCATGATAAGGTTCAAATGTTTCAGCCAATTACTAATTTAGTAAATTTTTCAATACAAACTAAATTATTCCCAGAGCGCTGAAAAACAGCAATAATTACGCCGGTCTATAAATCGGGAGATAAGGATATAGCAAGTTACTATATAGGCCTATTGCTATCCTTCCTGTTGTCTCAAAATTTCTGGAGAGGATTGTCACCAAGCAATTGGAGGAACATTTAGTGTCTAACCAGTTGCTTTATCCACAGCAGTTTGGATTTAGAGACAACTATTTGCTTGAAAAAATAAAAGCCTCACTGGATAAAGGAAATGTTGTCAGGGCAGTGTTCCTGGACCTAAAAAAGGCCTTTGCCACTGTTAATCACAGTATTTTACTAAATAAATTAAATCAATTTAAAATGTCATCGGAAGCCTTGCAGTGGTTTAGGTCTTATATGGGTGGAAGACAGCAATGTGTTCCTTCATACCTAATTACTAATGCGATATTGTCTGATTATGTTGCCTTACAGCTTATATATATAAATATTTATGGTAACACTTTACAATAAGGTTCATTAGTTAAACATTAGTTAATGTATTAACTAACATGAACTAACCATGATCAATACATTGTTGCTGTATTTACTAATCTTCATTAATGTTAGTTCATGAAAATACAGTTGTTCATTGTTTGTTCATGTTAGTTCACAGGGCATTAACTAATGTTAACAAGATTTTAATAATGTATGAGTAAATGATGAAAATAATATTAACAAAGATTAATAAATGCTGTAGAGATGCAGTTCATTATTAGTTCATGTTAACTAACGTTGTTAACTAATGAACCTTATTGTAAAGTGTTACCATATTTATGAATGTATTGCTCCATTTTTTTTGTGTAATTTTATGAAATATTTTCTCTTTCCACTTTTTTCTTTATTATTAGTATTGCTATTATTACTTTTATTGCTAACATTGTTATTACCATTTTTCATTATCAGCATTGTTATTGTTACTGTTTTTTTTTCTTTTTTGCTCTCCTAAAAGCTCCCTGTGGACTGGTGTTATATGGTTCGTCCAATATAACTGTGATGTCCATGTCAAATAAAAATCTAGTAATAATAATAACTAAAGTTAATGTCTTTCACTAAAGTGAAAGCCTTTTCCTGAAGCTCCTCACACAGTTTCCAGGGATGCTTATGTTTGCCCTGTTGACCTTTCTTCAGTCCTGTAATCATAAACAAAGTCATGTGACATGTTCCTGATGTTATTAGAGACGCAGCCCATATTTTTTACCATTCAGCATTTTTATTGCTGAAGGGGGGATAATGATTTCAGGGTGAAATCCTCTGCCATCAGCAGCATGTTGGTCCATAGGTTTACACAACATGCATCGCAAATGAGCCTGTTGAGAGCTTTCTGCAAGGAGATGAAGATTTGGGATGAGTTTTGGTAACACTTTAGTATGGGGAACAATTCTCACTTTTAACTATTTGCTTATTAGCTTTCATATTACTAGAATATTGGCTGTTTATTAGTATTTATAAAGCACATATTAATGCCTTATTCTGCAAGACCTTATTCCTAATTACATCCATTAATCCTACCCAATACCTAAACTTAAATGCTACAACATCTACCCTACTGCTTGTTGTCATATGTGAATCGTAAGGAACTGAACAATTCTGGTTCAATCTGATTTACCCTTAACAGTCCTGATGCCTTTACAATTGTGTTCTTTTATTACTTTTGAGAAGAAGAATGTCAAAAATAATATTGACTTAAGTCTAGTGAAAAGTCAAGAATTAATTCAGTGAGTCAGTAGACTGATTCAAACCAGTAACTCATGTTAATTCTTTTTGCACAGTTCTTAAAAAAGAGCTTGCACATGAGAGTTATTTGTTTGCGAATCGGACATTGTTGTTGCATGCAACCTGCGAAGATAACACAACAGAAGGATATTCATTGTGTTTTTGGAATATTTTGTGACACAATTTCTCTTTTATTGCATTCAAGTCAGACTGTAAATTCAGATAAAATATAATTTATTTTACTTTGGTGCTGTAGATTTAGTAGCTGCCCAGACTTTCAAAAACCGCTGACAGAACTTTTTTTTTTATTATTATTAACTTTAATAAGAACAATCCAAGATTCCCAACCATAATGAAAACACAGATCTTGAAGATTTTTCAGGGATCACAGGAGTAACTTATTTCCAGATGATCTCACAGATATTGATGTTGCATGGGAATTTAAGACCTGGGTTTGAGGGAGGTACGCAGAGGTTAAAGAGGACAGCAGATAGAGAGAAAAGACGAGTCAATACTTGCTGGCAAGTTTTATTTCTCTGATTTACAGCGAAGCTCTTGCGCACCACTGGAGCAGCAAGACAAGGATTTTAAAAATGAGGAAAGAGCAAATGATCTTAGGCTGAAAGGAAAGCAAGCTGTTACCAGGCAACAGGAAGTCAACACCCTCCATCAAATATCATTTATCCTGATTTAGCCATGAGCATCTTTCAATCATGTCTGAAATAGGGAGGAGGGAATATGGAGGGAGGAAAGGATAACTCTTCACCTTTTCTTGGAGGCACAATAATTCTTCATTCCCTTGTGTGTCATGACGGGCCATTTGGGCTCAGAGGTCATGCTATCAGATCTAATGAAGTCCAAATCAATGTCTGCAGGTACTAATGTATGGCCTCACGTATTCACAGCCAACGGCTTCTTCTTGTAGACTACAACAGAGATGTAATATTAGCAGGGGTGTCCATTCTTGCTCATGCTTAGTAGTTTGTTCAAATCATTAATCCTAAGTATTAAGATTCAAGAAAAGGCTGTCAAACTTCAGTCTGTGGGTTGGTTTAAATGGGTGTTGCTTTAGGGAGTGGGAGTTATAGTGGTCTATCCCCAGTAAACATGTTATTTTAGTATTATATTTAGTATTTGTCTACTATAGTAGTTTTTATTAATATTTTGACATGGCATTTTATTTTATTTTATTTTTCAGTTTAATTTCAGTTTTAATTTTTTAGGGGCTTCTGTATTTTTTATTAGTTTTTTTGGTAACTATTGTACAATGTCTTTGTTACAAGTTGCATAGTTATTACAGTAAATAACTATAAAAAGTTTATAATTGCAACCAACCCTAAACCAAACCCTAATCCTAATCATAACCCTGTATGTACATGTTGTTAATTAATATTATTCAGTACCTAAAGATATAATTACACTGTAAGAAGGACACCTTAAAAGTAGTATACAATGTATATTAGATATTTCTATTATATTTTGAATTGAATACTTCTATTTAGGTTTGTTAGCATGTAAGTTTAGTACTTTAATTTATTTCAGTTAGTTGAAGTTTATCATATATTTATTGTATTTCATTATTTTATTTTATTTATTTTTACTACAAATGATTTTTAATACTGGGCTGGGCTCAACATCTGTGTAAGGAAGTGTGTAAATATGAACTTTTACATTGACAGATTCCTGCATTCTTTTTTTATTTAACGTATGTCTTGAAAAAAATGTCAGGTTTGTGGTCTGTTTGGTGCTTAGCATCCAGTTGAATAATTTGTTTAGAGCTGTTTGACAGTTATTCAATCTCGAATATTTATTGTTTGCTTTTTTTAATAAATATTTTCATTTGTTCTTTATTAAGCCTCCATAAATTATTTACATTCATAACTCATTATTTACGAAGAGGAGAAAGAGAAAACTTTGTTCATATGGACCGTTTGTTTGATAAATGTTCAACAAAACAAATTGTACTGTATTATACGTGAGTGAGTGTGTGAGAACAGTACACATGTGAGATGCTGTATTGCACTAAGTGTGTGTGTATGTGTGTGTGTGTAAGCCCTGCAGGCCTGCTGCTATTTTTAGTCGATGTCTCTCTTCTTTCTTCTCCTACAGTATCTCGTTTTCTCTCTTATATCTTTCTTTAATGAATCCCCTCTAACAGTGGCTGACATTACTGAGCAATTTCCTGCACTGCCCTGCGGCTCGACACACGAGCAGAACTGTGTTGTGCTGTCTGTTAATTCTGACATTATAAGATGGGTTATGCAGTTCATTTCATATGTGCATATCTCGCATAATCGTTTACAAGTGTGTCATGTCTACTGCTACTTCTTAGTAAAATTTTAGGTTTGTACTTTGCAAAAAAAAAAAAAAAAATCGTGTTCTTATTTAGTATATCAGTAATAATATTTCTGTGCAGTGCAGAAGTCATTTATGAGGCACTTAGGAAACTTATTCAGACTGTATACAGGAGTACTTTTTGTTGTTGTTTCAATGTTGTTGCTCAAGGAAGGTAAATTCACAGGAATCTGATATGAAATATACATTATTCTAGGTGTTAAAGTGCTCATGAGTGTGCTTATGACTGAATCTAACAGCTGTCTCTCTCTCTCTCTGTCTCTCTCTCTCTCTCTTTCAGTCACTTCTCTTGTCTCTCATCCAAGTACATGTGTCCCGGTGTTCCTGCGGTGATGAGTAACTTGCTTGCCAACATCAACGCCTACTTCGCTCACACAACAACAGCAACCACCAACATCTCGGCCTCTGACAGATTTGCTGCATCCAATTTTGGGGTTTGTCAGTCTCATTGCTGATGGATGAATGGATAAATAATCCATAGGATGGATGGATAGATAGAAGGACAGATAGATGGATGGATAGATAGATGGACAGATAAATGGACAGATAGATGGATGGATGGCTGGATAGATAAATGACTGACTGAATGAATGGATAATATGTTGATGAATGAATTGATAATTAAATGAATGAATGAATGAATGCACTAAAAAAGAATAGATTGATGACAGGATGCATGACTGATATGTTTTTTTTTTGTGTGTGTGTGTCTTTATTTTTCTGTAGAGAGAGAAGTTCGTCAAACTCTTGGATCAGCTTCACAACTCTCTGAGGATCGACCTCTCCAAGTATCGGGTGAGTTAAAGCACAACCATCAAATCAAAGATCTTAGCACACATACGGCTCTCAGACTATACGCTGCTTCAGATGGATTTTCTATTTCAGAGACATCAGAAAGAAAAACACTCATCTATTATTCATCGCCATGGAGATAATTTGACCTCTCCATCACTTTTAGTAATCCCCTACCTTAATTTACAAAGACATTCAAACGCTTTATGAGCTCCTCACAGAACAGGAGGCCCATTTATTCACGCACAAAGAAACAATTTGAGAAAGTGGCTCAGAAAATCAAAGATTGTTCTTGACTCGCACTGGCCTTCTTGCTTTTATACTAATTGTCTCTCTAAATACGTCACGAGGTAAATGTCTCTCAGTCAGACAGTTTGTTTCTTCTGAAAGGACCCTTTCGCAGTCAGATCGCATATTTTAGTCTGTGATTCTCTTGTAAATGTGCGGTCCATCTATATCTGTGTGAGGTAGAAAGCATTGACAGGAAGCTCACACACACACACACAAACACTCTACTGGCAGGCATCCAGGGAATTCAGTGCCCGTTACCTGCTGCTATCCGGCCGTCAACTTCCAGGCAACACATCCTGACAGTAATACACTTCGGATCTGAGTGCTCTGTGGATTTGACTGTAATGGAATTCTGAGAAAAAGTGAGTTTGGTTTCTTGTACAGCTCGTGTGGATTTGGCTGAGGCAGGTTTTGTTCCTCCAGAGTGCTTTAACGCCTCTGCTTTATTAGATGAATTTACACCATTTGCGGCTGCTTTGTCTACATCATAGTGGTGTTCAATAAACCTCAGGCAGACTTATCTCCTCTTCACCAAATGCCTTGAAATCACACTGAACTCCAGAAAACACTAGATGCTTTCTGCTGAATCTGGCATCATTCCATGAGCTTTCAAAACAACAACTTTCTTGTGGAAAAAATAGATTGCACAACACATGTGCCCAGTGTGTTGCAACAGTTTATTTTATCCATCTGTCTGAAATCAAATTAATTTGTTCACAAATATCATAAACTAGACTTCAAAAGTTTGGGGTTAATAAGATTTTTTTTGTTTTTGAAAGAAGTCTCACCAAGGCTGCATTTATTTGATCAAAACACTGTAAAAGGACTGAAAGATTATTACAATAAAAAAAACAAAAAACAGTTTTCTACTTAAATATATTTAAAATGTAATTTATTTCTGTGATGCAAAGCTGAATTTTCAGCATCATTACTCCAGTCGTCAGTGTCACACGGTCCTTCAGAAATCATCTAATATAATGATTTGATGCTCAAGAAATATTTATTATTATTATCAATGTTGAAAACTGTTGCACTGCTTCATATTTTTCTGGAAACTGTGATCGAATTTTATCCAGGGTTCATTGATGAATAGAAAGTTCAAAGGAACCTGAATGCGATTGAGTATATGTGATATTCACACATATTATGATACTTGTAAATAAACTTGTGTAAAGATAAAGAGCAGGTTCTGAATCGTATAAGTAAGTCTGCTTGAAGTTTCTTGTACACAACTATAAGACAACACAGTGTGAATTCAGGGTCCTTCGACGTTCTGATGGTTCTTGATCAAAACTCTCTCGTGATTCCGACCCACTGCTGACACACGCAGTTTAATGATCTCCTACCTGAGCAATCTGTTACCAGCACACCGGCCTGCCTGAAGCCTAACCATATGTTCACATCTCTCTCCTTTTCTGACATTCCACATCACTCAAGAGCTTCTGCGCTCTTATTCCTCACCTCAAACGGTCATAGAGACTTTTAGAGAGAAGCAAAGTGTTATTTCAGTGATGCTATATGGAATCTTTACTGGCATGCTTGATTTCAGACACCTCAGGACAATTTTTTTCACTCTTGAGCTTTCGAAGTAGACCAGAGTCTGAGAGTTCATCTTGTATGGACAGTTCATGTGAACTTCAGTAGTTTGCAGTTAGTATGAAAATATTCTGGTCTTATTTGCAGTTGTAAAGCAATATCGATGGCATAGAATTTGTATCCAATTAACTAACTATACTTTTATGGCACTTTTGTCAATGCCAGGGCGTCAGGCACTGCTGTAATTCTTGGCTGGTGTTTCACCAAGGCTTTATAATTATTCAGAGCGAGTAATGCAGTGCTGGAGCTGTTTGTCAACAAACAACTACCAAAAAACAGAGAGTCGTGCAAATCAATTTAGGCTGTTTTCACACTTTGACTTCACATCCCTCCTTCTGCTGCAGGTCTTTCCTCAGAGTATTTTTGGGTTTGAATCACAGTATATTTGTGTGAGTACTGCCCTGATTCCTAGCAGCGGCTTATCAATGCAGCTAGTAGCAAAAAATATATTTTTCTTGTGAATTTTTATGAACACTGAATTAGCTAATGTTAACAGATTAACATTTGTATTTACGAGTCTCTGTTTTTTGGTAGTTGTTTGTTGACAAAATTTTGTTTTGTTTGTTGTTTGTTGACAAAACAGCTCCAGCACTGCATTACTCGCTCTGAATAATTATAAACACCAGCCAAGAATTACAGCAGTGTCTGACGCTCTGGCATTGACAAAAGTGCCGTAAGCGTACCTCAGACCACAGGAGTCTCTCCTCATTCTTACAAAACCAAGTCATAACTATTGCATAACCATCTCAGCACAAAACTCAGTGACATTTTATAACTTGTTTTTGCTGCCATCAGCACAATCCGACAGCACAATGCAAAGATGCGGAGGTTCCTACAGCATTATTTTTCTCCAAGCTCATCTTGTGTTCGAGACCGTCCACACATGCATGGCCTCTTCCTCTCACAGTGTAAATATACTGTGTTCCTTCATGCTACAGCGAGCAGGCTGATAGCTTTACAGCCCAAGAACACATTTTCTCTGCCTGTTGCGGGTTTCGCTCATGCTGCTAAATTATGATATATTTTGTCATTGGTGCTCATGACGATGGAACACGTTTCAGTTATTAATATTGTTGCATAGTGCATGCTGCATAATGCTGCTGGGTGAATGAAGATGACTCATGTTGACACGTTTTTAACCATCCATCTCTGCCAAAGCTCCTCAACTAGAGTAAAAGGCCATTTGAAATATTAACAGGTGAAACATCCACCATCTAGAGATGAAACAGCAATTCAATCAGTTCTTACTCGCATGCAAACTGATCTTATGTTGTACCTAATATTTATGTTTGATCATAGAGTATTGTGTTTAGGGTTGGGTATTGTTTGAATATTAGCTATTCCAATTTTGCTTATCGATTCTGATTCTTATCAATTTCCAGGTTTGACTCCAATAAGGAAAAAAAAGGAAGTCAAACATTTAGATGTCAAACATATTTATTCTGTCTTTTTGCAAAACATTCTGTTGGAATGAATACCATTAATACAAATCAGTATCCTAAAGAACACTTACACAGGAACCACAACAAAAACAGCTTGCCTAACTAACATAAATCTCAAACACTATTAAAAACACGTAAACAGTCAGTAATAATATAAGAACAAAGAAACCTATTAGCAATAGCATAAAATGCTAACAATAATAAAATAATAAGCTGGCGGGTGTTGAACCCTCAATACTGAACCCTAATGCTTTGTTAACTTAGCATCAAACTCATCAAAAAATAGAATAAATTGAAATCAGTCTATAGCCACATCTGTCATCTCTTTTTTGATATTTTGTACTTATTTAGGATTTTTGTGTAAGTATAAACTACAGGTTTTGCTGGTTATTCTAACTTATTTTCTGGTTATCCCAAAATATAGACTTAAATAGTCCATCTTACTGACTGCTGTGGTTTCCATCTGTTCACTTACCTATTAAACATTAATATATAAAATCTATAGCTACAACTATAAATTAATTAATTTATCTTCACCATCAAATAAAATCTGATTTTTATTCTGTGTTTGCAGGATAACTTCCCTGCTGGAAATCCAGAGAGACTTCAGGACTTAAAATCAACCGTTGACTTGCTGACGAGCATCACCTTTTTCAGGATGAAGGTAAGACTCCTTCACTCCCAGAATGCAGTGTGAGCAGAGCCAGGTCTGTCTGCGCCGGCCCGTCTCTACAGCCAGACTGTGCTCGCTGAGTCTGTATATTGTCAGTGTTTTCCTGAGTTTCACATCACTCACTGTGCTCAAATAGTTTGCAATAGTGTACTCTCGATTTAGTGTCGAATAACATTCCAGTTTGTGTTGGTTTTGAATGGTGTTTGTCCAATGGGGGATGTACTTGTCTTTTTCTGTGTTTATAATTTGTGTAAGCCGAATGTGTGTGAGTCCTGAGGCTGGCAGATCTCTGCAGGTCTGAGGTCAGTCAGTCTCAGCACCAGCCGGCACAGGGGACTCTTACTTATGGTCAGTTCTTGGTGTTTTAGGGCTTTGTAATGTAATGGTATGTGTTGGGGTTGCTTGTTTTAAGGTGTTTCCAGAATTTGATGGCTCTTTTTTGAATGTTTAGAAGGAGAGGGCATTGGCCTAATTCTGCCCTGCCTTCGTTGTTTGGTGTCTTTCTTTGGACTTTGTGTGTTCTTTTACAGAATTCTAAATGTAGAGTTTCAATCGGATGTTTTTCCCAATTTAAGAAATCAAATTTTATGGAAGGATCCCACACTTCGCTCCCATATAAAACAATAGGTTCAATTATAGATTTGAAAAGTTTGAGCCAAATTTGGATTGGGATGTCAATTTTAACTGATCTTTTAATGGCATAGAAAGCCCTTTGAGCTTTCTCTTTGAGTTCATTCACAGCCATAGTAAAGTTACCTGTTGGAGTTATTTTCAGGCCGAGGTAAGTGTATGTTTTTGCGCTTTCAATGGTTCTGTGTGATAGTGTGAATGTGGGAACATCATTATTCTAGTTTTTTGGAGGTTGACTGTCAGGGCCCAGGACTGACAGTAATCCTCCAGCAGATTCAGGCTGTCCTGAAGCCCCTCTGTAGTGGGCGACAGGAGCACCAGGTCATCTTCGTAGAGAAGACACTTTATTTCTGTGTCGTGTAGAGTGAGACCTTGAATGGGAGCGTGTTCTATTATAGTGGCCAATTGGTTGATATAAATGTTGAAGAGGGTGGGGCTTAAACTGCAGCCCTGTCTCCACACCCCTCGGTTCTTGTGTTTCCAATTTTGACAGCACATTGGTTGGCTGTGTACATTCTTTTGATGAAATCATCAAATTTTCCCCCTATTCCACTGCCAATAAGTTTTAGGTGTAATCCTTCGTGCCAGATTGAATCAAATGCTTTTTTGAAATCAACAAAACAAGCAAAAATTTGTCTGTTGTTTTGATGTACATATTAATCAGTTAGTGTTTGTAATGTAAAAATATGATCAGATGTGCTACATTTTGGGAGAAAGCCAATTTGACTCTCTCACTCTCACTCTCAAACTCACTTTCTCTCTCTGTCTCTCTCTCACTCTCACTCTCTCTTGCTTTCTCTCTTTTACACCTCACACACACACACACACACACACACACACACACACACAGACACACACAGAATTATGCAAGCTTTTTAACTGGAATTAAAGCAGTGTGACTCAGCACTATGACTCATACGGAATAAAAATCCCTCATGCATTTCATGAAAGAGAATTCTTTCAAATAAAAATATGAATGAAACTATCAGGGGGTTTTGTGACTTTCATGGGCAGTCAAAACATTATGGCAATTGTTATTCAGTGTGAAGGTCTTTCTAATAATTTCCTTCATTAATTAGTCAAATATATAAAAAAAAAAACTACTAATATAAAAACAATCTTCCTTTCACATCATTATTTTTGATGAATTCCACAAAGTTATATTCCTCTCCAAAACCAATAATATTTTTTTCATTAATATAATTATTATTATTAATTTCAAGAAAATTAAACACATTATCTCCCTAAATTCTTCCACATTTCTAGTTCTCAACACACCAGCATCAATTCACTACAAAAAAAAAAAACATGATCTAGAAATACTTTGCAATTGAAGTAATAAAGTTCTATTTATTCTACAATAACAGCAATGACATTTTAGCAATATTACAGTAATGATAATTTGGGGTGTAAAATGGGGTGGGGTGTGCTTAATTGTCATGACAAATACTGCCACAATGAAAAAAAGATCTCTGAATAGCAATAAAAATGTTTCATTTTCTTTATGCATATATATTTTGCCGCTAAAATATGACCCTGACAAGTTCTTGACTAGTGTTTTGGTAATTGAGCCTGATTGTGAAATTCTGATATATTTCACTCGTTCATTCACAACCGTTCTGATACAGATCTCGTGTTGATTGTCTTGAGCGTTAATGAGCTGCTAATCACAGTTTTCCTGATAAGAGTCTTGCATTGAGAGAGTTCTGATGTGTTTCACTTCAGCGAGCACAGATAAAGTGTTTTCATCTATGTTCTACTTCATCAGCTGCGAATATAAAGCTGCACTGCTTTACAGTCTGTAATGAAACAATTTTTCACCAGCGCTACAGGGTTTCAATGATTTCTCATTTGTTTGTATGAAATAAAAAAATCTTTTGGCTCTTGAAATATGTACATGAGTCAAACTTATTTGAGCACAATAACAAGAACCACTTGTTCAGGGGGTCTCATGGCAATAAAAATGCCTTTGACATATAGCTCAGCTCTGTGTGAGACAATTCAGTCTTTTTTGAAAAGTCATAAAGAATATGCTGATTTTTCACTGTTGGGGAGTCCTGTCTGTTTGGAAAAGTGTGTGTAAAATCACACTACTCAGAGCTGTAAGTTGCTTTAGGGGAGCAAACCAGACTGTTTTTCTTCGTAGACATACTTTAGATGAGATTACAGCCGCGATTGGGCCCTGCTGTTATTTCACTAACTTTGTCTCTCTGTTGTGCCGTTTGCAGGCATTTTAATATATGACTGACGATTGTAATTGCAAATCAATATGAGTTGTAGAAAAGACATCATATCCAATACAAAGAATAAACAGTGATTGATTTTTTTTCCTTTCTCCTCCCAGGCTATTAAAATTTATTTACACAGACGTGCACACATTTTCCATTTAGTTTTGTCAAATTTAGTCCGTGCTGAGTAACTTAGACATTGACAGCCATTGGCCACAAACATATGGTATGCAAGTATGCAAACTCAAACATGAATTTGAAGTTTCCTTCAGATGTCTGTGCCATTAAACCACGTTTTATTATTAACCCATAAACTGTGCCCTTGTTGCATTATTAATAGAATCCTGACACATATCAGAATGCAATGACGTGAATCAAGTTTACGTAGCTAGAAGCGTTTGTGTACTTGCGTGGAATATGTTTTGGGACTTTGATGTAGACAGATAATGTTTTATTCAAAACTGTATGTGGGTCAATGATGATGTTCATTGTTATTTTGGTTTGGATCAATGAATGCATTAAAAACTACATTAAAAATGCAATTCTTAAAAATGAGGACTGTACTGAAGTGGTTTGGTATTATTAATATATATGAATTTATTCAACTTATATACAAAAGATATAAAATATATATCGATGTAATATAATTTATTTTAATAATATACAGTACTGTGCAAAAGTTTTAGGCAGGTGTGAAAAAATGCTGTAAAGTAAGAATGCTTTCAAAAATAAACTTGCTAATAGATTATATTTATCAATTAACAAAATGCAAAGTGAGTGAACAGAAGAAAAATCTAAATCAAATCCATATTTGGTGTGACCACCCTTTACCTTCAAAACAGCATCAATTCTTCAAGGTAAACTTGCACAAAGTCAGGGATTTTGTAGGCATATAGTTAGGTGTATGATTAAACAATTATACCAAACAGGTGCTAATGATCATCAATTCAATATGTAGGTTGAAACACAATCATTAACTGAAACAGAAACAGCTGTGTAGGAGGAATAAAACTGGGTGAGGAACAGCCAAACTCAGCTAACAAGGTGAGGTTGCTGAAGACAGTTTACTGTCAAAAGTCATACACCATGGCAAGACTGAGCACAGCAACAAGACACAAGGTAGTTATACTGCATCAGCAAGGTCTCTCCCAGGCAGAAATTTCAAGGCAGACAGGGGTTTCCAGATGTGCTGTCCAAGCTCTTTTGAAGAAGCACAAAGAAACAGGCAACGTTGAGGACCGTAGACGCAGTGGTCGGCCAAGGAAACTTACTGCAGCAGATGAAAGACACATCATGCTTACTTCCCTTCGCAATCGGAAGATGTCGAGCAGTGCCATTAGCTCAGAATTGGCAGAAAACAGTGGGACCCTGGTACACCCATCTACTGTCCGGAGAAGTCTGGTCAGAAGTGGCCTTCATGGAAGACTTGCGGCCAAAAAGCCATACCTCCGACGTGGAAACAAGGCCAAGCGACTCAACTATGCACAAAAACACAGGAACTGGGGTGCAGAAAAATGGCAGCAGGTGCTCTGGACTGATGAGTCAAAATTTGAAATATTTGGCTGTAGCAGAAGGCAGTTTGTTCGCCGAAGGGCTGGAGAGCGGTACACGAATGAGTGTCTGCATGCAACAGTGAAGCATGGTGGAGGTTCCTTGCAAATTTGGGGCTGCATTTCTGCAAATGGAGTTGGGGATTTGGTCAGAATTAATGGTATCCTCAATGCTGAGAAGTACAGGCAGATACTTATCCATCATGCAATACCATCAGGGAGGCATCTGATTGGCCCCAAATTTATTCTGCAGCATGACAACGACCCCAAACATACAGCGAAAGTCATTAAGAACTATCTTCAGTGTAAAGAAGAACAAGGAGTCCTGGAAGTGATGGTATGGCCCCCACAGAGCCCTGATCTCAACATCATCGAGTCTGTCTGGGATTACATGAAGAGAGAGAAGCAACTGAGGCTGCCTAAATCCACAGAGGAACTGTGGTTAGTTCTCCAAGATGTTTGGGCCAACCTACCTGCCGAGTTCCTTCAAAAACTGTGTGCAAGTGTACCTAGAAGAATTGATGCTGTTTTGAAGGCAAAGGGTGGTCACACCAAATATTGATTTGATGTAGATTTTTCTTCTGTTCACTCACTTTGCATTTTGTTAATTGATAAATATAAACTATTAACATGTCTATTTTTGAAAGCATTCTTACTTTACAGCATTTTTTCACACCTGCCTAAAACTTTTGCACAGTACTGTATATTGTATTAATATGTTATTGTAACACAGTTTGTAAGAACTGGAAGAAGGAGACAGGAACCGGCTTTAATATTTTTAACATTAAAAATATTTAATCTTTAATATCAAAATAAACAAACAACAAAACGAAAGCAAAATGCCAACACAAACATAATAAAACACAACATAAAATCCAGGCCTGGTCCTCTCTCGTCCTTCACTGTCGTCGCTCCACTTGTATGCTTCCGGAGCTCCTCCATGAGAGATACGAGACCGGTGCAGTGCGCAGCTGACGCTCATTATCAATCACGTCACTGGCCTCGCGCCATTCCCTCACGGCTCTCGCCCGCCCTGCTCGTCACAGTTATATTTTATTATTTTAAATAATTTGTTAAACTGATAATTTATGTAACTGACTTAGAGGAAGCCATTTTGTTTTCATAAGACAAGAAAACCATAAAACAGGAAAGTAACCACAAATGGGACCACTGTAGACCATTATGATTTTAAGTTTCTCATCTTAAAGTTTCTTTATTTATATAACTAAAAAAATAATCCAAGAACTTGGCTTGTGTTTTTATATGAATTGTCATTGTTTTGCTATTCTTTGTTTGTCATTGATCCACATGTAGATTTGGTTGCCTGTGAACTGCAAGAATTAAGGAGTGTGTTTGGATGAGTTGTACAGAGTACACTGAGGCGTGAGGAGATGATGTCACATCCACACACACACACACACACACACACATACTCCTAGCGCTGTCAGTACATTAGCCAGGCCTTGCATCTGATAAAATGCGCTTCGTCATTTTAATGACTGACAGCTAGAGTGGTCTGAGCAGGCAAATCAGTGAAGCGGAGCTAAAGAGGCAGCGGAAGCTCCGCCCACTGAGAGAACACCGCCAGGCAAAGAATAAAAACTCCAACTGTCACAGTGCATTATGGGTAATGGAAGAGTGCCCATGCCAAGGCGATGTTTATTCCTCCCCTTAGCGCCCGCATTCAGAAACACCAACATGGCACAGGCAGAGGAATGGGACACATTAGTCAGTTACATAAGGCAGAAGAAATGCATGCTAATGTATATTCTGATGTTATTCATTTACATTTTCTGAGCAAGTGTTTTCAGTATCTTTTTTGGCTCCTTTACAAGCAAAGAAAAAAAGTCCACAATATACTGGAAAAACAGAAATATAGAGAAAAATGTTTGTGTATGTGTGTATGCAAAAAGTACTGTATAAGAGACTTTTAGCTCATCCAGAAGTGTTTGTCCTCCTTACATGAATGATTCCTCAAATCATGTTTGTTGTTGAGCAGAGCTGTGCTGGTATTTTACCTAGTGATCAGACTTATGGACAATAAGACAGATATATGTATATATATATATAAAAGGAATATCACAGAGACTTGGACTCTTTTGACTCTTGAACCAGTATGCAGCCACCTTAGTAACCTCATAGCAAGTTACAATGTTTGCTAATGTGTGGTTGGTGGTTGCCAGGGTACTTTTTCAAATCAGTTACATAAAAACATAGATTGGCCTAATTTGATACTGAAAAGTAAGACTGACTGCCGCTTGACTAACAGCTAGAGCGTCATACTAGACTGGTTGTGTCCCAAATGACGGACTATACACTATGCGCTTACACACTGTTTACTTATGCACTATGTACTCAAGCGTGTGGTAAATGAACTTTATAAGGTTATTTGTCACTCAACGTCGGAGACTGATAGCCCCTCCCCCTCCGCTAGGTAATTAAAGAATTATATTGTATTTAGAGTGCACTTTTTGTTTTGGAATTTTCGGTGTGAACACACAACACTATTTATACTACAAAACCACATAGATTAGTGCATAAGTACGTGAATTGGGACACACTTGTTGTCTTTACCTAATAGCTATGATTAAGCAGTTTAAGCTAGGGTGTTATGGGTTGTTGCCAGGGCATTTTTACTGTGGTTGCTAAGATGTTCGGTGTGGATAGTGTGGTCAAGTCAGAAAGATCGTTTTTACGAGTTGAACTTAATGTCGTATATACAGTATATATAAAATGTGTGTGTGTCTGTTGTAGCCATAGAAACTTTAATTTACTCAGAATACCTTAGAAACGGCATACATCATGATTATTGATTATGTAGATTGCGATGAACCATTTTAAGCATGTGTGTGTTGTATTTAATACATTTTTTATTTTTTTATGTGATCTAGGTGCAAGAGCTGCAGAATCCTCCCAGAGCCAGTATGGTAGTTAAAGACTGTGTGAAGGCCTGTCTGGACTCCACCTACAAATACATCTTTGACAACTGCCATGAGCTCTACAACCAGCTACTGGACCAGGTAAGAGCAGAGACTAACCAGCAGGTTCAAGAAAGTTTCTAAGATCAGTAAGACCACAAACATACTCAAGTAGAATGCAGATAATGTTTCCACAAGGGGTGGGGATTAACACAAACTTCATCTTCAATGGTTAGTTTTCTCTCTCAGGGTTAAAGTGATCAGCACTCAACACTAAGGATCTTTCGACTGGCATGGTCAGGCTAGTGGTTTAAATTTTTGCTAAATAAAAAATGATGGGTGGTTTGGTCTGTGGGTGGATGGATGGATAGATAGAAATTGACAAGTCTTTAGAAAAAAGGTCCATTGACAATTCTGTTAACTGTCAGAAGAGCATCTGTTCCACCTTATTGTCGGGCTCTGGTGTTGATGTGTATAGTGGCGGCCTGAATAATAACACATGCTGTTTAAGATCATAGACATTTGATGGAAACTCAATATTGTTAAATATGTACAAATGGATAACACTCTTACAATGCATTTTCTAAGAAATAACATCTGTGATCTCTGAGTGTTTCTTTAGAAATTATGTGTGTGTGTGTGTGTGTCTCATAGATAGAGTTAGTGTGCAGGATGAGAGAACAGTGTTTCCTCGCTGGAAGAGAAGCGTCTCTTCTCACCCCTGTTGTAAAGTACATGCAGTGTTATGACACTATTTCTGATGCTTTTTATGTGTATGTGTGTGTACTGAGTTTCTCATTACAATGTCACTTCAATCTGATCCCTCCAGTCAGACATGACAATGAAATTTCCCATGGTCCATCCACAGTAAACATACCATCGCAGAGGCATTCACGCAATCACACACAACATGATCTGATTCGTTGACCCCAGAATCCTCCGTCACAGGGATCTGCTGTAAGCAGCGATGTCACACTTGATCAAAGTGTCATTAAAATCTGGTGGTTTCTCTAGCTGTGCTGTTTTCAGTGCCTGAAACACCCCAGATGTGCTTCAGAATGTTGCTTGTGTCCGTATTCCATTGATTTTCAAGGTATATAGAGGGATAGTTCAACAAAAAAAAAGTCCATCATAATTTACGCACCCTCGTGTTGTTCCATACCCATCTACTTTCTTCAGTGAAGGAGATGTTTAACAGAATATTCATGTTGCTCTTTGACAGGGCATGTCAACCTCCAAAAGCACAAAAAATCGTGATTAAAAATTTAACAGTAGTTCATATGATTATGTGCCGTATTCCAAGTCTTCTAAAGCCATATGATAACTGTTACTCGAGTCCGAGCCACTTTCACATTCACAGTTCCAGTGTTCCTGAGTTCAAACTCAGACCACCTCCTACAGATAATCTCTGGAAAAGCACTTTTTGAACTGATCTGCTACATACTTGTTTTTGTAGCTCCAAAGACTCATTCATCCTGAAAAAACATTTTTGACAGCCTGGTGAGTTCAGTGCTGCTGCTGCTCAGTGTTTAGACTCATTCACATTATTTACATTTACTGTTTAATCTACAGGAACACTAGTAAAATTTTGCCTTTGTTTAAAAAATGCTTTTACTAACTGTCTGTACACAAATATGAACAGAAATTAATTAAATCACACGCTCCAATCTGATGGATTTGCTTTTTGCAACTTTCAGGCATTAAGGTGAGCGTGTTTGGAAATTAGTATTTGCTGAGTTGATAGTTAGGCTAGAGCTTTTGTGGATTTTGAAACATTTCTAGCGTCATGTGCAGACAAATGCACAAATAAGTGGACTCCACCCACCATCTACTTAGGCCAATCAGGTAACAGCTATTTACGCTGACCAATCATAGCACGCTCTTGCTCAAACCAATCATGATTTGCTTTAAAATCAGGGTGGTCTTGCCCTGAAATAACTTCGCTCATTCATCTGCATTGGCAAAAATAGGAAATCAAATAGGAAGGCCCATAAATTTGATGCTGTAAAATATGAATTTCGTTAGACCATTAGACTGTGTATCAAGCCAAGCCACAGTACTATATTTTATGAGCCTTTGAAAATCCCTGAGAATCAGCGCTTTATGGGAACAACGCGTTAAGTTATTCAAGATAGAACAGAAAAGCATCATAAGTAGCTGACCAATGAATTCAGCCTCGTGATAAACATGTGAGTTTGCGTAATAGGTGAAATTACTGTCACACAACAGCTAACAGTGTTTCCCACTTCTTCAGTCAAGCAGTTTTAATGACACATATGAGCAGCTCCGTGTATCTAATGATCTATAGAGCATTATAAATAGTATTTTAAACATTAAATACATGTTTTATGATTCCCTTTGTTTGTAGAGAAGATATAGGTGGGTTCATTTTAAACATGTGACAGGTCGTTGCATTCCAAAGAGATCATACCATGCATTTAAAAGTGAAATCCCTGCAAAGAAGTGAAATGTATATTTAGTTTTCGGTTAAAACACTTGAGCACACAAATAATATTTCAGATGAATCAGACTTCATAGTTTTTTTATTGTAAAAGTTACTTACGGCATCCAAAATAAAAGCAAAGATGTATTTTTAAGATTTTTATTTGCATTATCCACTCAAAACCCCAGTACATTTGCAGTTATGCTGAGGCTTGTACTGTTTCATTACTGATGGTCATAATACCATATTTGGTATTATATGTGATATTATGTCCTATATTTATCACCGCGATTGTGCTTTAAAAGACAAAACCAGCCATTGTGCCATCATGATTTACATCTTGTGTACTCCGTGCAGGGCTGTCTACACTGGACGTGTCAAAGCAAATGTGTGAATCATTTGTGTAGTACTTCAGAAGTAGAACGGGCATCCGTTTACTGTCGTTGAATCATCAGCTGTGTCTCATTTCGAAGGCTGTGTCCTCCAGAGGTTGCATCTGTATGCTGCATACGTCATTGAGGCAGCTTCATTATAGTACAATGAACATTACATTCTAAAATCATCAAGAAATTGCAACAATGTATGCTTCTCTAGGAATGGTCAATTTTATAATGGTTACTGTTCTATAAAATAAACATCCATTATAATGTATGTGGCCATCAAATGCGACCTCCGGAGGATGCAGCCTTCGAAACAAGACACAGCAATTGTGTCGCACTGCACCATGTCACGTCCAGTGTAGACAGTATTATTACATAATCTAATGGGTACTATTTGCTTTTGACACTCTGTGTCATGCCACTTGCGTCCGGTGTAGAGGGGCTTCTGATTTTGATGCTCAGGATCTGTGAATGATCATAATCATGATCAGCTCGGCCCGAGTATAAAGCCAAACATGTTTGGTTGTAGGAAGAACGTGCAAAGATTGGTCAGCGCAACATGGCTTAAGTAGATGGTGAGTGGAGTCCACTTATTTGTTGATTTGTCTGCAAGTGATGCTACAATTGTTTCAGAATTCACAAATGTGTGCAGGGATCCACAAATGCACAAGAAGCGATTCACAAATAAATGCCAGACTCACCCAAGAGTTGTGTTTTTGACATAAAACATTTGTAAATATATTTTTGTAAGTATTTGTAATTATTTTTATTTATTAGAAAATAAATACAATTTTATTTTATTAATTTAAATTTTATAATTTTTTGTGAAACTCTACATTTGTGGATCTTAATCTATTTATTTGTGAATTTGATTAATTTTGTGAATCTCTTTACATTTATTTTTCAATCTCAATCTATTTCTTTGGAATAATGCAACAATTCTAACTCCATAGGTGAACTCTGATGACAACATCAAATCTTGTTCCCATGACGTGACAAACAAGTGTTTATGAGCTCAGAAAAAGGCGTTGTTTTTGCAGCTGACCTTATTGCATATGCATTTGTAGGAGTTTCCCTTTCAGACACAATTTAAATGAATGAGGAGAGTATTTAAATGAATCACGCAACGCAATTTACTAATGTTTGTGCTCGTCAATTTACTGGTATTTGCGGCATTATTTCACACCCAAAAAAGCATGCCTTAACCCATTTTAGGACATGGCTGCAATTGTTGCTGCTAGGACGAGACACCACAGAGAACAGAGAGCGCGTGGTAGGGGAGAAAATCTTTTCCACTCGTATTCATTTCTTTGGTTTGCCAGAGGAAGTTATATTACATATAACAAGTTGTGCACTTTTATTTATCCCTAATAATTTTTTTGCTTTTGAATTTATTTTTAGAAATGATCAAATCACTATTATAACATTTAAAAAATCAATTTTTCTCATTTTTGTCTATTTTGTCACTTTTTGTACTTTTCTTCAAATTGCGAATGAAATTACACAGACAGCGAGTAAAGAGCACTTCCTTTATAATCGCTGAAGCTGTCAGTCAGTTCAGTGCACAAACTCCCGTTTTAATCAATCACTAAACTTCACAATGAATGTTTTATGTACATCGTGTTCACTTTGTTAAAATGAGAGGATTTGTGTATGTGTAAAACTTATTATACTTGTACTAAACATAAACTCATTCTGCATTTTGAGCGATATTGAGCTCATTCTCACTACAGGTAACTTAAACACCTCTGATTGGTCATTATTTTCAACAGAAATGCCTGTGATTAGCTACAATACTCAAAATCACTTTGTAAATAGACACATTTGCAGCACCGTTAAACTCATGTGACACAAATATAACAGCCAAATCGCTTTAGTTATTAAACAATTACAAATTGTATATTACACTTAGTAATATAACTCTGTTAATCGTGCAATAAAAATCTTACCTTGCATGGACCTGGCCAGCCAGCAATGTATGGCAGCCGCCATACCCTGCAATAGTTGATGCCCCTGAATTGTAGTTTGTTTTAATATTTCTGTTACATGCTTTTGTCATTGCAGAAATATGTTTCTGCATTCTGAGAAGTATGTTTATACGTTCATCGAGCTCTCGAGGGCAGGACTGGAGGACAGATGCTTGTCCATAGCAACTAAATTCATCCGCTAGCAGACAGCCCTAAATAACAGCTCGGATTCCCCGAACAGAATGCAGCTAAAATTACGAGCCAGAATTTCACTCTCGCTAGTGGAGAGGTTTATTTTTAGTGGCTTTTGAAGCAGAACTGACCCATCTTCTTCTTTAACTGAGGCAACAGCTCCATGGAGAGGAAAATAGGGTATTATTTGGTGCTACAGGAATGGGCACATTGAATGTTCCTCCTCTGAATGTCTTATATATAAAATATAGCGGCATCACTAAGAAGTGGGTTGGTATGTTATATAATCATGTCAAAAAGCTCTTAAGACACGTGCAGGGGGGGTCGGAAACAACCAAATCCTGTTAGTGTGATGTGAATGAAGGAGATCCATGGAAACGAGAGAAAGAGAGAGAGGGAGAGGGAGAGGGAGAGGGAGAGGGAGAGAGAGTGAGAAGAGCTGGAAAATAACAAAGAATCAAGGTTGGTGGAAATAAGATGAGACACACTGAGTCAGAACAATTTGCAGAATATTCAGAGTTATAAAGAGATGAAGAAACTGACATCAAATATTGAATATGGCAAGATTCACCAAAATGTTGCAAATAAAATTTTGCAAAGATTCAAGTTTGAGTAGTTTGTGGTATTTATACTTTTATCCAATCCCAATTATCTATGAATGATTCGGGTATGCGAGGTACTGTATTTTCTATTTGACCTTGATTAATAAATTTTATTAATACATTTCTATTCTATTTGATTAATAAATAATATTAAATAATGTTTTAATGAAACTTTAATACGTATTATTTTAATGCAATATTCATTTTACTGCTTTAATGCTGAATTAAATAATACTAATATATATATATATATATATATATATATATATATTTACAGTCGTGAACCTCCATTAAAAACAATGGGAATTACCAAAAATTCAAAAGTAAAAATCTGAATGTTTTAGAGTAATGAGAATGTGCTTAATTGTTATGAAAATAATGTGTCAATATAACAACCACAGCAACAACAACAACATCAATAATAATAGTAATGGGAATAAAAAGAGGCATCTTTCTTTATGCTCATCTATTTTCTTTATCTTTCTATATGATTTTTTTTATTTATTTTTTGTAAAAAATTTAATATACCATATTTGATTTTTGGGATGAAATGTGGCTGGCCTGTTGTTTTCTTTAGATTCACCTATCTAGGCTGCGGAAGAGAGAGAGAGATTAACCACATTACATTTGCATTTATGTTCTTAGAAGACACTTTCCTAACAAAGTGATGTAAAACTAAATTGCACATATTGCAAATGTAGCAATTAGCAGGACAGGTGATTTGCACAATGCACGTTAATCTCGCACCTAAAAGAGCATCACCAGAAACCCACAATAATGTGAAGCCCTCAAAGCACCTTTTAATTAGAGTTGAGAGTTAATTACAATGATATGCAGAGGACTGGATGATTATAGAGAGATATTTTACATCTAACTACTTTGAATTGATTGTCTCTATGTTTATTTCTGTATAACCACAGAAATTAGACAAAACCTCCCTTCGGAGACAGGCTTATTTGTGAAAAACTTACCAACCCAAAAATTCGTACATTTAAGTAAATAATGTTTTGTTTTTATGCTAAATGCAGATTATCTTTTAGTTTTCCTCTAGAGTTTCTAAAAACATCTCAACAATGTCTCAAACTGTGCCCAGATTGGTAAAGATACCAAAATCTGCAAAATGCTGTTTTGTGTTGACGTTAGTCTCCTGAGTAATGAAAGAGCAACCTCTAAGCAATAAAATAAGGGTCGATTTAAGATATGCGTAAAGATCTTTGGAGCTCAGGATAAAAATGACTCCAAACCCGCTGCAGGGCCTCATTTCAGAGAGAATCACCAAACACAGTGATTTTATTGAAGGGAGAAAATACCCAAACAGAAAAGGCAGAGAGTGTTTGGAGTGGTCCATCTTCAGCTCGGGAAAGTCCATTATGTGTCAGAAAAGGGTGAATCTCTCAGGAGAATCAGCACATAGAAGAGCCAATCTGGCCCAGACTGTGTGTGTGTGTGTGTGTGTGTGTGTGTGTGTGTGTGTGTTTGTGTGTGTGGTTCAGGTATAATCTATATTATGGGGACAAAATGTCCCCACAAATATGCCATTTTTGGTTCCCATTATGAAAACGGCTTATAAATCATACTAAGTGTTGTTTTTTGAAAATGAAAAAAATACAGAAAGTTTTCTGTGAGGTTTGTGTTTAGGGGATAGAATACAGTTTGTGCAGTATAAAAATCATTATATCTACAGGAAGTTCCCATTAATATGAAAACCTGTGTATGTGTGTGTGTGTGTTATGGCAATATTCGCTTTTGTCATATACTGTAGGTCATGCCATATCCATGCATGTCATCACACTCATTTGTGTGGAGGTGGATTAGTTTCTCATAGCTATCCGACATGAAACATGGATTGTAACCGGATATATTAGAAAGGGTTTATATCATAACGTTTTACTGTTCTATTTCCTTCCTTTTATTTTTGTGTGTGATTTATAAGTGCGCACTATTCCAGAGACAGAGATTTGCCTTTTGTAATCATTAATGTGTATGTATTGTGGCGGGAAGATCAAACCACAGACACAGTGGGTGTGGCGTCAAGCTGCGGAGAGGCTTTTATTAACATAAAAAGAAACAAACTGTCCAAAAAAGTGGAAATAAAGTGTTCAAGGAAATAAAGCATCCAAATAAACAGGGTATCTGTTGTCCTCGCTTTATATATATATATATATATATATAAGTATTATATACATATATATATATATATATATATATATACACACAGACTGATATAGTTCAAATGTTTATTTCTTTTAATTGTGATGATTATAACTGACAACTAAGGAAAATCCCAAATTCAGTATCTCAGAAAATTAGAATATTGTGAAAAGGTTCAATATTGAAGACACCTGGTGCCACACTCTAATCAGCTAATTAACTCAAAACACCTACAAAGGCCTTTAAATGGTCTCTCAGGTCTCTCAGGCTACACAATCATGGGGAAGACTGCTGACTTGACAGTTGTCCAAAAGACAACCATTGAAAAAGATTGCATTGCAAAAGAGGCTGGCTGTTCACAGAGCTCTGTGTCAAGCACATTAATAGAGAGGCGAAGGGAAGGAAAAGATGTGGTAGAAAAAAGTGTACAAGCAATAGGGATAATCGCACCCTGGAGAGGATTGTGAAACAAAACCCATTCAAAAATGTGGGGGAGATTCACAAAGAGTGGACTGCAGCTGGAGTCAGTGCTTCAAGAACCACTACGCACAGACGTATGCAAAATTCAGCTGTCGCATTCCTTGTGTCAATCCACTCTTGAACAACAGACAGCATCAGAAACGTCTCGCCTGGGCTAAAGACAAAAAGGACTGGACTGCTGCTGAGTGGTCCAAAGTTATGATGAAAGTAAATTTTGCATTTCCTTTGGAAATCAGGGTCCCAGAGTCTGGAGGAAGAGAGGAGAGGCACACAATCCACGTTGCTTGAGGTCCAGTGTAAAGTTTCCACAGTCAGTGATGGTTTGGGGTGCCATGTCATCTGCTGGTGTTGGTCCACGGTGTTTTCTGAGGTCCAAGATCAAAGCAGCCATATACCAGGAAGTTTTAGAGCAATTCATGCTTTCTGCTGCTGACCAACTTTTTGGAGATGCAGATTTCATTTTCCAACAGGACTTGGCACTTGCACACAGTGCCAAAGCAACCAGTACCTGGTTTAAGAAGCATGGTATCCCTGTTCTTAATTGGCCAGCAAACTCGCCTGACCTTAACCCCATAGTAGATCTATGGGGTATTGTGAAGAGGAAGATGCGATATGCAGGACCCAACAATGGAGAAGAGCTGAAGGCCACTAAGGAAAATCCCAAATTCACTATCTCAGAAAATTAGTATCAACCTGGGCTCTCATAAACCTGAGCAGTGCCACAGACTGATCAACTCCATGCTGCATTGCTGCAGTAATTCAGGCAAAAGGAACCCCAACTAAGTATTGAGTGCTGTACATGCTTATACTTTTCATGTTCTTACTTTTCAGTTGGCCAAGATTTCTAAAAATCCGTTCTTTGTATTGGTCTGAAGTAATATTCTAATTTTCTGAGATACTGAATTTGCGATTTTTCTTAGTTGTCAGTTATTAACATCAAAATTAAAAGAAATAAACATTTGAAATATATCAGTCTGTGTGTAATGAATGAATATAATATACAAGTTTCACTTTTTGAATGGAATTAGTGAAATAAATAAACTTTCTGATGATATTCTGATGATATCCAGCACCTGTATATTTCCTTTTTTTTTCCCAAATTGAATGTTAATGATTACAAAAGGCAAACACGAAGAGAAATAAAGGAAATATAACAGTAAAATGATATGATATAAAAACCCTTTCTAAATTGTCCGGTTGCAATCAGTGTTTCGTTTTTAATCAGTTGATAGCACAGAATTATAGTTATAAGTGGGAAAACTATCTGCATTACATTTTCAATTCAAATTATATAACCCACAAGACATGCATGCACAATAAATAAGAATGAAGTATTTATCTTTCCTTCTTCGTCTTCTTATAAGCACTACATTAAAATGTATTGAACGGAAGTAAGATGAAAAGAAAGTACCTAAATATCTAAACTTTTCTGAAAACAGTCAATTCCCCTCAGATGTTCATTCATATAAACGCTCACCCGCAAATGTATCGCGATTCATTTAGCATCTCAACCAACTTGAATCGTCAGATATTTAATTGATTTTCAACCAGTATGTTATCCAGATTCTATGGCATTCGTATTTGATTTCTAAGGGTGTTTATGCAGTTACTAGGGCATTGCTATGTAGTTGCTGGGGGTTGCTGTGCAGTTACAAGAATGCGTTCTCTTTTGTTTTAGCTCTATAAATGTTACTATTCATCTTTCATATGTAAATGTAACATGCTGTTCCACAGGAAACAAGGACAGACTTTTCTTGCATTCTAAAGACTGTAATAAAAAAAAAAAGTAAAGTAGAGGAGCGTAAGCCGGTGTTGTGTCCTGATCGCTGTAGTCCTGCTGTTACTTTAATCTAATTCAGCACATATTACTCAACACCCCCAAGGAGCTGCTTTTTCCTTCACTAAAACTGTGTTTCGCACGCTCACATGCCACATAAAGTCCCATATACACAGCACAGACGTCAGCATGATCTCCAGTGAAACTTGCTTATGAGTCACTTATTAGGATCCAACTAGGTTTTTAGAACTGAACTTATATATGCATGCAGGTACATATTGTTGGATTTACTGTAAATGTAAAGACACATACAGGGCGTAAAACTAACTTTTTGCCACACCTGACAATGGCCATTGACTTAAGAAAATGTACCGGCCATACATATTTTTTACTGGCCATGAAAAACAGCTAGTTATGACAGCCTAACTCATATAAATTAAAAACTTTATTAAAGACAAGTAAGCAGACAGTAATAAAATAAGAACTAATGATCAAATTACAAGAAAATGCACAAATAAATACAATATAACAGATAGAAATGAAATAACCAGTGCTTTTCACGTCTTTCAGGTAGGTCTGACAGTAGTTTTCAGGTACAGAAATTTAATAAAGTAAGCAAATGTAAAATATCATTGCATAGTCTTCACTGTATAAATCAATCACCCTTATTAAACCTTTATTAAAGCTGCAAAAGTTAATCAGTCAAGAGCAGTAAGTGATTTTTTTCTTTGTCCTTTGTTGTTTGATTAACATTAAAAATAGACAGCAGCTGGAATATTTGGCTGCTGTCACTTTAAGAGCAAATGCACGGATCTCACATACTGATAATGTACACGTTTACTTTCTCAACTGTTCATGTCTGAGACTGCGTGGAAAGAAAACTTTCCACACAGCGTGCGAGTTAGGAAATGAGCTCCCTTTCGTGTGCTCTTGCACTTGAATACTTACATTGTCAAAGCTTTAACTTTCGTGATGATGCAGTGCTAGCCTGTCAACTCTCCCGTGTGTCGTTTACATTTGTTCATTCATTCATGCATTATTAGAATTCATAAAAATGTTACCTGCCAACTGGCAAGTGACACTGTTTCGTATACTCACCAACGCCAATTTTTACTCGCATTTGCCACTTGATGAGTGTTAATTTTAGGCCCTGGAAACATATTTACGCAGATCTTAGCATTCAACTCTGTTAAAACAAGTTAAGATAACACACTTACTCCTGTGGCCCTACAGGAAGCACCATGAATCAGAAAAAGAGGGGGAAAAAATCCTATTCTTGTACTGAAAGACACAGTTGTTCCTTTTTTCCTGTTTACCACAGGCTGAACGTCTGTAATGTGGCACAGATCATGTTTAGTGCATGTTACATAATCCATGATGCATTTTTACCCTCTTTAATAAATGCTGTTTTAATATGTTCATGTAAACCAGCCCCTGAAAGGATGGCTACATAGGAATCAGATTTCTTGATCTTTTGAAGATTACTGTTCAAAAGTTTGGGGTCGGTTAGATTTTTTTAATGATTTCGAAAGAAGTCTCACCATTTATTTTATCAAAAATACAGTAAAAACACTAATACTTTGAAGTATTGTTACTATTTAAATGTATTTTTTGTATTTTAATGTTTTACAATGTAATTTATTTCTGAGATGGCAAAGCTGAAATTCTGTATATGTGTCAATGTAATTTAAATTTATTTTACATTGACAATAATTTAAATTATAGTCTTTACAAACTTCAAAATTTAATTTAATTTAGTATATGGTTTAAATTATGACTGTTATATCTTATATACTGTATTATATAATAAGAAAAAAAATCTAACTGAAATTGGACAATTATAAAATGATTTTAAAAAAGAAGGTCTTCTTTAATGCCACTGAAAGCTAGTGAAGATTTGTAATACTTAAAGCAATCAATTTTAGGACCATGAATAATGTTTCAGCACCACGGACAGCTCACTCATTTCCCACGATTCTACTGGAATCTAATTCTAAAAGCAGAGTGGCCGGAGAATTCCAAAGCATCTCGCGTCTTACTGTCTTGCCGTGGAAAACAGCCCAGAGAGATGCCCAAAATAGCCTGGCATAATGCCCAGTTGTCCATCAAATAAGCCTAGACTGATGTGAGACAAGTGCATTGTGGGAGAATCAAGGGGAGGGAAGTGAAAGTACTAATTTTACTTTCCAGATCCATGATAAACAAGCGTTCCCTCCGGAATAAACTCCTGACCTGTGTGCCAGGAGTTGCTGGTACCTGTAATTCAACCAATCAAGCTTACAGTGTAGTAGCTGGTGTCTTTACGGTTATGTGAGATGATGATAACTGCTGGATTTCGACAACATTCATATAGCAGCACAGTTGTCAGACCTGTTTGGAATGATAAATGTGATTCTCTTTATGATATTTGTGTTATTTCAATACTTTTTTTAACATGTTTGTCCAGCTTTAATGAATCTTTTTTGAATTACAATTTATGCATTTGCCAGATACTTTTATCCAAAACAACTTGCATACATTCAAGATTTGTATTTTATGAGTTCATGTATTCCTTGGGAATCAAACCTATGCCCTTGGTATTGCTATTTATAAAAGAAAAGAAAATTTTGAGAGCAAGTTCAATAGGTATTTACTTGCAGTCAGTAACCACTTCTGACATAAGTGCACGTTTCACAGGTTATTCGCTCTTAATACAATATTGTTGTTGCTGTCAGTCTCTCATAGGCTATGAGAAAAGGCAGAAATGCGATTGTGGAGTGAGACAAGACCCCTGTTAAGTGTTTGTGGAGGAATAGGGGGGAAAGCTAACTTGGACAAAAATATCAAGGAGTTTAGTAAAAAAAATGTAATACTTTTGTATTATACATTCCTGGGGCCATTTGCATGAACCACTAAGTCTTACATGCCAGTCATCAGTTATTTTTTTCATTACTTTTTAAAGTCAGTTACATAAAAACATAGGTTGGCCTAATTTGGTACCGAAAAGTAAGTCTAACTGTTCTCATCTAACTGCTAGTGGGTCATACTAGATCTTAAGACAGTGTCTTAACATAATGGCTTTGTTTACGCAACTGTGCACAATTTATGAATCTTTTTTGTGGCCTTCAATTGGTAGCCTTATTGAGTAAACACAATTAACAATTAACCAATGAATTTAGATTCATTTAGGCTTTTCCAGTTGTTTGTGATTTACTTTATAAGGATTAAGGATAAAATATTTTATACCCAATAAATTATTTTAGAGCTTGATAAAACTACAATAAATAAATAAATGCCTTGATTTTCAGTTGTTTTTTGTCTTATTTTAAAGCTTGTTACATCTTATTTTAAATCATTTTAAGCCATCTTCAGGCTCCCTGGTTAAGTTAGAGAATATAATGTTTGGATACCAGTCCAAACAGTCAGTAATCGAACTAGTCCACTATTGTATGTATTTCTTCACATGTTAGAAAGTGCTGTTTTTCCAGATCTCAAACACTGACTGTTTGAGTGCAGCTTTAGTTAATGTTTTGGCTGGAGTTGTTGCAGAACTCAGGATTTGCATAATTAATGAAGACATTAATGAGCTTAAAGGGCAGGAAACACTAAATACGAATGTGTTGAGTATAAATGATTTTAATCAGAGACGAGTCCAGCCTGTCTTTGTGTGTGTTTCCAGTTCTTATGAAGCAAAAACACTTAACCAAAGTGCAGAGTGCTCAGATTCTCCTCTATCCCATCAGTTAACCAGACTAAATTATTTAAACTTTAAACACGTGGAAGGAGGAGAAATTGTGTCATTATCTGTAATAAATTTCTGTCTCTCTCTCTTTCCAGGCTAAGAAGCAGGATCTGCCACGTGAAGAACAGGGTCCGTCCATCAAGAACCTGGACTTTTGGCCCAAACTGATCACGCTGATGGTGTCTGTAATAGATGAGGACAGAATGGCCTACACACCCATCATTAACCAGTGCGTATCACAACACACACATTGTGAAGCCATCCGAATGTATTTGTTACCATATTTTGATGTATTTTTTTCCAAACAGAAAAAAACAATATCTTTAACAATTATAATTTAATTGTAATTTAAAAATATCAATAATAATTGTTTCTCGTAGACAGCAATTAAATTAAATGGAGAGCTTCTCAGATGCTTCTCCAGTAGTCTCACATGAGTCTGTTTCAATAAAGAGTTCAGCAATGTCTGAATCTGTGCTCAGAATTTCCAAGACACCTTTAGAAACAAAAGTATGAACTCAACCATTTTCATTAAATTCTTCCAAAATCAAATGATCTGACTATATTAGTTTTAAATCTCTTCACTCCTGGCCAAAAAAAAAAAAAAAAGGCTAAACACTAAGCATTTAATTGTCTTAACCACAAATTATTGGTCAGGGAATTAGCAAAATGTAAGCAAATGCACTACTTAAAATGCCATTGCTGTCTCAGAAAAACATCAAAGACAGAATGAAGTTGTGTGAGTGATGAATAACAATGAAACACGATTTGCATGGTAATGCTCCAGAGTGGTGTCTTCGAAAACCTGCTGAGAAATATAATAATGAATGCATCTCTACCACATGTGAAGCATGGAGGAAGAGGTGTCATTGTGTGAGGAGCCTTTTTAGCTTCTGGTATTGGTGAGTTACTTCACTGTGAAAGTCATTTAACGCTTTGGAGTGCAGGAAAATATTGCAGAATGGCTTGCTTCCTACAAATGAAAAGTTATCTAAAGAGGAATGAAAAGATGTTATTTTTCAACAAGACAGTTCTCCTGCACAAACTGCAAAGACAACCAAGGAGTGGCTTGAGAACAAGTCCATCGTGCTCATGTTTTGGCCTTTTCAGAGTCCAGATTTGAACCCTTATAGTGAATATTTGGTCTCACATTAAACTCAAACGAACTTGACTTTTTTGAACTAGTCATGAACTGTTAGGAACATTGAGTGGAACAACAATGACTCTTCTTCCTATAAAAAGCTGTTTGCAAGTTTTGGAAGGTTATTCCATGCTAAGTTACTTTCTCTACAATATTTGTGCAATTCTAGCTAATTTTCTGATTTTCCCCCCAGGAGTGTACACTCTTACTGACTGAATGCTTTTAAAGTGCCCCTATTATGCTTTTTCAGATAGTACCTTTCATGTAGTGTGTAATAAAGCTGTTTGCAAATGTAAAAGGTTTGCAAAGTTTTAAAGATCAAAGTGCACAACAAATGGAGTTATTTACTCTTAAAAGAAAGAAACGATTCTGAACTTCTTGAAACAAGTAATCAGTTATTGCAGTTTACTTCCTTCATGAAACAAATTTGCATAAAGCCCTCCTGTGGTCTTCATTTGCTGCCCGTGAACAACGTCTACTTTGACCTGCCCTCAAACACCGTAGTTGTAGCTGAGTCAAGAGTTTGGTTTGTGTTGTTGACATGTCAAGAAGATGCTGTTTTCTGTGCTACCAAAGCAAATCCAAAAGGTTGACGACTCAGGCTGGAATTGTTACTGTAAAACTGACGCCATCATTGTGTATCAAGTGTTAAGGAAGCCGAAACAGCTGAAATTCAGATATGCTAGGGCGTTTGGTTTCCGACATGTGCTGTAAGCAGTTGACTAATCACAATAGACTAGGCCATCTGACCAATCAGAGCAGAGCAGGCTCTCGGAAAGGAGGGGTTTACGAGAGACCGAATTCTTGATAGAGCTGTTTCAGGTACTGTTGAGAAAAGAGCTGATGCTGCAATGTACATTATGAGAAAAAGTTTTTTCTTGGATACATGTAAACCTATTCTAGTAGACCTCCAAACCAACATTAGGAACCTTTAAGATAGCATAATATGAACACTTTAATTTTAAGACAAACATCTGAGACACGTTGATACTTCAATTAAACAGCTAATTCTTTTGGAGAATCTCCATATGAGATATGAAAGAGCAATGTCTGAGCAATAAAAGTTTTCCTCTGTATTAGGATGGATGATTTTGGGATGTTCTGAACATTTTCGTAAAGCAGATTGGAGTAAAATGCAGTATGTGACGTGTGTGTGCATGTATATGTGTGCACACCAGGCGTAGATTCTTTTCAGAAATTCACAGGCAGGCAGGAGACTTGAATAATTCAGCATCCTGGACAAACCCAGAGAAGAATCGTCTTTCTCTCAATTTGTTTTTCTTTCGCTTCAAGCGTTTCTGTTTATTCTACTCTCTCTTATCTTTTATCTCACCTTTTGCAGAAGTCTGTGTGTGTGAGGAAGATGTTACTGGACTTATAGTGTCATTAGTTCTGGTCTTGTCTCTCGATCCATGTGGAGTGAAGAAAAGTGGCACATACTGTGCTTGGACTCTAATGATCTCTAATGATCTCTGGACTCTAATAACACTGAATCAGGGTTTTCATTGAATTTAATTGACTTAATGTCAGTTTTCACACTTTTTCTCTGAATCTGAGAACAGTTGAGCCAAACCTGTCTGTCACATGATGAATCGTTTTTGAACAAAATGTGTTGTTCCTGTGTTTCTATAGGGCAGAGCAGTGTTTTAGGTATCATTAATATTTAGGATGAAATTCAGCATCAGATTTACTTTGCTGCATGTAAGATTCAAAACATATCGCAACGTTATGTTGCAACAACAAACCAATCATATTTTGAATTATGAAAATTCTATAAAGTCATTTTTATCTTACATTTCTTAAGTTATAAAGTTTGCAAAATCCAAAACTAGATAGTTCATTGAGATTTTAGAAGTATTTTATAAAAAAAAGTATGAATACATTACAGCAGTGCTGAAATATTTGCAGAAGTATAATACAGAAGGTTAGAGGTTTAGAATAAGCTCTACGCAGAGTGTTCAAGGAATATCAATACAGCTTATATCAATAGAACAAAGTACATTTATCTCTGTTTCAACAGGCAGCAAAAACTGATTTATTCGTTTTCCTGTAGTCCAAACAGAACACATGAAATTAAATTTTTAGAAATCCAATCCAAACCACATTTATATATAGCTTGAACTGCAAATAAAACGGGTTTTTGGGAATGGATTGGATTTCAGGTTTTCTTTATTAGAAATGCGACACGTTTGAAATGTTGAGCTGCAATTCTGAATTCCCTATCTCCCAATGTAATTAATGATGTGCATATGCATGAATATGCAAATTGTGTGCCTCTAAAGCTGACACTATTTAAGGTTGGTAAGATTTTTTAAAGGTTTTTGAAAAGTCTCTTCTACTCACCAAGGCTACATTTATTTGATCAAAAATACAGTAAAAACAGTAATCTAAAATATTTTTACATTTTAAAACAACTTTTTTTCTATTGTAATATATTTTGAAAACTGAATTTTCAGCATCATTACTCCAGTCTTGAATATCACATGATCCTTCAGAAATCATTCTAATGTGCTGATTATTATCAATGTTGAAAACAGTTCTGCTTCCTATTTTTGTGGAAATTGTGATAAAGTTTTGTCAGGATGAATATAAAGTTCAAAGGAACAGCATTTATTTGAAATATAAATCTTGTGTAGCAGTGTAAATGTTCTTACTGTCACCTTTTGGTCAATTTAATGCATTCTTTCAGAGTAAAAGTGTTTATTTCTTCAAAAAAAAAACAAAATCTTACTGACCACACTTTTGATTGGCACTGTATTTTGAGCACCTCATGAGTTCAGGACAGAGAGAATTGATGATGGGCATGAGCAGAGGTGAAATTTCTGATTTTCCATCCTCTCTTCTCACACTGACAGTATGCTATAGCTACTTAAAGTCAACATGACCCTGTCCTGACATTATGAGTTATTCATCTGTGTGTGCAGCAAGAAACAATGTGTGTATTCATAACCTTTCATCAGAATAATAATAATGACATCCTCTGCCTTCTTTGCCCCAACAGATAAAATCATGTTTGCACAATAAATCACATTAAATGGGTTGTAAACGAAGTTTCATGCTGAATTTAAGCCATAGCTATAGTAGCTGACTTCATTATCTGTACCAATGGATCTTTTTGATTATTTGCAAAATGACAGTGTGGACAGCGACTCCTAAAATTTAAAAAACAAATTGGATTTTGTTCTTTCTTTCTTTTTGCATTGTGAACAAAGTGTTAAATTCAGCTTTTACAGCACAGAGCCACTGAGACAGATGCTTCTTAAATGAAACATAGTAAATGACTTGCCCTAAATGTCCTGCCATTACTCTGAGAAAAAGAGAGAGACAGAGAAAGAGGGGACAGAGGGGTTTTCTCTAGTTCATGATCATCCCATGTTCATCTGCATCCATATGTGTCCATCTCTGATAGCTTTTTCTGTCTATCCTAAGCAATTAAACTGAGTCTAAATAGAGTTGAGTCTGGCCTAAATTGATCTGAGATTGCTTTTGAGCAGTGGGGGAGAGTAGAGAACTGATCACTTCACTCAGTGAAATGGTACGGTGGCGGTTGCCATGGAAACAGCCCATGTGATGGGTAGCACAGTGAAATTGATGCCCATAAGCAGAATAGACTCGCATGTGAAATGCATGCATCTAATATGTTCCATGACCCTTTTACACCCACTCCAAGACATAAAACAAGACTAGACACCTCGAGTTTAAGATCAAGATCAAAACTTGTTGAACGAACAACTGAAATGTATTTATTTATTTTAATCTTTTAAATAAGTAAAATAACTATTTTTTATTAATTGCAACACAGTCATTATGCAATCTTGAAAGCTCTGAAGACCCGGACCACAAGATCAGGACTCTGATGGAGTGATGGATGAATGAATTGTTGAGCAGATTGCTGTAAGGTTGTAACAATGTCTGTTTTTATTTATTTTTAGGTTCCCGCAGGAGTTGAATATGGGTAGAATTAGTGCTGAAATCATGTGGAACCTCTTCGCCATGGATATGAAGTACGCAATGGAGGGTGAGTTGCTCCTGCTCCAGGTTTTACCATCTCTTTATGGGGTTGGTGGCATGTTTTTTGTCCTGATGTGGCTTCAGCTTGGTCTGTTTGGATCTGAGATCCAACACACTTCACATGTCGGTTCTTTTTGATCAAAACTCTGAAGCTGGTTTTACATCATGGTTGGACTGAGTGTCTGAGAAACATCTCAAGTGAGTTAAGTGATGCAGGTTTTTCGGTTCTTTCTGGAGGCTCTCTCATGTTTTTAAAGAGCAAAATAGTTTGGTTTGATTGCAAATTGTTTGTTTTGCCATGCAGTCTACATGTAAGTACAAGTTTTTTGTTTTTTGTTTTTTGTTTTTTCTTCCTCCCCTCTGACCAAAACATCACAATGTAGTTTTTGTGACCATTGTTCATCATTGTTCATCGGTTGGATAGAATTGACTAATCTCTGTGTTACCAGTGTTGGTATCTAAATGTGGTTGGCTGTATGTTAATGAGTTGTTGTGATGTCATAATCTGTGATTTCTATAAATGATCTGGATGGAATAAAGAAAAAGCTTTGTTTTGTAAACTTTAAAGTATGCCTGCATACTACATCAAACTTATATTTGAAAAGACTGTGCCAGTGCAGTTATGCAGTTAAGATATGATGATGTTTTGATGGAGTACAGTGTTTAAAATCAGAAAGAGCTTTAATGCCAAGGATACTTGCATACACAAGAAATTTATCTCGGTATCGAAGCTTCCAGTTCACACATATAAATATAACAAGACACATAATAACATTTAAGATGTTATTAATGAAAAAAGTATATGTTATATATAGTTGGAATAAACATTTACAGATAATAAGCATATTTACAGTATTGTGGATAATAATATGACTAAACCAATCTGCAAGTACATTGCAAAAAAGCTGGGTATTGCACTTAAAAGCCATTTAACTGTTCAAGGAGGAAATAGCCTGTGGGACGAAACTGTTCTGGTGCCTAGATATTCTAGTGCCTAGTGATCTAAGGCGCCATCCGGACGGCAACAGTTCAAAGAGGTGGTGGCCAGGGTGAGTGAAGTCTGTGATGATTTTACCTACCCTTTTCCTCACTTTGGAGGAGTACAGGTCCTGGAGGGTGGGTAGGGGGGCACCAGTAATCCGGACTGTCGGTTATAGTATGATTTGGTGGCTGAACCTACCAGTCATTTGTGTACGGTGAGAAGAGCAGTGGGGAGAGGACAGAACCATGAGGAGCACCAGTGCTGATAGTGAGAATCCTGGATGTGAGTTTCCCCAGTCTCAGTATCTGCTGCCTCTCTGTCAGAAAGCTGGTGATCCACTGACAGATTGGGGTGGGCCCAGAGAGCCACAAGTCCACAAATAAGATCCTTGCATAAGTCCCAGATATGTCAAGATGTTATATATAATATAATGCATATATAATGCAATCCCATGCTGACTGCATCATCCACAGATCTGTTTGGTCTGTAAGTAACTGAAGAGGATCCAGCAAGGGTCCAGTAATGTCCTTCAGGTAGGCCAACACCAGTTTTTCAAGTGACTTCATGACCACAGACCAGAAAGTTAGTCGAGCATTGGAACTTCACACTGCTCCAGTGATCTGTTGGTCAGCACAGACTTTTAATCTGACAGGTGGAACACTGTCTGGTCTTGAAGCTTAAAGAGGGGGAGGGTGTATGTGTGATGTGCAGGTCAGAGCGGGTGTGGAGTGTGAGACTGGGCTTTTCAAATTGTCAGTAAAACACATTCAGATCCTTAGCCAGTTATTGACAGTGATATACACTCTTTAGTGCCCCAATATACTTTCAACGAAATTAAAAAAAAAAAAAACTGACGTCAAAATTAAGTTCATTTGGAGTTCATTTTAGAAGTTCGAAACGGCTTGCCAAAGCGAATTTTCTGGAAAAGTTTGCTTTGGCTGCTAAACACCTTCATACTACCATTGGTCTGTGGTCATTACGCAACATTTTTACATATTCACCGTCACTCTCAGCAGTGTGGGCGGCGTCAGATGTTCAATCACAGTATATCTCTGCTCAAGTATTTCGAACATTGTTTTACCCCTGAGTGAAGAACTTAAAAGAACTTTGCCTGAAGTATATGTGCTGAAACACTGGTCCAGTATATTACTGTCCCTGCTGGGGCATGTAATGTGTTGTCTGTATTTTGGCAGTTTACTGGAGAGATGTGCTTTATTAAAATCCCCAAGAATTATTAAAATAGAGTCTGGTTACATTTATTCTGTTTCAGTTATTTGTTCAGCCAGGTGTTGCATTACCGAGCTCACACATGCGTTTGGAGGGATGTAATCATTAACAAGAATGAAAGAGGAAAACTCCCATGGCGAGTATAAAGGTTTACAGTTTACGAAGAGCACCTCTAAATTAGGAGAGCACATCTTCTTCAGAGTTCTTGCATCTGTACACCAACTTTCATTAATGTATATGCATCATAATCCACCACCTTTTGTTTTCCCCATTGACTCCCCCATAAGATCCACTCTGAACAGCTGGAAGCCTGGCAGATATGCAGGAAAAAATTTACTATTTTCAACATTCATTCTGATCCTCTGTCTAAAGAGCGACTCCTTTAAGGTTTGTGTGTAAATGGCACTTTATGATTGGCTAATGTCATGCATAGAAAACAGTATCAAAGCCCACTCACTATTGCACGTGAGTTTATCTAAATTAATTAATTATCTATATTCATTTACATACAAAGCACAATGAAATAATTTACTTGCGGTTTGTGATGCAGCTGCTCTCAGATCCAATACATTTGGCTGCTACATCTCTCATCAAAAGTTTCTTTGCAAACTCTCCATTACACTGCCTCATTTATAAAATAATATGCTCTGCACAAACATAGTCCTCCGAGGCGATCCAGGACGCCATCCAATTTTTTTTTGATGCTGGGATCTTTCTGAATTCCAGTGGGCAGGGCCTATGGTGCGATGATGTATAACTGTTCGTCAATGTCTTGCTCTGTACGCAGTCATATGCAATGTATTTGCCAATGTGATATCACAGATCGTACCATATCAAAACGAGCTATTTTTGGAGAAATGCTTTATTTGAAATGAGGAGAACATTTTAAGCTATGAAACTTGCAGGATGTTTTAATGGTACAAAGTCCTAATATGTCAAAGATCAAGGCACATTTGATTTCTCATGTCATGACCCCTTTAAAAGTGATTTACAACAACTTAAACTTACAACAACTGATCGCAAGGTTTTTGTTGTTGTTGATGATGATGTTGTTTTTAATTTGATTTTGATTTGATTATTTAATTTTATTTAATTTGGAATTGCAATTTTTAATCTTTTCCAGATTTACTGTTAAAAATAGTCTCTGAAATTCATTTCTCTTGTATACTAATATGTTGTGAATGTAATTGTGAATTGTAGATATTAGTGTTACGCTCAATTTTCATATCGTCCAATTGTCAGCCTGTTCGGTCGGTGATGCACGATATCAGGGGGGTCTTTACTCGTTTATTCAATTATTTGTTATAAGCAATATAATCACGGAAATCAATATTTCTTGTTAAACTTTCTTGTTTTTTTAAGGCGTTGTTTGAAGCTGCTTTTGATTTTTACAGATGACTGATTTGCCTGATTAGTGACATTAATAATAATAATAATAATTTTGTAATTGTATTGTTATTAGTGTTAGGCTATTAGTGTCATTAAATATTTTGTGAATATGTTATTAAATCAGCAAATGCTGGCGAACAGCAATGCTGTTTTCATCTTGGCTTAAACAAGAATGATGCTTCTCTTATAACAAGCACTATTGACAATTTGTGAATAGATCACCTTATAATTCACTTTGGATGTGTAATATAGTTTTGTTAATCCTCATATGTGTGTCGGTGTTGAAAGTGTGGTTATGTACATAATGTCGTTATAAAATTAGGCAAATTAATTGTAGGCCCTAGTGTTAATTTAATAATATTAGCCCTATAATAGTAATAATAATACTAATACTAATAATAATATAGATCAATGGGAAAACGAGCCATTATTGTCTTGATATCGTCAAAGGCATCAGCCCTCGCCGATATGTCAAGACAAAATAAACAATGATATAATGTTTGCACATTCACACACACCGTTTATATGTTCTTATTGGAGGTGTGTCGCAGCTTGTGTGTGTGTGTCACAACCTTTGATAGCAGACCATATGCTGTTAGATTCACAATTCTCACAATTCTTCAGTATTTCACAGGTTGCTGAACCATATTTAGGTTGCCATAGAAACCAGGTGTCAAGATAATCTATGGATTACACACACACACACACACACGTTGTGTATTTGGGTTTTGTGGGAACTTTCCATAGGCGTAATGGTTTTTATACTGTAGAAACTGTACATTCTGTCACCCTACACTACCCTTACCCCTACCCCTAAACCTACCCACCACAGAAAATGTTCTGCTATTTTAGATTTTCAAAAAATATAATTCTGTATGATTTATAAGCTTGTTTCCTTGTGGGGACCAACAAAAGGTCCCCACAATGTCAAGATTTACTGGTTTTACTTACGTTGTGGGGACATTTGGTACGCACACACACACACACACACACATGCACGCGCACTTGCTGCACACCTCCCAGCCTTTGCTGTCATTTCTTTTTTAATATGGATTGACATGCTGCCATGAGATGTGACAGAAAAGAAAAGCACAAACCTTTGTGCAGTTACATTTTCATTTCATTTGTGATTTTCTTGAGGGAACGTTCAGAAATCTCTCTTTTATTTGAATATAATCCAGATTACTTTGTGTTGACATGTTGACGTTGATGTGAGGCAGAAAGCATTCGCTTTAGGGCACATAAAAACAAACACACACATTGATCTGTTGGTTTGAGGATATTTAGCCAGTGTATGTATTTTACAGTAGACATACACCTGTATTTATGTTTAGATGTTCTCATTAGAAACTCGAATAACAGTAGATATGAAAAACATTTATTCCATTTGTGTTTTATAGCCACACGATATACAATGTAAATAATCATATTGATCTCATTCTGCACTGGGTCATACTTTTTTGACAGTTTTTGCTCAACAGAATAATATTATCAGTTCTACAGTGAAATCTCACTACTGTGTGCTGATATAATAAATATATATATAAAAGAAATGTAAGCTAGGAGCAAACCTGAAACTTACAATTGCACTTTTAGATCTCGCTCGCATCGAAGACTGTTCTTCAGTGTAATGAATAGAATAGCTTGACTCAACATGGATCCACACCAAAAAAGTGCAGATTCAACACTTAGTGTTCACAGCTGCTGTACTCAGATCAAAAATAAGTGTCATGCAGTATTGAGCGATAAACGTTATTGCCTCAGTAATGAGAGTTGTATTGTGCTCATAACCTCATAATCAGTTAACAGCAAAGCTTCACTGGCACGACTGTAAATTGTTAAAATAATGTCAAAGTATTGAAGTACCAGTATTGTATAGAAATAGTTTCAGTTGAAAGAAATTAAAGCTTAAGACTAATAAAAGATGTAAGATACCAACAATACTTTACCATCCAGAAGCGTGCAGGTACTGCTTAGAAGCGGAAGCGGAAAGGTACTGCTCTCTGAAAACGTACAAATAAAGATACATTTAGATGTTTGATTGCTATTTGTACCAGTGGGTTCGCTAGATGAGGGCTTAATGAACTAATTTTTGTGAAAACCTCAAATTCGACCAAAATTGACATTTTTCACGTTTTGGCCTGTAACTTGAATTATCCTGTGCACATTCCAACTCATTTTGACATGGGACACAATGTAGTCAAACGGAATGTAGTCAAATCAGTAAATATGCCTATTTGAAAATTTGTTTAGACATTTTCTAGATGTGAACTCTAGACCATCTGCGGCCGTTCAGCACTCATGTACCCCCTGCCGAGAACAGCTTTTCTCGGCCAGTCCTTTGGGAATTTGCCAATGGCTCTTATGTAGATAGTGGTTAAACGTGATTAATTTTGTTATTCGTTTTGGGAAAATCAAACAGGCAATCTTTGGTCTTATCTATTACTTGTTCCAGAGCAAATCGATTTGGCTAAGGGCAAAGTTACGTTTCATAACTTTATATTTTTATGTCACTTAAATCATGCAATAACTGCTTTTGTACTTTTGGCTAAATTGTTTGCTTGTGTTTATTTCCTATTGTACGAACTTATATTGTACAAACATAAATATATATATATATATATATATAAGTATAAGAATTTTGTGCTGTGCCATTTTTGGTGATTTTAACTTCAGTGAAAGTTGCATTATTATTCCATTAGACTGTCTTTACTTTAAAGGTATTGAAGCAAGGTTGTAAAGATGGACAACAACGGCTTATCAGATGAAACTGACGAATGCATTGACTAGCGTTGTCATGGAAAATTGCCTTAACTGTTAAAACGATACTAAGACAAAGATATTGTTTTTATCAGCAGACATTCAAACTGATGTTTTATTATGAAAATACGATTGACCTGAAGAATAATTTGGAATAGCCATTTTAAATTGAGGTTTTACCAGATTTAGATTAAGTGTCTTCACTCATGTTCATTTAGATTTAAATTTAAATTCTGTATAATTATAATAAAGGAAGTTAAATTTAGATGGGGATTTAGAAATGGCTTGAGTCCCTCTTTCATTGTAAGCCTGTGGGTTTTTTATCGTCTATTTTATTGCCCAGCAAGTCAAAATATAGCTCTGCTATATAATGTCTTTTTATATTTCAGCATGTTTGTTGGTCTTTTTATTGTGGTTGCTACAATGGAAAAACTGACTTATGGATTACAGCAAATCTGCTCTAGTGGCTTGGAGCCGCCACCTGCCCAAACAGACGAGCTCTGGCGGTCCAGAGATTAAAGAACAAGATCTCAGTCATACGACCCGGCACGTGTTATAGCATGAGTGTCTCTCTGCAATGCATTATATTGTATGCATACATGATATACAGCTTGAATGCATATTTAGACCAGCATATTTAGAGTAAAATATTTTCACACATTGCCATGTCAGAACTGCCCATGAAGTCTATAAATGAATGCCTGGAAGGTGTTTTACATATATTACATGATTTATTCATATCTGGTAAATATGCATATGAAACGATTGCGTACCAGCAATCCCTTTCTCTGTCTCTCTCTTTATATATCTCCCATTATTTCTTTCTCTTTGATAGAGTGTGACATATTGTTCATTTACATAAAAGACATCAGGTGAACAGCTGTACAACTCAGCTTAGGTGCTCCAGTACCCAAACAACATCTTTGTAAGTATGTGGGATTTTTCAGGTTTGTTCAGGTGCCCCAATTATGGTTTATTAGATAGTACCTTTCATGTAGTGTGTAATATAGCTGTTTGTGAATATAAAAGGTTTGCAGAGTTTCAAAGATCATGGAGTTATTTACTCTCAAAAGACAGAATCAATTCTAAACTGCCTGAAACAAGTCGTCAGTAATCTCAGTCTTACTTCCAGCTCGAACCTACACAGATTTGTAACGAATTTGCATTATTCCCCCCTATGGTCTTCATTGTGAACATCTACTTTGTATTTGTAGCTGAGGACTAGAAGAGTTTCGTTCGTGTTGTCTGTTTTCTGTGCTGCCAAAGCTATCTACTTTGCATGCGCTTCCAAAGGATGAAGATTCACTTTCTAATTGTTACAGTAAAACTGACGCCATAATTGCTATTTATATCACTGTATATCAAGTGATGAGGAAGCCGAAGCAGCTGAAATTCAAATGCTAATGGATGTTTCGTGTCTAACATGCAAGTGGTTGACCAATCACAACAGATGGGAAAAAAGTGGTTTCAGAGACAGCGTCATTTATAGAACTGTTTCAGCAGCCTGGTCTCATTGTTAATACGTAGATATTAATATGTAACTTTCAAAGACACAAAATGTACATTTTTGTACATTTAGAAAGGTGCTGAAACATACAATATTGACGTATTTATAGCACTAAAACATAAAAATGCTTTTACAGCGAAAAACAAGATAAATAGATAAATGTAAGATCCCTAAACTCCATCCCGAACCTAAACATACCCATTTTATACAGAATGTTAAAAGAATAAAACATAATGGACAGAAATGTGTGAGTAAATGATAATTTTAGTAAAAATATAACATTAAAATGACATTTTGAGCCACTAATCCTACACCTACCCATAAACCTACTACCATTTCTTAAAACTACGTACTATTATATAAATAAAAAATAACAGACAAATAAGCATAATCACAATAATTTATTTATTGCGAAAATATCAAAAGTGGTAGCAAAAGTAATTCAAGTGATGATGAGTTGCAGTCGCAGTCCTCTATGGCGGTAATAGGTTTTTTTTTATAGGGTACAGAGTAGGATTTAAGTTGTTAATCCATGAAAATATGAATCCAGCTTCTCTCCGTGAAGGCGCGCACTCATTTCAAATGTCAATCCACTGAAACACGGCATGTTGCAATCTGTGACAAAGCAGGTGAGAACCAATGAGCGTTCAATATCAGTGCCATAAACCATGTCGTAATGCTTGTCGAGGCCGCAACTTTCAAATTTGAATCAAAACGAGCACGGGCAGTCAATGACCATCATGACTGACGGTCGCTGCTGAGAATGAAGATGAAGATTGATGGATAAAGGCTGAATTTGGATCTGTTCCTTATAAACATACGGATTCTAAAGATTTGGAGTAGAGTGAACAAATACAATTGATTTGATTTGTGAACTTACATTGCGCTTTGGTGTATCGTATGGTTGTATTGTCAGTCGCTGAATAGGAGAAAACGCCTTTTGTGTCTCACAGCAAACAAACTAATATTACAGAATTTTTTTTTTCATTTTCTGTTTAACATTATGTAATCCTCTGAAATGAGTTTGCAGCACCAAGTCATGAACAGAAATGTTATTCCATTTTAAGTAGATGAGTAAACTGCATTCAATAAATTTGAGTAAAAACATGTATTGATATGACAATTGAATACAACAAATTTAAACAATTAATGCCACAATGTTGATATCGTGAGAATGCATACACATTCACACTTGGATACGTAAATGATTTAAGTTTTATTTGCTGTTAATACGCAAGTATTTTTATGTTTTAGCGTTATAAATACATCAATATTGTACGTTTTTGTGTAAATGGAAACATAAGTAAATGTACATGTGGTAGAACCACACTTTGTGTAAAAATACACATATGAGATCACATTGGTTTCAGACACTGTGAGAAAGGAGCTGATGCTATAATGTATATTAAGTCAAAATTAAAGTGTTTTTTTGACCTTGGATACATGCAATCCTTTTGTCAGAGACCTCCAAAACACATTTAGCAACTTTTTAATAGCATAATAGAGACACATTTTAAAATCACTTAAAGGTACAATATGTATATTAAAATATCCAAATCCACTTGCTGTAACGCTCGGCGGATGACAGGAAGACGGGAGACAAGGTTCATGAATAACAAACAGGGTTTTAATCCAAAGACACGTACAGCAGTGCATAGCACAAACAATAACCGACAAAGACAAAGACCAGAGGAGGAACTTAAATACACTGATGACGAAGGTTAAGCAGGTGATGACAATAACTAATTACGTGGAAACAGGTGCAGACCATGACAGATTACCAAGACTAAACTAAACAAGACACGACTGAACTAAACAAGACAAGACTGAACATGTTACATAGCGCCCCCCCTCGGAAAGGCGCGTCCTCGCGCCGTACGAAGAAGAGGGCGGAGGCTTAGGAGGAGGGCGTGGAGCTGGAGACGGGCAGTGTTCAGGGATGGTTGGGTCCCGACCCCATGGTGGCGCTGACGGTGGGAGGAGCCAGGGAGGAGTCCAGGTTGCAGGGCGGGATGATGTCCTGGGGCCGATCGCCGGCAGCGGAACCATGGCGCAGGTAGGGGGACCCGGCGGAACTTTCTGGCCGACGGACCTGGGCGACACCGCCGGACCGGAAGTTCGGCGCTGAGTCGCAGGCTCACGGGACTGAGCAGGTGATGAGGCGTTGGCTGGCCGGGGCGAAGGTGGTGGGACCGAGGATGACTGGAAGGTACTGAGGAGGGAGGAGTCCGATGACGCCAGAGGGGTGACGGGCGGAGGCGTGGCCGAAGTCCCGGATGTCCGGAGCGGCAGCTGGGCGACGACCCCCGAATGCCGACCAGGAGGGACGAGGGAGCCCAGCTGAGCATCCGGACAGCCGGGCCGAGGAGCTGGTGAAGGAGGCGTGGGACCAGGCGCTGGTGACGGGCTGACGGGACGCGGTGGTGACGTGGGCCTGGAGGCCTGAAGGGGAGCCGGTGACTCCGCCTCAAGCTGGGCTGGTGGCAGGGAAGCCCGAGGTGCTGGAGCGGAGCCGCATGGAATGGGCGATGGGAGCAGAGCCGAGGAGCTAGCTGGCAGCAGGGGGACCGACGGATCCAGGGGACTGGCCGTAACCAGTGACGGAACCGGGGAGACAGGCAGGGGGGCAGACGGAAGGCTTCCAGACGGAACCGGAAGGACAGGAGAAGGCTGAAGGGTGGGTATTTGGGTGGGGAAAGGATCCGCGGTCCACAGCTCTATGAGGCGGCGGGCTGTTTCTCGCTCTAGGCTGGGCTCACTCGCTCGTGGTTTTATCGGGGTCCCGAACTCGTCCAGCTCCGCTCCGATCTCGGAGCGCACCCCGGGCTGCCACGCTGAGGCGGAACGTTCGTCCCTCCGGCACATCCAGGCCCAGTAGCCCAGGTGCGGTCGAGCTTCCGGGCTCATCAGGAAATCCAGAGCGGGTGAGTCCATATTTAATTCTTTTCTCGCAATGTGCGGTCGGTTATTCTGTAACGCTCGGCGGATGACAGGAAGACGGGAGACAAGGTTCATGAATAACAAACAGGGTTTTAATCCAAAGACACGTACAGCAGTGCATAGCACAAACAATAACCGACAAAGACAAAGACCAGAGGCGGAACTTAAATACACTGATGACGAAGGTTAAGCAGGTGATGACAATAACTAATTACGTGGAAACAGGTGCAGACCATGACAGATTACCAAGACTAAACTAAACAAGACACGACTGAACTAAACAAGACAAGACTGAACATGTTACACTTGCACAGTGTTATATATTTTGTTAAGCTGTGTACTTACATTATCCTAAATGTTTCCAAGAATTTGTAAATTCAGAGAAAATCACAATTTTAAATAGTGGGCCGCCCCGGTCTTTTCACTTCACATTGCGCCTGTGTAAATGACGTAATATCCCTGGGCTCGCAGTAACCATGGCAACAGACACGGACAGCTGCGTAACGTAAAGTGGCGCGCTGCTGTTGTTTCGTCCAAACATTATGGACCATGGCAAGCAAACTTTGGGACAAAAGGAGAAATAAAACGAGGATCAATATCAGCGTGGGGTTTCCGGGATGGCGAGAGCTTTGCGACAAACTTTGACTTGACAGAGACAGCGCTCTTGCACGTTATTAGACAAGATAAGAAAATGTAGGCTATAAGACTAATCAATGTTATATAGCTCAACACGACAAAGTGTTAGAATATCATCAGTATGATAATCTAATGTTGATCTATCTTACTGTTAAGTCTATTACAGCCAAGAAACTAATACTAAACATTACAACTTTCCACACACTCAAATCCAGTTTAGTACGATAGTGTAACGTTAGACCAAGTGAAACAGCGCTGCATTCCCTCACAGTTTTAATTCGTCAAATAAACTGACCTGTAAGAGTAGTATTTCAGCACTTATGAGTAGCTCGGTAGAACGAAATGTCCTCGTTTTTTATATCCCCCGGGACTCGCGCGTGATACTGATATCTGTCTCTCATTAGTAATCGCGTCCGCGATTCTCGGCCACGCCCAGCTTCACACCACAGTCATGTTAAAAACATGCATTCACTCATCCATAAACATTATTTCCCCATGAATATTATTAGATCCATCGGCATGACGACAAGTTCCATGATCCCATATTCACTGCGTCATCAATCTACGCCTTTGTTTTTGTTTTGAATTGTTTAGTGCCCCCTAGTGGCAAAAAACTACGGATTGTACCTTTAATAAATATGAGCATTAGTAATAGTGATGCTTGATTTAGTCAACAGCACTAATATATCAGCTTGTGTGTCCTTTAGTGTGCTGTAGATTACTGATGTTAATGAGATACTGATCCACACAGCTGGGAAGTTTTCAGTAGGACAAGCCCCTGCTGGACAAATGACGTCTGGAGCTTTTAAAGAGCCAGTGCACACGAAACCATATTAAAAACACACCAGTAACAGAGAGAGAGAGAGAGAGAGAGAGAGAGAGAGAGAGAGAGGGAGAGAGAGAGAGAGAGAGAGAGAGAGAGAGAGAGGGAGAGGGAGAGAGAGAGAGAGAGAGAGAGAGCAGATGCTTTTGCCCTGCAGCAGAATAATGCTTCAAAAGAAAACCCTACAAGTTGTGCAAAGCAAACACCCACATGACAAACCCATCTTCTCCTAGATAAAACCGCTGACTTGCTTCAGTTTTAGCTTTCAGGATGAATTCGTTTTATCTGCATGACAAATAAGATGCATTCAAAGACTACCGTAAAAACAAAACACAATGAGCATAAGCATTAAATGTTCTCTGTAACAGATCAAGCTGAGATGTTTGATCATCTCCGGCAGATGGTTGCATGTGAACTATTTCTCACCCAGACTCATATAGTCTCTGTCACTCACTTAACCTGGCCAGGCAATGAACCCTTAAGATAAAACCTCTGAGAGGACCTATCAACTCATCCCAGAGTGATTTACATATGGCATCAGACTCATGCGATAGTGTGGAGTATAAGTCAGTGTGCATGAATCCTGCTCCAGAGCTTTAAAGGTGAAGTGTGTAATTTCTGCACCAATGGCAGCACCAAACAGAAATAATGAGGAGGGAATCCACTTCAGAATATTTGCATGTGCTTTCTGTTTTAGCTCCTGATTCACTAAAGGAATTATGCAAATCAGGTAACGGCACAAAATGTGTGCTCAACGCAATTAGCACGGTGCAATTCCCCTTCTTGCAGGTCGGTTATGTTGTGGAGGATTGCGATCTGACATCAGGCTGATTTGTAAGAACTTCAGTGCAGTCTTATTCATTAATTATGCACCTGTAATCTACTTCAACCAGGTGCTATATTTAAAAAGAAAGAAAAAGAAATGCAGTGAATATGTCTGATAAGTTGTTGTCATTCATTGCAAAAACACCTTTCTGTATAAATTCGGTTTATTATAGATTGATTGCACTATTAGCATACACAAAGATATATTAAAAAGGTGTTCATTTTTGTTGTTTAAGGGAGTAGAGATTCATCAAAAGATGGTCAAATGATGGAGAAAATGTTTAACTATATATCCACGTATGCAGTGTGTGGATCGCAGTGGTGGGATGATGCTGTGCAGTTTCAGTAACCCTAATAACCTAATACTCAGAACTGACCTGGAAGATGGGGAATAATTGCACCATGTAAATTGCTTTCAGCACAGGTTTTATTTGCTTGTGTCATTACCTGATTTGCATAACTCCTTTAGTGAATCAGTCGGTGCTATTAATTCTGTGATTCAGGAAGTGGATTTTTTTATAGTTAACACTGCGAATTACACTTATATAAGCAAGCATGTTCAGGGAAAAAGTACAGTACCGTTCTAAAAATTTATTTTTAAAAAAAGATTTTTTTTTTAATGTATTTGAAAGTCTCTAATCCTCACAAAGGCTGCATTTATTTGTTCAAAAGTACAGTTAAAAAAGTAATATTATTACAATTTTCTTTCTATTTTAATATTTATTTAATATTTATTCATATTATAAGATGTAACTTATTCTTTTGATGCAAATCATTACTCCAGTCTTCTGGTCACATGATCTTTCAGAAATCCTTCTCTCAAGAAACATTTCTTATAATTATCAATGTTGATACACCGGGATACTTTTTTTTTTTTATTCTTTGATGAGTATAAAGTTCAGAAGAATGACGTTTATTTGAGATAGAAATATTTTGTAACATAATAAATGCATTTATGCCTAAATGCCTTTGATCTAATGCATCCTTGCTAAATAAATGTATTCATTTATTTAAAACAACAAACTTTTGAACAGTATTGTACATTTATCAGTTTTAATATCAAAAAAACTCCTGCCTGAGATGAAATATTTATAAAATTGTCTTGACACAAACTTGAGTGGAAGCTTAATTTGCAAACTAATGGCTGGGTTACAGTTTTAATTAGTTTCATTTGATCTAACTGATGAACTGTTTTCTGAAGTCACGTAAATTGTGTTTAAAAAATTAATCTGTTTTTCAGAAAACAACAACAACAACAAAAAATCAATCAAGTTTGCGTTTATTCTCATTACGGCTGCATTTTGTCAAACCCCTCTCGGCATGCTAATTGCTTACTTGTCCAGAATGTTCCTTCCCATATACCTTAAAGTATCAGCTGTGTCCTTTAGCTAACATTTACTGACCCGTATGCATATAGTGCGTCTGTTTGCATGCTAAAAGGACATAATGAAGTTGAGTATGTAGAGTTGAAAAGCTGGCTCTCCAGGGGTCACTTGCTCCAAATGGACAGAACTAACTCTCTCTGACCTGTTTAATTCATTGTGGCTCAGGGCGTCCAATTCATTTATAAACTCTTACCCAGAAGCACTTAAGAGTGCAAGAGTGGTTTGTCACCAAATATGTTGTGTGTGTTTGTGTCTTTCTTGCCTAATAGAGACTTGATGTACTTCCTGTTGGTGCCCTGAGGCCAGTTGGCTGGAAGATGAAGGTGGCTAATTTTACTGAGCGAGAAACTCGTTGAATGTAGGACTGGAGATGAGCTTAATCTATTGCTAATTGCAGACTGAAAGAGGTCTTGGTACATGTATTTGATGGGATATTTAGGGATGCGCAACATTTTACGTATTTAAAATGAATATTCCGTCGATAATTGACAATTCTGTCATTAAAATTCTTTAATACCGATTTTGTTAAACCCATATGTCTATGTTTTCCCTTGTAGAGCACCAAATGAGATGTTTAGCAGACTGTTCATGCAAAAAAAACAAAAAATAACAACAACACCATGAGACTATTATAAAACTATGAAGTCATACAGTAGATCTGTGTAAGAAAACGACATAATTTAGATCATTGTGCACAATTTTTTTTTGCCTTTTCTGTTCGTTACATGGATCACGTCAGGATGAGTAAATGGTGGCAGAATTTTCATTTATGTGAGCAATTCCTTTGATTGATCATAAGTTTTATTTTGTAAACCAGGATAGCGCTCATCTGAATTGTTTTCTGGTTCCTCAATGCGCTTGTTTCATGACACACAACTCGAGTCGATGAGGGAGTGATATCTAGGAAGAATTTTATTTTCTGGGCCACGAGGGAGACCATTGTTGTGAAAATTGTTCATTGAGCTGTGAAATTGTTCACAGTTGAAAGCTTAGAGTCCTTTAAGGTGGTCTAGTTTGTGTGTGTTGTCTGGGCAAGAAGTTCAAATCCACTGAAATAGAGAAAAATCCAAAACAGTAGTTGCAGTCCAACGTAGAAGGTCGATAAGCAGCCATGGACAGAAACTGAGATCGGTGAACTATGGAGATGTTTGTAGAGTGGTTAGAAACACACAGCGGGTCCAGAAAGTATTTGAACGCTTAAATGTCTGAATGTCACTTTTTTTTATATATATATAGTGCTTCATACAATACTAATTGTTTCAAAGCAGCTTTACAACAATAAACAGGAAAAGAACAGTGTTCATAGAGGCTTTTGCACCAGAGGAACCTTTTCATAGTTCCTAGAACTATTGTACCCGGAGTTTGCTGTGTTAGGAACTAGGAATGATTTTAGTTCTAGGAACTCCTTTTGGGGGAACTAAATTAGCTCCTACTTTAAAGTAGGGTCTAAACTAGCACTATAGGAACTATCAGTGACATAGGTGTCAAACACCGGCATTTTTAAAGACACGTAAACATTTTCTTCACGAACATGGAAAACAGCGATACCGGCATTTACCTGTTGTCTGCAGGGTTGTGTTGTTTTCTCCGCCTTGATGATATGTTGTACTGAAAGTTGTCATGAGAGATAACCACTCACTTCTAACGCACCAGAGACCCGGGTTCAATCCCCACCAAGGGCAACTTCTCACTTGTAAGTTGCTTTGGATAAAAGCGTCTGCCAAATGAATAAATATAAATGAAAATTATGCGTTTACATTCCATCTCTATTATCACGACACACAGCAAACACAGAATCCCACATCCACCAGTTCGCGTTTGTAAATGCCAAGCTTAAAGACGCCGCTGTAGGCCGCTTCAGAGTTCCTATTCCCCTTGCGAATGCAACCAGGAACATGTTCCCAGGGGAGAAATTAGTACTCGGGGAACTATCCTAGTGGCTAGTTCCTGTAACTGAGTTCCTAGAACTATTCTGTGCGAAAGCCCCTAATGTTACAAAATTCACAGAAGATAATAATGTCATTATTCAGCTCAGTTCGGATTAAAAAAAATGTATTTCAGGACTTGATTTTCCATGGGAATTAATTTGATGGTTGTGATTTGCTATTGGTTGATTTCATGTGAGTGACCGTTTGTCCCGCCCTCGCACTAGTAAACACGTCATCAGAGAAGAGAAGATATGTCACAGCAAGAGGGAGGTGAAGATGTTTTGATTATATTATGATTATGAGACATGCAAATAAAAAAGGATAAATAATTTATAAGAAATACTGCAATATTTTAGGAGAAAAAAAAAAATTAAGTGCCCAAATACTTGTGGCTGCTGCAGAACCCGAGGTTTTGTTGTCAGGATTGGGAATTGGATTGGGTGTGACGATGACAGCTTGCGTCTCAGTTTTACTCTGCACTTTCTTTTTTCTCATTCCATGATCTCCCGTCCCGATAAGGTCGGCAAATGGGGCGGCAGTCTGTCAGCTCGGCCCGTCCGTGACCTTGCAGGTGGGATGTTACAGAGGAAAAATGCTTTGATTTTTGTGAATATCAACATTAAAACTGATCAAAGCCATTAATGAAGAAGTCAGTTTTTAACAGGTGTCTCATATCAGCCTGATGTTAATCTTCATGTTTAGCAATCTTAACACTCTGTAAGACTTTCTTTTAATCAAGCTGGACCCGGCGACACAGCGTAAATCTTTCCTGGTGTTTGCTAGTATCGATTCACTGTTAATCTCAATGAAATCTCAATGGAGCCGTGACTCTTTCCTGTGAGGATGTTGGTGTGATTCTCGACAGAGACCCTGTAGCTGTCCGGGTTCTTTGTGTGGGTGTTTGTGTTTTTGTACAGCAACAGCTAATGACTACATATTTTCCTATTGCTTTTGAAAATACGAAAACAAAGTTTCCCTTAGAGTCTCAGAGTCCCAGATACCCCATTCCTGTATGTGTCCCCTTAAGCTGGGGACACCCTGAACAACTAGTTGAAACATCAAAACTGAACTCAACACAGAGAAAGACTGTTAATGTTTCTAATGTGTTTATTTTATTGTTTTTATTTTATTTTATATGAAGTTCTTTTGCAGCATAGATCACTGTCAATGTGTTTTTGTTTTATTTTGTTCTAACTTTTCTTTCTTTATTTATTGCACTAGCTTTCTATATGTGTGAGTTCATAGGTTTGGGCGTTAGTTCAGGAGACAGCCGAGTCTCTTAAAGAGTCTGTTAAAGAAAATTAGTTCAGTTTTTACTTGTTTCTCAAGTATTGATGTTCCATGAACAGCAGAAAAGCAGCTTTTACTGTTCACAAGAGGGTAATGGGGTGCATTTATTTTCTGGTTCTGAAAATTATCAGCCTCTGGGGTGACACAACACCCGCTGGACTCACTAGTGAGTCACTCAGAACATTCACTGGCCATGACCACCCGATTCACAAACAATCCTGTGTCACCTAAGAGTGAAAACCCTCTGTAAACAGGACAAACTGTTGTTAAATCCTCCAGTCTGAGCTTAAAAATTATTGTACTTTTGACAGAAAATGACTTGTTGCATACATTGAAAGAACAGGAACACCAAAAGATGTTCATATGACTTTAGCAGCAACTCCATGCTGCTTTTTTTCCAGAAAGCAGATAGTGATGAAGGATTATACATGCAACTCATTTGTGCATGTGCATATTCCAACTTGCTATATAAAGAGACATCACATTTGATGTTACTGTCAGAGGTTTGTCTGCTATCTCAAATGAGATATGAGACCTGAGTAAAAGATGACAGAAGTTCATTTTTGGTTGAACCCTCCCTTTAAAAGTTTTAACAAGTTTTTAATCAATTTTGTTTTCTGTATCAGAGTGTGACATTTTGTAAGTTGCATCTGCAAGTAAAAATACAACCTGTTCTTCAAACGAAATGAAGCTACTGAAGGCTGCTGACACTGTGTTTAGTTGTCTGGCACCCGAACTTGAAAATTCAGAGAGCATCCGCAGGGGGTGATTATTGTTAACCAGTGAGGGGAGTTGTGTTTACCTGTCAGTAACGAACATGTGTGTGTGTAGGTGTGTGTGTGTGTGTGTGTGTGTGTGTGTGTGCAGGTCTGTGTAATCAATGTAAATAAACAGGTTTGTTGTGTTGAAACCACTCCAGGGAGTCTTTGTGAAACATGATTGGAGTCAATCATTAGGAGGGGGTTGTGTGTGTGTGTGTGTGTGTGTGTGTGTGTGTGTGTGAGTTTTTATGATTTATGAGGACAGGATTTGTATAAAGACATGGGTATTACACTGGTGTTACGACGTAAACATGAGGACTTGTCATGAGTCCTCATATTTAAAATAGCTTTAAAAACATACTAAACAGTGTTTAATTAAAAATGTGAAAATGTTTTCTGAGATGGGTAGGTTTAGCAGTCGGGTTAGTGTAGGGGGATAGAATGTACAGTTCGTTGTACATTCTTTGTTAAATAGCTGAGATTTAAATGTGTAGTCTTTAAAATATGTCATGTTTAAAGGCATACTACTACTTCTACTACTACTACTACTAATAATAATAATAATAATATAATAATAATAATAATAATAATAAATGTATTATTTTAGTTTTTGATGATAATTATAATAATGATAGAAATGAGTGTATTTTAAAGTAGTCATCAACTGCATTTAAAAAAAACTGTTCTCCTAGGCTTTCAAAATGTTTACATCAAAAAACATTAAATTTAGACGTAATAAGCTATTTTCTATCCTGTTTTTGACCCTCTCTTTGGAACACTCTAATGGCGTGCCGCATTCAGATCTTGGAAGTAAACGCCCTCTATGGGTAACAGTTTTGCATAATAAAATAAGCATTTGGAGCTACCACAGTTATAATTGACAGAGGATGACTTATAGTGTTTTGTGTAAACAGAAATTGAAAATGAGTGTACTATTGTTTGTCACACTCATTCAATAAGGCTTTTCATAAAGTAGAAATAAAGAAATAAAGTAGATAAAGTAGAAAACACACATTGTCATTTGCAGTGTCATGTTTTAAATAAAATGAAAAATGTTGTAATGTCCTACTAATGACAAAACAGAAGATGTCGCTCAGTGACGCTTTTCTTCTGGATTACAATGGCATGCCTTAGATCAGAACAATGACGAAAGCAGCATTTTCTACATGCTTTCTACCGTATCCCATAATCCAATGCATTAACCCCATAAATGCTGAAGCAAATGAAAGAACAGCAAATCACAGCCATCACAACAGTTTGACTGAGGTGCTTCAGTATATATGCTATTCAGTACATATCAAATGATCTGTATCAGATAAAGCAATAGTGACACATGGCAAAAACAGTAATTGCATGGATTATTACGTATTTGTACGTACAAGAAAACTTCTCATGAAAAATCTCTGCACATGATTTTGTTCTTAATCTTGTTGTTAGTGAAGTTGGAGTATTCTAAAAAAGCGGCCGTGTGCGCAAGGTTAGTCAGTTCCATAAAACATGTCCATATAAGGGCTTTCGTTTACAGCCTTTCCTCACTCTTGTCAAACATGCCGCTCTCTCGACAGATGCTCAAGCAATACCAAGTGTGTCATTCTCAAAACCAGTTTAAACACCCTTTATACAAACCCAGATTATAGGCCTTTTATTAGCCAGCTGTACATACAGCTTAAGCTATAACACAGCTTTTCTTACTCTTTCAGTAAATATAATGAAATATATTTAAGATTAAAATTTATTTTATTATATCATTTTATATAATTTACACGACAGTTCTTTCTGGTTCTTGAATCTGATTGGCTGGGAGGTGTATGATATTTTAGCGATAACAGTGACGTTTTAGAATTAGTAACGGAGGCTTGGTCAAAGAAGGTTCTGCACAAAAGAAGGTTTTAAAGACACTCCCTTATTTCTTATTTATTTACACATTTGTGCCGTCAAACTGTTGCATAAAAGCAATATCACACTTGTAGCCGTGCGATATGGCTTTATATCGGCATGCTGTGATTACCTACAGCTTTATGACTAACTCATTTTAATTTCTATTTAGTCTTATTTCATAAAAAAAAAAAAAAAAAAAATCTAATTTCCATATTATTAAAAAAAAGGTAATTAAATGTATAGTTCACCCAAAAATGAAAACACTAATCATTTACTTACCTTCATGGCTGTTGAAGCCTAAAGGTTTGAGTAAGGATTTAAGTTGAATCAAACAAAATATGTTTTTTATAAAGCTAATTTTTGGGTAACACTTTACAATAAGGTTCATTAGTTAACATTAGTTAACAGGAACTCATGATAAACCTCACTTATACAGCATTCACTAATGTTTGTTAATGTTAATTTCAACATTTACTAATACATTATTAAAATCTTGTTAACATTAGTTAATGCCCTGTGAACTATGAACAACTGTATTTTCATTAACTAACGTTAACAAGGATTAGTAAATACAGTAACATGTGTATTGCTCATGGTTAGTTCATGTTAGTTAATACATTAACTAATGTTTAACTAATGAACCTCATTGTTAAGTGTTTCCATTTTTTGTAATGTCTATTTGCTTATTAATTTGTCTATATGCTTTTCTCATTTGACTATAAATTTCATGTGCAAATTTTGATGTGTGATTAATTCTATGAATTAATCACCACATCTTGTAATTTATTCGATTATAAATTGTAATTGCTTGACAGTCCTAGAAATATAATGTAATGGTCATGCTAGGATGAAATATAACTTCTTAACACGATTATAAGGCCGCAGAGAGAAAGTGCTTTTTGTATATGAGTGGTTTCAGTTGTTCCTACATTTTTTTGTAAATTTAGAATAAATTTTAGTATGAAAGTTTTTGGTAAATGGTGATTTGTTCGTGAAAGCGTTTGTCACGTTTCTTGAGAGTGAAGGATGAGCACAACGACGGAAATACACAGGAACAAAATTTAAATAATAATCAGGAGACAAAACCAGGAGAATGATCCACACAAGAACACTAAACCAAATATAACGATTGACAAAGACTGAACAGAAACTGAGGGTGTAAATACAAGGAACACAGGGGAGCAAACAAGTCTAATTAATTACACACAGCTGATAGGAATGAACTAATAATGAGGGTTACCATGGAAACAAACGAGTGGCGGGAAAAATCTAACAAAGCACACATGTGATAAATGAAAACAAAGTCCAGAACACACAGAGACATGTGACAACGTTCTTACACAGTTTTAATGCACAAATTTGTGCGTATGCATGCTTAGAGAATGAGACGCATTGTTACACACAGTTGGGTGTTGCGACATTACTGTTGGATCTTATAGTCGACAATGCATCATCTTTTATTTTCAGTCTCTCTGAAAAGCCTAAGTCAAACTGTGTCTTGTTAAAAAATATTAAATGTGACAAAATCCATAATGAGTTGTTTTCTAAATTTGGTATCAATAAAAGTTGTTTTTGGACTAACAAGGACGTTTTGTGTTCTGAAACTTGCAGGATATTTTCATAGTACAATGACCTCTTAAATGTCATAAGATCAAGGACAATTTGATTTCTCAATTCATGATCCCTTGATTTTATTCTATTCTGATTTTAATTTTAATTTATTATTTTATTTTATGTGCATTTATTATTATTATTATTATTATTTAAAAAACTGTATTTGCGTATTATGTTTTATGTGTTTTATGACTATTAGAATATTGTGTTAATTCTCAATATTTTTGAGAATTTTTTTGTGTTGTTTTTTATCTCATCTTAAACATTCTTGAGTCTCTTGTGGTAATGAATGCTTAGAAAACAAACTTTAATATAAAGTCAGCAGTTCAACAGAGCTTACTTCCAGTGTGGAATTAAATCCAAACCTGTAATAAATGGAAATGAGGCACATGGCATGAATCCACCTATGAGATAATTGCATTAAAACAGACATATCCGTGTTGGGATTGGGCTCGGATGGAAGTGTGAAATTAAAGCAGTGATTTCATTTGGTGTTTAATATCACGGCCTCACCTCAGTAATCAATACATTCCTCCCAGAGAAAGTCCAAATCAACACTGCAGCTTCATCTTTGAGGCGCTGAACTGAAATGATGAAGCACAGATAATGAGATCCTAACACAAAGCTCTACAGCGCCCACTGTAGATGAATAAGAGACCGATATATTAGGCCTTATTCTTATGAATCATGTGTTCTTTGTCTGTAATATTGTGTGTATTGAGATTTGAGTCTGAATTGATATATAGCAAATTCTAGAGAGAAAGGAAAGATATGTATATAGAAAGAGTGTGGTTAAATTTTTCCATTTGTACTTGATTGGAAAAACTTTCAAATGGCACTTCTTTTTATTTTTTATTTTTCAGTTGATCATTCAACTGCTTGACTCTTTATTTTGTCAGAAAATGTAATCATTATTGCCCATCTCTTTATATAAAGTACACACAGTACATAAAAGTATATATAGTACACCATAGTTTAAAAGTCAGTAGGCTGTTCTATTACTATCCAATAACTATCCAAAACTATACAAAGACCTCAATAGACTCATTACTAGGGAGTTATCATGCTGGTCACTTTAGAATATCGTTCCAAGTAATTAGCAATTTCTTCTAAAGGATTTGATTTGAGACATTGAGACATGAGACAAGGATTTTGACTTCAGTCATTACTAGTGGGTTACAATGATCTTCACTTTAGAATTAATTATACATTATGCATTATTCACATTAATTATTTATATAGTAGTTCTTAGTAGTGCTCTTGGAGGTATGAAAAAATAGTAGTTATTGATTAGCTAATAGGGAACTACCTCAACGCTATTACTTACTAATTCATTAGAGTTTCTTATTAGTTACAGTTACTAGAATCATAAAGGGTTAGTTCACCCGGAAATGAAAATTCTGTCCTCGTTTACTCACTGTTACGTGACGTGTCCAAAGGAGACTCAGAGACAAGGGTAAATATAATAAAGTCTTTATATTTGATGCAAGGGATACAATGAACAGGAAACATAAAACATGTCTAAAGACTGAGGGAAAACACAGGGGTTATATACAGGTGAAGACGATGGGAGAAACAGGGTAATTAATGAGACACAGCTGATAATGAGAAACAAACAAGTGGCGGGAACAAAACCAAAACACAAGGCACATGTGAAAACAAGAAACTGACAGTCCAAAACAGGCAGACATGTAACACTCACTCTTGTGTTCTTCCATCTTTGGAACACAAGATACTTTTAATAAAATCTGAGCCAGCTCTGTACTCTACATTGACAGACTACCAGTTTGACGCTTCAGAAAGTTCATAAAGGAAAACGAATCTATATGAACTGAGTGGTTTAGTCCAGATTTTCTTTAGAGACACGATCGCTTTATATGATTGATTTTAGGCTTTTATTAGGGCCCAAGCACCAAAATGCGTGGAGCCTCTTGGAATTGCTCTGTTTATTATTACAAATTTGTATTCCTAAGATGAACAAAAGTCTGAAGGGTTTGGAACAATCTGAGGGTGAGTAATTTATGCCGGAATTAATAGAACCCTTTAATATTGTGTCACTCATTTGTTCCTGTGTAGTTGTTCAGTAATGATGCAACAGTATTCTGAAGTGTTACCAAATTATCTTATGAATTCATATACTTTGGGGATGTGCAACCTTATTTTAAACATGATTGTGAGGTTTGCTGAGCGTGCATGTGCATCATTTCTCAGGAGAGACCAGTGAAGCAGCATTATAAAACAAGTGAGTTTGAGCTGCTGATGAACTCTGTTCACTTTAGTATTTCATTATCACATCATATTATTGCTGTACTATTCATTTCGCTTGAGTAATTGTGCCTACCCTCACGAATAGATGACACGTCCTAATGTATTTATAATTGATAACCATTACCAGAGGAGAGAGGCATTCAAGGTTTGCATTTATTGCATTTCCTCCTTAAGGTTTTATTACAAGGGTCTGCGATCGTTCATATGAGCAGCTGTTCTTAGGGCCCTTCAAATCCTTCTGACCCCCATCTGTCCTCTGGAAAGAAGGCCACAATGTTTACCCACGATGCCTTATGCTCCAGAGCACACAGATAGCGCTTGTTTGAGTGGCATTTGAGGTCTGTTAGAATTGGCGTGAACCGATATGGGATCTGAAGTGTTCTGTGGGTTCTGACTCCCATAAATGTTGTTTTTTCTTTATTATACATTTTTCGTTTTTTCATGTGACTTCACCCCCCCCCCCCCCATTGGGATATTGGGAAACTCTTTCCCGCCAGCGTTTTTTAAAAAGTCAGTTAGCCATCACCAGCATTTTCACAAAACTTCCATGTCCTCCAGAATACTTTGTTGAATTTATATCTGAACATACAATATATCAAAGATAGAACATAGCATCTGCTTTTAAACAAACACTAAACATTTTGGTAACAATTTACAATAAGGTTCATTAGTTAAACATTAGTTAATGTATTAATTAACATGAACTAACCATGAGTTATACATTTGTTACAGTATGTACTAATCCTTGTTAACGTTAGTTAATGAAAATACAGTTGTTCATTTTTTGTTTATGTTAGTTCACAGTGCATTAACTGATGTTAATTATTTTAGTAATGTTTTAGTAAATGTTGAAATTAACATTAACAAAGATTAATAAGTGCTGTTCATTATTAGTTCATGTTAACTAATGAACAGTGTAACTAAGTGTTACCATAATTTTATTCTAGCTTTATATATTCTTTTTTTTATATTTTGTATATTTTGTAAAAAAAAAAAAAAAAAAAAGCAACATTTTGAACAAAAATAGAGTATTGTCAAAGACTACATCTGGATCTGGTTCAGAACGATAATCAAAACATAGACTGAGTGGATTGAGTCCATCAACACCCCCAAAGCTTCACAGTTCTACTCTTCCTAAGTCGACATTTCTCGCAGTAACTTAAAGCAGTTTTGATTTAAATGCTGTTGAATGATTCATGATCGTGTTAGCTGCTTCTTCTTTGCTTGTTTTAGATCGATCTTCACATAAAAAAAATAGATCCTAAGGTGTTTTTAACCCTTTAATTGTATTTATTTACCAAGAAATTCAGTGTGTAAAATAAGCTTCTATGTAGAAAAATAAACTATTTCAGCAAATTATTGTGTTGGATAGAATTATTTCTTCTCATCTGAATTTGCTGATACACAGAACCAATCAATCACAGAGAGCATTCTGTCATGGTGACCTGTGATGTATGTGAGAGAGGACCCAGATGCAGAATTTACTGACAACAATAGACACAGAACAAGAAGGAGGGTGAGGCGTGAGCACAGTCCAAACAGTAGGGCAGGGCACATGACAGGAGAACAGGCAGGTTGAGGATGTCCGCTGAGACCAGCCCTGGGTGACGTTAGACTGGAGGACTGCGGAGGAAGAGGCAGCACCAAACAGGATGACAATGATTGCGATCAGGGCCCGCTGCCTGGAACAAGGAACCAGAGGCCTGACTCTTGGAGATGTAACTGAAGCTGCTCCTGTCTAGCAGCCAGGCAAGGAAAATCAGTGGTCAGGGAGGATACTGGAAGCAGGGCAGAAACAAACACAAGACAAGACTCAGCAAGTTGACAAGACAATAAGAGATAACAAAAAAATTAAAACAAGAGCAAAATAAAGGCTAACAAAGAAGCTATGACTACAGAAAACAAATCAAGAGAGAAAATGAAACTAAAAATAAATAACCGGAGCTTACAAACAAAAGAGAAAATAAATCTGATAAATAAAAATAAATAACTGGAACTGTCAAACAAAAGACATAGAAAACAAGGGTGCAACCTTGCAGGAGACTCGAGAGATAAAGAACTAAAAGTCTTGAATGCAAAAAAAAAAGAACACAAGCAGGCCCAATTCATAGGCTGCGTCCTTCAAAGGCCGCATTCGAAGGCCGATTGTGTCACCGCTGCGCAATACAGGCTGTCCCAATTTGAAGGCTCCTTCAAATATGGCCTACAAATGTGTACTTCGTTTCCTATGAAATGAAAGACACAACATATGGATCGTTTGCGGCCTTGCCTACCCTGGAATTCATTGAACACCGGTGACAACAGGATTTTTTGAGAGAAATTACCGAATTACACTTTTAAATGTAAGTAGTAGGTATTCAAATAGAAAACAGATATTTTAAATTGTAACAGTATTGCTGTATTTACTGTATTTTTGATGAAATAAATGCAGCCTTGGTGAGCAGAAGAGACTTTCAAAAATGTTAAAAAATCTTACCAACACCAAACCTTTGAACAGTAGTGCACATGTATATTTATTATAATTAAGCTAGTTTGTGGAGTTCAATTTATATAAATTGATTATTAAAAGTTCAAATGTTATATTGCTGTTAATAAATCTGTCAGAAAAAAAAGGGCAAGTTTTACCTTTAGGTGTACAGCAGTCTGACACTAGCGGCCCTTAACCAATTAACCATAGTTTTATTATATATCACAGTTATATATCTAAAGTATTATAGTAAAATTGCAGTAACCACAAATATACCATGGTTACCACTACAGGAACAATATTTTAGCCATAATATTTGTAGTAAAACCATAGTAATAATAATAATAATAATAATAATAAAAAAATATTTGTATAATTTTTTATATTTAATAGCGTATAATAGTAATATAATTTATTTATGATTTTATTATTATTTGTATTTATTTAATGTGTTTAACAATAATTCTGTCAGTTTACACTTAAGCTCCGTTTTTTATTTGTTCTTTGTGAATGTCCCACGCTGTTCGAGTTCTTGGCTTAATAAGGGCTTGTCTCAAGGGAGGACACGGTCCTGAATGTGCCTTGTGCTGGTGGAGGCGGACAGGCAGACCAGTGCAAGTTGCACTGGCTCTCTGTGTGGGTGGACAGCACTCTGGGCAGCATGCCGTCCACATTTCCTGCTGCCCCTGAAAACCTTGTGTGTCTGAAACACACCGCGCTACCACTCGTCTTAGCCTTCGGGACCAATGATTAAAGTGGCGCTGTCAGAGCGCATCAATTCCCTCTTCACACCACACAGAGGTACAGTCAAAGTTAGAGAATGTAGATCGCCAAAGACTGTAATATGACAGGTGAATCTCACTGAAACATACTATATCCAAGTCACACTTTGTCCAATGTAAATAATTAAATAAATATTTTAATAAATAATGTCACCTGCTTTAGAAACATTCCATTAAACACTGCTAATAGGGATTTAAAGTGAAAAGGAGAGACAATTAGCCTGCATTTAAAGCATCCATTTGAAAACGACCCTGGAATGAGACTAAGGATTTGGGGAGAAAAACGAGAGATTCTTTGCGCATTCCTGTGAATTATTCATGGGATATATCGTGAATTAAATCGGGAGAGCAGTATATGAAGTTGATTTTTTCTTCATACTGTTACAGTGGGATACAAAGAAAAAAACACAATGATTGGGAGGAAAACATAGCAACTGAAAAGAGCTCAGTTGCCATAGATATTCTTGTTATATCGTCACATTAAAATACCAAGTTTTTGTTATTCTCGACATCTGAAAATAAAACATGAATGAAATTTTACAGCTCATTCAGTCAAACCGACAAATAAGGATTATTTATAGTGCAACTTTATGATTTGAAATGATTTTGTTTTTTTTGTTTTTTTTGTTTTTTTCGGGCGGGGGGGGGGGGGGGGGGGTTTGAGTGGAACTTCCAAGTTCCAACTGGAACTTTTTGTAGTTTAAACTCAGAAGATAATAGTATTGTTTTCAAAAATGTGCAATTTGAAACCCATTTTCAAAATTTTGCATCTTAAGGCCAAAACGCATTTTCCGTTTTTAGTTAAGAATGGTGTTGTGTGAACGGCCTCTAAAATGCAGTGGGTTCATTAGGAAAAATGTGAACACACAGTCAATGATAATTAACTAATCCGGTGTGAAACAGGTGCATAACTCAATTGGAAACCATGGAAACTAACAATAAATAAGAACTAAGGCAAACAGGAACAGGGAAAACCAAACTAAAAGACAGTGAAACTAAACACAAGCCTTACTATAATGAAGAAAAATGTATATATATGAGACACTATATTTTTACGTTTGAGTTTTCTCATTACTCTAATTTTTCTCATGCTGTTTCTAGTTAACGCAATTCATTATTTTTGTTTTGTAATATATATATTTATATATATATATATATATATATATATATATATTTAAAAATGTACACAACATTTGTTTTTCCTTTATGGTAATGATGCCACGGGGTATAAAATTTTCTTTATGCAAAATATGAATTATCAATTCTTTGTTGTTTTTAGAGTGAAATGATCCTGACCTGTTCTTGACAGATTTAGTGAGATTTACCCACCTAATTCTCTGTTTCAGCTAACTCTCTTTCACAGCTTCATTCTACTTGCAACATTCAGAAGAGCATGTGACACACGGCTAGATTTAATGTCGTTTAAATGAAAGACTGCGCCAGGTGTTTATCAGGACACTCTTTGTGGTGGAAAACTCCAGAACTATGGATTATGAATGCTTTGATGTTAAACTGAGGGACGTTTCGGCGGATGAGGCGTTATATTTTTCCTTGAAGAGCAAGTCCCTATCCAGCGTCACGGTGACACTATCTGATATCCCTTACATTAGCCTGGGGGCGGCTGTTCCCTGAGAAAAATAACGGTTCCTTTAAGATAAACGAGCAATTATCAATTATGTGGCATATCCACACAATATGGCAAACAGCAGTACGGTTCAGGATTTAAACTTCTCCGAGGTTGCAAGAAACAATGAGCTGCCAAAAGAGTTAGTCATTCATTTTAATAATTCATGCAGACATGCTTCATAAGCAGGTGTTATTAATGTCGTTCATTATGGGGTTTTGGAAAACATATGAAGCATTATGGAAATGCAGAGCTGCATAAACCAACCGAGACTCCTTCCATCATAAGTCTTAGAGTTTAGCTCTGCATTTCGAGAACATGTTAATGACAACATTCCACAGTGACTTCCATAACTTGCACAATGAAATATTCAGCAGGAAATAATGACTGTCAGGACTTTGTAGATGAATTCATCTCATTTATCTTCCTTAATGTGATGTTTTTCACAGTGACGGAGAATTTTCAGGTGGAAATAATGTGTAATAATCTATCTATCTATCTATCTATCTATCTATCTATCTATCTATCTATCTATCTATCTATCTATCTATCTATCTATCTATCTATCTATCTATCATCTATCTATCTATCTATCTATCATCTATCTATCTATCTATCTATCACCTATCTAATCTTTCTTTCTTTCTTTCTTTCTTTCTTTCTTTCTTTCTATCTTATCTATCTAATCTTTCTATCTGCATATCTATCATCTGTTAACTTTTATTTAGATTTTTAAAGTTTTTATTTAAATTTGATTCATGTCATTAAAAATGATACTGTAGTTATTCAGTAATATTTTATGTGAATTGTCAATTTTTCACACACACACACACACACACACACACACACATATTTCAGTTTAGCTTTAGTTTTTATTTGTTTCCAGTAATAGTGATAGTTTTAGCTGTATTTAACGATAATAACCCTGGCATGAATGGGTTTTAAATATCAGGATTTTAATCAGATTATTTTGTTGAATTTATGTTTCTTTAAAAACATGCTCTCTATAACCAGAAACTTGTGTTAGAGAAATTAAATTGACTGGTTTAATTTTGACTTCAATGTATGTATGATTTGTCTCATGTGGCCATTGTGATGCCAGCAGCTTAATTATGTCTGAAGACATGATAAGTTTTCAGTAAAATCTTGTAATTATGGTAATTCTGCTGTCATATGAATGCAGCAAATTATTCAAGTCTTATGCAACAATTACAGATCAGCATGTAAGCAGTTTGAATCATTATCTTTGCTTTCAGACTTCGGTGGTTCTTGTTTCCATGGAGAGCAGGGAGATTACTCAAGAAGGAACAGTTTGTCAGGTAAAGCTTTTGAAAGCTCAGGTGAATCAGGGTTTGGGGTTCAAGTGACCCTCGCTGCAGGTCTGGCACCGGATGGAGGGCAGAAACGTGAGCGTATCACTTCAGCCGAAGGGCTTGAAATCAGAACTTCACAGTGCAGTGATGATTTAGATGATCTAATGCGTTAATTATTTACTGACACTTATATTTAATTGTTGATATCCACAGTCTGATAGTTTGAATATTTTAAATCGTACTGTGAATATTTGAGAAGGTGGCCTGAAGCTGCTGCATGCTGCATGTTAGAGTCATGGTGGGTTGTCATGAAACCTTAATCATATGTTAAAAGGCAGAGTATCATGTTACTGCTCATGCTGTTTGAATATGTTCTTAAGATTCTGATTAGTCAATTGTGGCTTTATAGAGTCCAAAATTATTGTATATTGCTTCTATCTGTAAAGAATTACTAATGAAGAGAGCCAGTCAGGATGGTTATTATAGAATAATCGTCTTCAAACCCTGTTATGATTTCATTTTGCTTTTAATTTATGAGTGACTGATTGTACAATATCACACTCACCAAAAAATGTAATTAAAGAGAATATTGATCAATATTGGATGTAAATATTTAACATAATGTTTAATATTTAATATCAATTTAAAATTAAAATTTAATGTTGTTTTTATTACATTTAACATTCAAAAAATATGAAATAAATTAATATTTTTATTCAGCAAGGAAGTCGATCAAAAGTGACAGGAATTAAAGGGATTAAATGAATGAACGATTAAAAGGGATTTAAGGGAACAAAGAAAAAAAAATTGGACTTGTGAAGTAACTAGTCTCAGCTTCAGATGTCATACCCACAGACCACTGGCTGAACATCTGATGCGTATGGCACACAAAATGGGAAACACTTCAGGAGTTTCACAGTTGTCATTTGATTGGTTGAATTCTCCAGGATTTCCGAGAGACATGTCTGTCGCATTCTTCAACAGTGGAAACAAAGTGATGCCAAACCCCCTCATGGTAGAAGAAAGCCATCGTGTTTACAACTGTGACAATGAGCGCTTATTAGGATCAACTAAACTCTGGCTTTTCAAAAGTATGTGAAGTTCGTGGGTCCATTGTTGCAGTAAACTTGCATAACTTTCGATTAATAATTTAATGAAAGCTGCTATAGAGCCTGAACTGAACAGAAGGCAGAACGTCTGGCTACGCGAGACTATGAAGTAACCAATCTAAACTATTTGCAAATATTTTCTAAATGATAGAATATTTTCAATTCAAAATGCCGTAATTAGTGGGTAAAAAAAGTTGAGTAACTTGCATCACTGTCAGTCATTTAACATTTCTATCTTAAAACAGTTGTCAAATATTAAATCTTTAGTTACTTACATCTTACCATGCGCTCTTTCACTATTTAAAATAATGTTGGAATTAACACTTGTCATCTGTAAAAAGTAAGGCCTGCCTTCTTTGATTTGATTGGCCATATCTATCATTTTGACATCGATGAGCACTGTTAGAATGCTGAGGCAGACCAACCAAAATCGATATTTAACTTTTGAAACTTTTTGTCATCCTAACCACAAACAGAGCAGTGCATAATGGAGTGCAGCAGAGCAGCATCAAGAATATCAAATATTAGAATTTTGTCCATTTCTAGTTATTGTAGGGGGGAGTTATCCCCCTTACATGCACAATCATAATGCTATTGTAGAGGGATTTTGGCTATATTGCAATTAAACTTTACCTCATGTAAACGCAATACTTCGATCAAACTCATAAATGAACTCAGTGATATTGTTCTGAAGTTTTCTCTTCTCCAAATCGCTAAACTCTGTCAACACAACTCGTTGTGCAGTCTCTGCTTTGTATCTTCATCCAGACGGCGCAAAGGCAGCATAGGCATTGTTGTTCATCACAACGCGAATTATATCCAGTACGTAAAAAAAAAAAAAAGTATTTTGAATTTGTATGCTTATGTGAGTGTGGTGCGACCATACTTATTAGTGAATAATCAGAATAATGAAAATTGCATGGAAACTGCAGTGATTAGTTCTGCTTGTGTCATGTAAACATCTTTCTGTGATTAAAACCTTACTCTGATTATTAGAAATAATCACATTATTGGTGCACATGTAAACATAGGTAATGTCTTTGGTGGTTACAGCCCTGCGCTGCACTCCTGTGATTAAGTCAATATGTGTCCTCCATGTCTGTTGGAGGTGATATGTCCTCACTTTGCACTGGGAACAAAAGGTTACGGTGCATATATGCTGACATGTCTCCTCACTGTAGTTACATGTCATTCCCCGTGCTTGACAACTGCAGGTGTTGCATAAACTACTCCCCTGCTTACTGTCATTTCTGAGCTATACTTCTCTGTGCTTCCTCTAATGGTTGTCACACTGTTGTCTCCTGAATCCACTTGCTGTGTAGCTGCTGTAGGTTACCCACAATCCTCTCTGACCTTTATTATGAGGCCAGTCACAGTCTATATCACAGCACCCCTGCCAAACATCCTACCAGGCCGCTAGGACTCTGTCGTCTGTCCTCGTTGTATTCACACAGGTGGGCAAGTTTGTGTGTTTTGATCTTTTCTGACAAATCTGGGATGAGCTCTACTTGCTCTGGCCTCGTGCAAACGTACCGTACAAATCCTTCCGGTCGATACCTGACAGATCAAGCAGATATACCTTTCCTCTGTCTTTATGAACTTCATTTACTTGAGTAAATTATTGGAAAATTTTTACTTTTAAGAGTAGATTTAAATGCACATATTTTCACTTTCACTTTCTGTTACTTTATTTTAATGCAACACATGTTAAGAAATGCGTAGTTTATTCCAAGCATGCTGTCTCTTTGAATCACTCACAATTTAATCACTCTTTTGAGTAGATTCTGTTCAAAGCCTGGCTCAACCAAGTTGGCTAAATTGTTTTAATTTCAGTTTGAAGTTGTTTTTCAGTTCCCTGCACACACTGAATGGTCTGAAGCAGTTTCTCACTCTAACAGTAAAGTTAGTAACAGTCATGATGTTTAATTAACAAAGTTCGGGAGGATCAGGTGCAGATAATTAACCTTATCAACACAAGTGGAGAGCATTCAGTTAATCAACTCAATAAATGACAAGAGGTAAAGAGTTTACCAGCATCCCTCCTCCACCCCATCTCCTCACTTGTAGTTCCATCTAGTTATATCACAACCAGGGGGGGGGGGGTACTCTGGGTTCGGGCCAAAATTCCGAGCTCGGAGCCCTCCCCCTGGACAGCACGCCAAATACGCTTAAACCTTTACTCTTCTTAATTATATGTAAATGTGAACTCGTGAAGTAACAGTAAATTTAAGAACATCAAGGGCATTGGATGAATTGGACTTATAGTCAATTGAAAGCAAATCTGCAAACACATCCGATTGTTTGCCAGCGATGAAGATATTAATTAGTTGAACATCTGTGTATGCTGTCTGTGAATGATTCCACAAGTATAGCTACTTTCAATTTTTAATTTCATACAGGTAATAAATTTTACAACCAAACAGATTATTACACTAAGTACATGAGACCACTACTACGAAGTATGGCATTACCAATTTTTTGGACATATACCTTAATTTATACATTAAATAAACTACCGTTGTTCACAGAGTATGAAATGAACACCCGACAACCCACAATTTGTGGGTATTTCACAGTAGTGGGGGACTTGTTTGCCTTGAAAAGAAATGCCTTTGCTTAGAAACAGAAAACCAGTTTACACATGCCTGCACAAATATACATATATATACTTTGGAGAAGAGACAGAAGAAGATTCGTCAAGGTATAATTGATCGTTGTTCATGAGCATGAGCACACGTGAAGAGTTTTAACTCTTTCTTCTCCGTGTCAGTGGTTCCCTTTATATACCTTTGAATACAAAACTCTGCAGGTTCACTTTGTTTTGCCATTGTCTAATAATCCAAATGAGGCTGTATACGTTATTATACAAATTGTCCTGCAGGACAATTCGAGTTGGTGAACATTGTCAGAGCAGAAGGAACCTCATTTTCTTTCACCTTTCACTTTCTTTCACCTTGTACGTGGCTTGAGTTACGCAACCTTCACAAAGACAGACATGCTTGATTCTGATCTTCTCTGATGAGTCCAGTTTTCAGCTTTGCTAAAATGGTTAGAGAGAGACCCTGATGCACCCACTGTGTAATTTGGTGGAGGATTGGTGATGATCTGGTGGTTCTTCAGTAAGGCTAGAATCGGGCAGATACGTCTTTGTGAAGGATGCATAAATCAGGATTATCCTGAAAGAAAAATTGCTTCCTTCTGCTCTGACACCGTTCCTCAACTCGAATCCACACAGCCAGGCCAATCAATGTGTGGATGGAGGACCACCAGATCAAGACCCTGTCATGGCCATCACAATCTCCAGACCTGAACCCCTCTGGAATGTAAGCAAGAGGGTCAAAAGCCATTAAACAAAGCTGCTTGAATTGTTTCGCCAGGAGTGGCATATAGTCGCCCAACTTGACAGACTGATAAGGAGCATGCCAGACGCATGAAAGCAGTGATTGGAAATCAGGATTATGCAACCAAATATTGATTTCTGAAGTCTTCCTAAGTTAACACAGTATTACGTTGTTTAAAAATAGAATATAAACTTGTTTTCTTTGCATTATTCGAGGGCTGAAAACATGGCATCTTTTTTCATTATTTTGACCAGTTGTCATTTTCTGCAAATAAATGCTCTAAATGATTGTATTTTTATTCTAAATTTGGAAATCATGTCAGTAGTTTGTAGAATAAATCAAAATTTTTAATTTTACTCAAACAGATACATATAAATAATAAATCCTGAGAAATTGCTAATTTTTCAGTGGTCTTTTTGAGTGGAGCTCTGTGTTCTTATTGTGAACAATTCAACTGTACACAACATGTTATTCAAAGTAAAACAATTGTTTGTTTGTTTGTTTAGAGACTCTCCATTTACTCTCATTGTCTTGAATAAACAAGTGAGATATTAAATACGTTTAATATCATTTGTGAGTGTTCATTTCCTGTGGTGTCCTCAAGGTTTCATAACAGTGTTATTTTAGTATTATTTATATGCTATTATAGTTTTATATTCTATTAGTTGTACACTATTGTATTTTAGTATTATTTATGTACTACAGGCAGTAAATTATAGTGCTTTTATTTTATATTTTCAGTTTTTATTTTTATTTTAGCTTTTGTTTTTGCAATTTTGTTCCAGTTTTAGAACAGTTTTGGTTATTATTTCCATTTTGTTCCAGTTTTAGAACAGGTTTGGTTATTATTTCCATTTTGTTCCAGTTTTAGAACAGTTTTAGATGTTAATTATTTCCAGTTAGTAATTTTAGTAGTTCAACTTAAACTTATTTCAGTTACTTTTCTCACTTTTCAGCTTTATTTCATTGAACAAAAATGTTTTTAATAGATTTAATTTTAGTTAAAAATAATAACCCTGTTACATACTGATGATGTTTGTGGAATGTCTTCAGACACTAAAGCTTAATATGTGTCTCAAACCAAATGCATGACTCATGACTCTTTCATTTTTTGTTTTTTTTCCCCTTTCATTTGCAGAACATGACAAGCATCGTCTATGCAAGAGCACAGAGTACATGAATTTGCACTTCAAAGTCAAATGGTTCCACAACGAGTACGTCCGAGACCTGCCTGCCTTTAAGGGAATTCCTCCGGAGTATTCCCTGTAAGTATCCCATTTTTTCCCTTCTCTCCTGTTCACATCTCTTGCTCTCTTATAGTGTTCAAACCACTAACTTGTGGTGTCTTCTGAAATGAGGAGTCAAGTTCCCCTCTCTGCATTTTTTTTTTTTTTAGTCATTGATGTAAGATAAAAATCATATTCCATTTGATGTTTAAACAATTTGGAACATTACCTTACCTTAGATTGTCATGCATATTGCTTTATATATATATATATAATTTGATCCTCTGCATACTACAAGTAATTTATTTATTTATTTGGTTTTTATTATATATAAGTGATTAGACACTAGTAAACATACGAACAGACTTATCTCATTTTCACAGTTTCACATTGAAGATAGACCAACAACAGACAACAAACTACTGCATTTGGTAACACTTTACAATAAGGTCTGATTTGTTAACATTAGTTAATATAGTATAATGATGAGCTATATATTTGTTATAGTATTTATTATTCTTTGATAGTAGGCCTATGGTAAATTTGTTCATAAATTTGTGTGTAAATTTGCTTGTTTTCATCTTGTTGCTCAATATTCCATGTCCCCATCATTGTGTTGAAAAGCTGTGTAATAAGTTAAATGACTGTGCATATCCCTTAAAGTCCCCCTGTGGTGAAAATCAAGTTTTTAATGTTGTTAATATGTGTGTGTTTTTAATATGTTTTAAAGGAATAGTTCACCTAAAAATGAAAATGTTCTCATCACAAGTTGTTGCAAACCTGTATGAGTTTTTCTTCTGAAAACACAAAAATACTATGCAAGTCAATGGCTACCGTCAACTGTCTTATTACCAACATTCTTTAAAGTATCTTCTGTTTTGTTCAACAGAAGAAAGAAACTCATACAGGTTTGGAAGAACATGAGGATGAGTACATGGTGACAATATTTAAATTTTTGGGTGGAGTATCTCTTTAAGACAAACCATGTGCAAATTCATCAGTCAACACCATTGCTGAGTATTTTCTCCCTAAAACTGCAGTGTACCAAAGACTCAAAAACAACCAATTCCGTCAACTTGTGGGCCGGGGCTTTTCTCCACTGGTATTCAAAGTGTTTCTTAGGATGCTGAATTTTAGAAGGCAGCTGTCCAATTCTGAGATGGGGAATGGGAACATGGTTTTTGTAACATTAGCAGCACATTATTGGCTGTTTGATAACATAGTCAAGTCAAAGAATAATCATATGAATTTCCGTTATGAGTCCAATGTTGTGCAGAATGATTACCATTCTGATACATCTACTTGTATCAGCCTGTATAATTTTCTCTTCCTCTTCTTCTTCGAATTAGTTTCTAGTTCAAACATATGGTTAATTAAACCAGTATTTCCACTTGCCATTATGTAGCGTTTATTACAGTTGACCATGTGGATCAGGTAGTCTGAGCTGGTGTGATTGGGTGGAGGCGGGAACAAATAAACATATTCATGGAACCGCTTATACTAAATTAAGCAAGGGTGTAAAGTTGCATTCAAGCTATTTTATTTTCAGAGGGGGAAAAAGCATTTAAAAATGTCATTTTGATTATGAAAGATGAGTTTTAAGGGATAAAATTGACTGCAGGGGGATTTATTAAATATATTGTTTGAACTTTGTTCATCTAGGTTTAAACATGCTTGCTAGAATTTGTTTTTCTTTGCAGAAGCTTTGCCTAGTGAAATATTTCAGCTCATCAATTTTTTGTAATTACTTATATGGCAAGTACCATGTAATAAGTGGTATAATGTATCCAGTCAGATTTTGTTACAAAATAAGGTGTCCTATTCACTTAATCAACTGGCTGGATGCACATTATCCCCTATATATATTAAAGGTTTATACATTTTTAACATTACTTGAAAAAGTGATCATTTCATTTCAATTTCATCATATTTCTTTTCTCTTTTTTTATGCTTTCAATTTATTTCAAGTCCCAATTTCACCTCCTCTTGAAAGTGCAACTGATTCATATTTACAGTGATTGTTGATCCATTCATTCACAACCCTTCATGCATCTGTCTTGGATCTGCAGACACATGCTGGCCTCTCATTGGCTGCTGTCTGTTGTCAAAAAGTCACTCATTCATTAATGTGAGTTATGAGTGTGGAGAGGCGGGATGACAGACGGGACAGGACATCAGGGAAGAGCCACACACCTGTCATTCAAAAATCATCTAGAGGAGAATTGATTTTGCCATGAGAATGAAACTGCATGTGAGAGCTGCTCCGCCCATCATATTTATTAAAATAAGTGACATGAGAATTGAATATGCATTTGCTGAAGGAAATACCAGTGTTTTGCAAAGCAGCAAAGGAATAATACTAATAATACTGTTTTAGGTATGTTTAGGTTTAGAAAGGAGGCTATAGATGATTAATATATGGATTTTAATAATACAAAAGACCAATTACAATTTAGTTTTGCAAATAAATGAAAGAAAATCATTCGCATTTCAGTATCTAAATATTATGACATCATCATGCCGATTTTGTTTGTCAGCAGGAGATTATTTTTTGTCATCAACTTTTTATTTGGTTTTAACACAAAATATACAATTTACTTTGTTATTTGCCAAATAGTATACCTGTACACTCATGTATATAAAATAAACATCACCTTTCAAACTATATACAATTTGCCAAACCCTTGAGGGAAAAAAGAAAAGAAAAAAGGGGGATAAATATATACATAAAATATTATTATTTTTTTAAATTAATTATTGTTATGACCCATTTATGACCCATGACCCAAAAATGCAACAACAACTTTATCCCAAACATCTAAAGTGGAGCTACGTGCTACAGCCAATGATCTCTCTCTAAGAACAATCTCTGAAATAGTTAAACCATTCTTTTATTGAAGGGGGCCCAGAAGAAAACCAAGAATGCATTATAGTTTTTTAGCGGCAATTAAACCTGCAAATATAATTTTCTTAGAATCCAAATTAGTGGTAATTCTAATCATCATTAAATAAAAATAAGGTAAGCAATATAGGGATTGAAAACTCCAATATATCTTCAAGAAATACTGCCACTTGGGACCAAAGATTAGAGACATCTGGGCAATCCCAGAATATTTGTAAGTAAGTGCCAACCATATTCAGATTAGCTACATTTTGTACAAACTGGGGTATCTGTGAGCTTCATTTTAAAACGTCTGTATGGGGAAAGATAAAATGTCTGAACAAACTTAAAATGAATCAACTGATGCGCAAGATTCTTTGAAGAAAGAAACACATTGTTCCACACATTACCCCAGTCCAATTCCATGCCTCTCTCCTTAAGTTCACGATTCCATGATTCAATCACTCCTAGAGCTTTATCGCCTTTTGAGATGTGCATATATTCTAGATACCAGTCCAGCACACAACGTTCCTGGATTAATCCACAGACTCAGTGGGTGAGCAGGCAGGGAAGAATCCCAAGGGGCTTTTATTGAACCTTTGTAAAGCCCCGCCCCCTTTAGTTACTGTTGCTATGTCCGACAAGCCATGCACTCTCATGACACACGTTCTCACACAGTGAAAAATACATCACGGAGCAAAGAGGACACTGACAACGCATCGACAGACAAGACAAAGCAGGTTACTTTTGATATGAAACTATGAAATGATATGATTTTATATTTAAATTAATGTAATTTTTTAAAGAAGTTTAAACAATAAATACCGTATAGTGGCTCTTTAATGTGTCGTGACACAGCATCACTGTACAGCCTGTTAGATGTGAATTCATCATTAAATTGACAAATCTTCACAGGATTCCTTGTCACCTCCCCAGTTTCGTCACCTTTCTGGTTTCTTTCGACTCTCAGCTGTTAAATCACTCGGCGTGTTTCCCATCTCACCCATCATAGTTATTTCTCACTATTAAAATACCATAATTATTACATTACTCTTTATATTTTATTCAATAGAGATCAGTTAGCTTTCCTGCTCAAGTACACTATGAGTTAACAATTGCAACAGGCATTGTAATGAGATGAATATTGCCTATTTTACTTACAGTAATTTAACCAGATGTTGCTTGCTTGCTTTATTTATTGTCTGGGAACATGTTTTTCTTGTATTATTAACAATTAGGCACTAGTCTCCCAATCGAATCTGGGCCTATCATAAGCTGCGTATGTTGCTAAGATATCTGAGAGAGAGAGCGCTGCTGGAAAACATTGCACTTTAAATGTCATATTTGTGAACAAGCATCTGATAATATGGCGAAAAATTAAAGCATGTACATTTAAACCCATAAATGTCGGCAAGAACATCTGCTAAATGTCGTTCCGGCGTCCAGGGACATACTGCAAATGAGAAATTGTTTGCTGTAAAAATTACACCTCCTGGATGAAAAAACACACAGCAGATAGATATGTCTGCAGCTTTCCTGAGCAAACAGCGTCTTATCTGTGGATGTGTGGTTAGGAAACCTTCACGTTGAGCAATCCAGATCAATATTTAAGATAACAAGCTAAATGCCATCATATTAATTCCCGTATTACTGTCAAAAACAGTAAATTACTGCAAACCATCTCAATCTGAGTAAACCGCTAGCTCAGGTTCATTACATTAGCAGAGCTATTAGTGTGATTCTGCCTGCCACAGGCCATCTACAACGCTTTACTTGATTTAAAAATATGTTCTCCTCGTTTCTGCTTGTCTGTTAAGATGTTCAGTGCCTCGACAGAGCAAATAATTGTTTGTCTAATGCAAGTGAAATGTTTTCAGAACTATGAGACGACGTTTATACTGTTGCTGAACGTCTCAAACAGATTTAGACAGTCTGTATATCTTTACTGTTTCTCACCTGTATGAGTTGTGAAAAGCATTTAATTGTGTTTATTTGAATAAACAGTACCCATATTTTATCAGTGATAGGCTGTGCTCTTGAATTAGATTTTATGGTAACACTTTACGATAAGGTTGATTAGTTAACTACATTAGATAACATGAACTAATAATGAACTGCACTTATTAATCTTGGTTAATGTTAATTTCATCATTTACTAATCCATTATTAAAATCTTGTTAACATTAGTTAATGCACTGTGAACTAACATGAACAAACAATGAACAACTGTATTTTCATTAACTAACGTTAACAAGGATTAATAAATACAGTAACAAATGTATTGCTCATGGTTAGTGATTGTTAATTAATACATTAACTAATGTTTAACTAATGAACCTTATTGTAAAGTGTTACCGATTTTATTTTTATATTTCCAGTTTTTATTTTAATTTTAGTTAAATTTTTAATCATGTTGTTATGTGTTGTTTTTTTATATTTTTTTTGTTGTTTATTAATTTATTTTATTTCAGTTTTAGTAATTTTCAGTTTTTAATTTTAGTTTTAAAGGCAACATTTCCCATTTTTGTTAAGAATATGTTTTTCATCTATATTATATTATAAATTATAAAATTAAATAAAGTTTTTATTATATAGTTTTAGTTAACGATAGTAATTCTGGTTCATATAAACATTAAGCATTAAACTTTGGGACATAATTTGTCTCTCAAATCTCATAGATGATAAAATAGGGTAAAAAAAATTAGGTTACACTTTATTTTAAGGTGTCAGGGTACAGTGTATTTACAATACATTTAAGTATTGAGTAATAATAATTAACTACATGTACTTACTATAGGGTTAGGGTTAGGATGAAGGTTTGGTTTAGGGTTAATTTCATGTAATTATGCGTAATTTATAGTTATTAATACAGTAACTACATGTAACATGTGTAACAACGACACTGTAAAATAAAAGTGTTACCAAAAATCATATTTAAAGACTAGAATAACAAAGAGATTTTGTGATGGGCTTTTTACTACTGTTACAGTCTTTGACATCAAAAATGCTCACATCTAAAGCCTTTATTACACTGCTTTGTGTTGTTTTCTTTCTCTACAGGTGGTTCGAGCCGTTTGTTATCCAGTGGTTGGATGAAAATGAAGATGTAGCAATGGATTTCGTTAACGGAGCTCTAGAGAGGGATAAAAAAGATGGGGTGAGTTTTTCGTATTGTTACTTTGCTTCAGTAGAGCTTTTCATTTGTAAATTGGCAAATAGTCTAACATTGCTGTTACCATCTAAACCTCACATTAGCTCTAAATGCTGCATTTCTCTTTTGCTTGTATGCTGCCTTCAAGTGCTCCTGCGAAGTTCCTACTTACAGTTTTACAGTTCAAATTATGATTCGTCAGAATAAAATAGATGCACTGGATGAGTTTATTTCTTCCTCTCTTTTTTTTTTTGGGCATCCCAACAAGATGGGACACTTTTTAGTGCAACAACAAAATGAAGTGCAAAGAATACGCAATTACTGCTTAATTTCTGTTCTTAATCATTCTCATTTCTGCCCTTATATTAATGGAAAATGTAGCCTGTCACATCCTTAACTTGTTAAATGAGTATTTTCTGGCAAGCTTTTCACTGTTATTCAAAATCAGTGCACAAATGTATGTTGACTAAATTGTACTGTCACAATTGCAACTTAATTATGATCAATATCAGTTGCCATGTTTCTTTAATTGGCACTTCAAATTAAAGTCATGGCTCAAAATCCTGAGTTTTCACTTGTAAAAACAATATTGTATCCGGCTACCAGAAAACGTTCTCAGAACCTTGGCTAACACCCTCTCATACTTCTAGCAACGTTAATAGAACGTTTGTTTAAAGTTATCTTGTCTTCAATAATCTCAAAACATTAGCGCAAAAAGCATTTTGAAGCATTTCCCCCTAAAATGTTTCAGTTGGACGTTCCTCTAACGTTTTTACAGAATGTTGAACAAAGTTGACATGTTTGCAAAATGATCAAACGGAATGTTCCCTTAACGTACGTACAACCAAGAAAAGCGGCACATTTAGAGACCATTCAGAAATAACGTTTTCATAACTTAATAGGAACATTAGCAAAACGATTTTGGACATATTTTTTGTTTGCTGGGTACTGGCATTCATGTTCATCTCATAAATGCATTCATTCTGACATAAGTTGAAGGCAATTGAACAGGTTTATAATGATTTCAATTTCAAGCTCTCTCTTATAAGATAGGATAGTAATATTAGAGATATTTTTTTCTTTCATGACATTTGCACTGAGAATTTATTAAGCAATGAGTTTTTCTCAGATGTAAACACGATGAATGGAATCAGATGTGCTGGTAAATTGAAAACATAAGGCTGATGAGTGTTTGTGAAATAAACCAAATAAATGCTTCTGATTGGACTAAAGCAAATATGAGCTGCTGTTACTGTAAGGCAGTACAGAAACACGCATTTATCAATGTTCCCCTCGCTGACGAAAACAAATCACCGGCGTGAATGGTTTCATATGCTAATTTCTTTCACCTGAAATCAGTTGTGGTGAAAATACAAACCATTTAATGCTGTTAATATTGGCCTACACATTATCCACTGCTGTGATGAACGGCCACATTATTATATGTGAAACTGTGACACTGACAAATATAATTGCACATGAGCATTTTCAGATGCAGATTATTGTTGCAGAGCAATGAAAACAGTGTTAAAATAATGTGTGGGTTTTTTTCGGCTACTGTTCACAGCAGAGGGGGAGTTTATTTATAGGTTGTGCTGGTGCTGAGATTACATGAGCGTTGTGGGTTGCTAACTGTGTTTAGATATTTATCTGCACTCAGGTTCAAGTCTTGTGAGAGTCAACTCTACATTAAGATGCTAATGGAGCAGCACTTTGAGTTAATTGTCTAATGATTATTAGGCTTGTGTTCGTTGGCAGAAGCGCCTGGAGAATAAGGGCTGAAGCGCAGGTTAATTGTGTCATAGGTTATGTTGGCAAGCATTCCCAAAGGCTCTGAATCATACCAGCGCTGTCTTCTTAAAAACATCTTCAATGCTTTCTGGCAGCATCCGAGGTTCAAGTCTTCTCATCATAAACAAAAATCATGAAATTTAATTATAGATTCTTCAGATCAGCATATTGGTTGTAGGTAGAATCACTATAACATTGAAAAACCATATATACGTTATTGAAAGTTGGAATCAGGCTATAAAACTTTCTTTTATTTCTTCCATTATGTAGTAAATACTGAAATTAAGGAAAACTTAAAAATATATAACTGCTAAAAGCATGATATCCTCTGTATTGTGTGGAGGACATGACCATTAATGGTTTGATTTTTGTGTTGTCATTGCAGTTCCAGCAGACATCAGAACACGCTCTCTTCTCTTGCTCGGTGGTGGATGTGTTCACGCAGTTGAACCAAAGCTTTGAGATCATTAAGAAGCTGGAGTGTCCAAACCCTCAAGCTCTCGCTCACTTCATGCGCAGATTTGCAAAGGTAAGTTAGAATCAGAATAGAAAATATGTCCCTTGAGGCTGTCCATTGATCATTTTACCATACTGCTGTGATGCAAAGCAAAGTAAATCACCCTTAAATGTGGTAAAATCATTGCAGCTCAGTCTTGGCGGCACTATTATAAAAAGCACCAATCTTCAATAAAGAATTACGTGATTTAACAATAATAATCTCAATAATTGGTTCTTCAGCTAAGCAATATTACTCTAACTGTAGGTTGTCATATGGTTGCCAGGGAGCTGAGAGCATAAAATGATGAACAAATGATGGAGAAAAGCTTTGAAACTAGACATAAATCCAGACCATCGTCACATGGAAAAATTTAAGGGTGTATTTTTGCAGCATTACTTGATTTTCTTTAAATATCAACTATATGTACAGTAATTTCTGCCCCACCGGGATCACCAAAAGGAATTGTAAATATTAGTTGAGTCAAAGTTGTTATGCCAGGCAGGTCAGGATTATCAAATAAATAGAGCAGTGTTTTGAAAGCATTACAGTGTTACACTTTTTATGGAAAACCAGTGCCTTCAAAAGTTTGGGGTCAGTGAGATTTATTAATGTTTTTGAAAGAAATGTCATCTGCTCACCAAGACTGTATTTATTTGATGAAAATACAGTAAAAAAAACAAAAAAACAATACAGTTGAGAAATATTATTACAAACTGGAACTGTTTTCTATTGTAATACATTTTAAACTGAAAGTTATTCCTTTGAAGCTTACATTTTTAGTATCATTACACCAGTCTTCAGTGTCACATGATCCTTTAGGAAACATTCTAATATGCTGATTTGCTGCTCAAGAAACATTTCTGATTGTTGCTGCTTTATATTATTGTGCAAAACGTGATTCTTTCATGAATAGAAAGTTCAAATTCAAATTAAAAGTTTTATTTGAAATATATTTTGTAACATTATGCATTAATAAAACAAACACATAGATGTTATTACTGTCACTTTTAATCAACATAATGCATCCTCGCTGAATATAAGTATTTCTTTCATTAAATAAAAACAATAAATAAAAAATCTTTGTCCTTGTGGGGACATTTTTGGTCCCCATGAGGAAAACCGCGTATAAATCATACTGAGTGATATATTTTGAAAACATAAAAATGCAGAAAGTTTTGTGTAATTGGTGGGTTTAGTGTTAGAGGATAGAATATACAGTTTATAATGTATAAAAACTATGTCTATGAAATATCCCCATAAACTGTTTTTACTGTGTGACAGAATGACTTCTGTGTCAGTGTCTAATGTTTGATCAGACATACAGATGTCCTCACAATTCACATTCAACCAATACACAAAATAAACTAGTAAGAACTCTAATAAACACTGAATGTAATAATGAAAATTAGACAACAACTTTGACTAATAATGATAATTAGACTACAATTACTTGTTATATTAATAATTTTTAAGTGTTTTTTTGTGTATTTTGAATGCAAATTAACTGAGAGAGTGGCATTAAGACCAGCACTCCTCCCGCAGGATTGTGGGTAAAGGGTCTTGTAGGAGGCACTGATTACATGCAAACTTGACACGAGAAATCTATTACGGTGGCCTGAGAGGACGCATGTCATTACTGCATCATTTATAAATATGTTAAGAGTTTTATTGCCTTTCCCTTTTAAATTGTAATAATATTTCACAATATTTTCTGTTTTTACTGTATTTTTGATCAAATAAGTGCAGCCTTAGTCGGCATAAGTGACTTCTCTCAGCAACATTTTGAATGGTAGTGTACATTTGTGTATTAGGTTTGTAAATCGTTACCGTAACACATACCGAACTTATTGCTGTCACAAAGTTAAATTGTATTTTATAATATTTAATTTCACATTTTATTCTCCTTCCAGACCATAAATAAAGTTCTTCTCCAGTATGCTGCGATCATCTCTAAAGACTTCAGCAACCATCTGAACAAGGAGAAAGTGGTGAGTCTATGAAAAGGTTTGCACACACACACTTTCAAAACTGCTCCGTCATAAAATGTCAGCGTGTTTTAAAGTCATGACCCTGCAACTGTCCGAACATAGCTTGATCAGATTATTCTGGGGACATTGCCATGGAGACCGTAGTGAGACATTAAAGTTGACTTTGGTTGCGCTCTGCATTATGTCTTTGTGAGATGGCAATATGTACGACAAATAAAGAGCGAGACCTTCTCGTGTCCTCGTCTTCTTCCTCTGTGCTTTTCACTTTCCTTTTTTTGTGTGTGAAATGACAGCGTTAACAGCGCTAACTCAGAGTTGCTTTTGTTCTACCTCTTATTTTTCACAGTGTCCTCCTGTAATGATTATAAAAGCTTGACATGCAGGACGTCTGTGGTGGGAAGAAAGACAGATGTATCTTTTAAGTGCAGTGACAGGACCACAGAGAGAAAATCAGGCGGCCGGTAATTAAAGACATATCTCTGTTCTGTCTCGGAGGATAGAGCCGCTCCTCGGGTCTCATCCATCGCGTAATTGACAGCACGGTTCATCCTAAGAATATCTACATCTTTAAATGCACCAATGCGCATAAATCAGCTCAATAACTACAACACAGGAGTTTATATAGATTGTCTTAAATTAAATTTATGACTGTGTGAAATCACTAGCTCTTGACATTGAGACGATGTTCCCTCGTTTCAATTAGTGCAACTGCTTCATATTTTCGTTTCAGAGTTTTACACCTATTTGTCACATGGCTGACATGTGACCTTTAGGAAGTGTGCCGGTGCAGACAGTGAGAGCTTGTTTTAATTAGCTTATGGACTCCTGCACTAATTATGCACTCCTACCCATCCAGTTAAATCCTGGGACAGTTACACAAGAGTGTTTTGACTGTTGTATCTCTAGTTAATCTGCTTGTCAACACAATTCTGGTCCGTGGTTATTTGACATTCACTGTAACAGACACTTTTTACCCAAAGTGCTTTGCGAACAGTAACAGTCTCACCTGGAACAAGCCGGGGTCAAGTGTTTTGCTCATTTAACACTTGTCATCAGAAATTGATCGTTGTGAGTTAGAGAGTTATAAATATATCACCATCAAACTGGTCATTGAGTTTAATGTTTTTAATATAACATTGTTTTTAACATTTTCAATGTTATTTGTCAGATGTCGTTACACAAATAAAAAAAATATTATATTAATACTGTATGTTTAGTTGGTAGCCTATTCTTAAAGGGTTAGTTCACCCAAAAATGAAATTTCTCTCATTAATCACCCTCATGCCATTCCATACCCGTAAGACCTTTGTTCCTCAACACAAATTAAGATATTTTTGATGGAATCCAAGGTTTTTTTTATTTCTCATAGAAAGTGACATAATTACCGTCATTCAAGGACAGGAAAGGTATTAAAGACATTGTTAAAATACAGTTGAGCTTGAAAGTTTACATACCCCTTTCAGAATCTGCAAAAGTGTTGATCGTTTTAAGAAAATAAGAAGGATCATAAAAATTGCATGTTATTTTTAATTCCCTTTCAAGGGAAGCTCGCGCTGCGTCGAGAGATTGACGCAATGGGAACGCTTTGCGTGAGTACGTCCTGAAGCACATATAAAATCAGTCCAATGGTGTGACGGGACGTCAGAGGCATCACGACCAGGAAATAAAAGGCACGCTCAAACAAATGGAGCAAATGGATCTAACAGAGGGGTTAGAGAAGGGCGCTGCCCTCACTCGCTGGGTCCAGCACTCTTTCCCAGTCTTCAGAAGCACGTGCTGCGGTTTCTTCTGAGCAGGGTGGAGTGCCGGTGCTCTATATGTCCAGTTCTTAGGAACTGGATGTGGAAAGCATCGATGCAGGGGATGATTTGCCATCCCAGTCCCCTGTATATGAGGAGCTGGTCAAGGTTGTGACTCGCGCTGCTGCCAAACTAAACCTAGAATGGCCAGTAGAAAGCCAGGAAGTTCATCCAAAAGGTAAGTTGGACGAGCGCTTTCTGCCTTCGCGAGCGCAGTCTCTGCGCCGGGGCCTGCCGTTTTTCCCTGATCTCCACACGAGGTGTCGAGATCATGGAAGAAACCCGCCTCCTATAGAGTGCATAGTGCTCAGCTCACGCACTATGCATCTATAGTTGGCAGTAAAGAGCATGGCTATGGGTCAATGCCGAAAGTGGAAGAGACGCTTGTGAGCTATCTCTCTCCACAATCAGCATCGGCCCTGAATGCCCCGACGCTGCCCACCAAGCCGACACGCACAACATTGTCACTGGTGGGCAAGGCCTATACAGCCTCGGGTCAGGCTGCAGCATGCCTCCACACAATGGGCGTGCTGCAGACCTACCAGGCTGATTTGTTGGGTGAGCTCGATGAAGTCGGGGCAATTGGCCCTGACACAGTCAGTGAGCTGAGGCGAGCCACCGATCTGACGTCACCGGCGTCAGGTCTCCAAGGGCAGCCCCCTCCGGAGAGAACTGGTGCTCACCTCTGCTTACGGTGCCCAGTTCTCTGTAGTGCCCTCGGCCGTTCTGCCAACCCTGCCACCTCGTGTGCGTCAGGGCGCAACGGTCCCCAGCAGGTGTGGGTTTCAGTGTCCGCCTGGAAACGTAGTGGCATTGGAATGCTCATCCCCTCTAAGGAGGGTCTCAAAGCAGTCAGTTCAGATGGCCCCTGCCAGTTTGCCGCTTCAGGGCATCAAATTGATTGTTCAAAAAACACCAGAGGCCAGTCTCAAGAGGCTGGTTCCCCTAGTAGAGTTTTTGGCAGCATGGAAGAAGTCTGGTGGCATTTTCTTGAACACTGGAAGGCAAGATTCTTTTGCACACTTCTGAATTCATTCTTCTGCTGCCATCATTAAATAAGTCATCAATAAAGATGAGTGAGCCTGTCCCAGAGGTAGACATGCATGACCATGACATGACACTTCACCATGCTTTCCATTAGTGGTTGTATGCCTTGGATCATTTGTAGTTTCTTTTTTTCTCCACATTTTTTGCTTTCCCACATTGATAAAGGTCAATCTTTGTCTCATCTGTCCTTAAAACTCTGTTCTAAAACTCTACTTTCTCATCTCTGTGTGTTTTTGCAAATTCTAATTGGCAGAAAAGCAGATTGTGAGACCATCACCTCAGCTTTCTGGAGGTTGCTGGTGATTTTACTGACAGTTATTTTAGAGCTTTTTCCATAGCCCTTGTCATTTGTCTATCATCAACTGCTGTTGATTTTCTCAGCTGACCTGGTCGTTGTCGGTTGCTGATGCTTACCATCATTTTCAGGACATTCCAAACTGGACATTCCAAGTTAATGTCCAGATTTAAATCCTATTGAACAAGCATTTCACCAGTGGAAGAGGAGACTAAAGGCAGAAACTCCCCAAAAAAAGCAACTGTTGAAAATGGCTGCAAAGGCCTGGAAAAGCATTTCAACGTGTGAAAAAAGAGTCTAGTGATATCTATGGGTCCTGTGACTGCTTGATTAAGGGATTTACAATTAAATATTTGCTTTTACACATTTACTTTAAGTTAAACCAGCCAAATACTTATGCTGACATTAGGCAGAGGGATGAAACTCTAAAAGTGCAGTTCTTCTTAGTTGGTAAAATATTTTGTGTTGAAACAGTCAATAATAAAATGTGACATTCATATCTATATATGCTCACCTTGATACACCTTGCTAGACCTTTTGCTTTCAGAACTGCCTTAATTCTTTTGGATGGATAAGTTTCCTGTTTTTAGCTGCCTCGGTTGTAGCAAGTGGTTATTTGAGTTACTGTTGCCTTTCTCTCGAACCGGTCATTTTCTTCTGATCTCTGGCATCAACGAGGCAATTTCACCCACAGAACTGCCACTCACTGGATATTTTCTCTTTTTCAGACCATTCTCTGTAAACCCTAAATATGGTTGTGTGTGAAAATCCCAGAGATTTCTGAAATCCTCAGACCAGCTCATCTGGTACCACATACAATGTATATATGTATGTATTATATATATATATAATAACTAGTATGACTTTAAAAACAAAATACAACTGACAAATATTATTACATATAAAATAAACATTATGCTTTAATAACACTTGTGCATTATTTTCATTTATTTTCAAAAAAAGAAAGCACGATTGAATCAATACAATTGTGTTCAATTGTATCATTCTGGCATTTTACGTAATGAAATTCAGAGTTACTGCCACTGATGAAAGTAAGATGTGCAAACTCATGTCAGTCACCACCATTATCATCAGCATCCAGACGATTCAATGCCCGTATGTATATATCTACAGAAGTCCTCCTGTAAAACACGGCTCCTTGCATTAGGATGGTAGAGGATTTTGAAGACCGAATGCATCTGGAAAGAAGGACAGTCGATTAATCATGAAATATCTTGTCTGTCTTTTTTCTCCTGACAGCCCTGTATCCTCTTGAACAACATCCAGCAGCTCCGAGTTCAGCTGGAGAAGATGTTTGAGTCCATGGGAGGAAAACAGGTCAGGAATCGAATTAATATTACTGTATCACTCTACAACAATGTTTTCCCACTAACTGTCCGTGTGAGTTAAGATATAGAATATCCCTTGCTGCAAAGCTGCGTTCATGACATGCCAAATTGCCGTAATTATGAGTTTATTTGCAACTAGAAGGTCCATCAAGTTCATGGCTTCAGCAGTTACAAGTGGTGAGGTTACCTGTGTCAGCATTTAGCTGTTTTATGTCATTGCATAGTCAGTGTTACCTTGAGCACTTTTTGTGTTTCCTTAAGACTCAGATTTTGATTCCTCTCTGAACAGTTATAATTCTCTTATGGCTGATGAGGTTTTTAGTATTTAAAGAATAACTAGGCCTAATTATATACTTAACAAGTATACTAAACAAAAACAATGCTGTTTTGGAAATAGTTTTATTTCATTTTATTTTAAATGACCGTTTATTTGGGTCAAAACCATGACTGTGTATCTTTATCTTTATAGATTATATAGTATGAACAACCAGTCAGAAATTAGACACTTCTCACAAAATACAGTAACATTCCATAATTATAATGTCAACAATGAGTGATTCAGTCAGTGAATTGTTAAACTGATTCAAACCAATATGAGTTGAGACAGTCAACAATATGAGTTTGAACCTTTTAGTTTGTTTCATTAAAAATAACCAGCTTTATGTTGTTAGTAGGACTACTTTTTTTTGCATGTTTTTGTGATTTACAAACAGACCAAAACACATGCTGTCTATTTATAGGCTTTTATTGTTTTGCGTAAGCTAGACTTTTTTTTCCAATCACATTTAATTTAGACTGTAAACTTTCAAAAAATGTAGCTTCATTAGCAGCACATGCCACTGAATAATAATTCAGGAAACACTGTTGTAAGTTTGGTTAGCATTGACAGAAAAGCACTGTTCAAGAACCATTAAAAGAACCATGAAGAAATCTAGAAAAAATCATTCCCCCCTCCCTCAAACCTATTCAAGATATTTCAAGAGAATTTAGATTAATTAATGTAGTGATCACTGAGAGCCACCTTATAATTACTGGAATTCTGTCATGATGTGAACACAACTTAACATCCCATGTTAATTTTTCATGCATGTTGTGATGCTTTCTCTCTCTTCTGTAAATGTGATAAACCTCTCCGACTATGACAATGTCCTTGTTTCTTGTCGTTCCCGTCTCCTCTGGGCTCTTGCACCAGGAGGAAGGGACTGTGGTCTTCTGCAAGGTGTGTGGACAGGTTTCCTCTAACATCTCTATAGGCTAGTGCTCTACAGCCAGACCAGCTGCAGAAATCAGTAGAATCCTGTCATCATTTACTCACGCTCATGTCGTTCCAAACCCGTAAGACGTAAGTCTTCTGTACAAAATAGAAATGGGTTTGGAGCAACATTAAATGACAGTGAATGAAGACACCGAACCAGATCTCAGCAGCTTTCATGTTGTGAATTCCGGCTGTAGTGTATGGCCTTATTTCATCCCAGTTGATCAGATTTACTGGCCAGGTTTGAGCAGCACGACCGCTCTCACACCCATTGAAACCCACCTCACTTCCTGTCACTCGTACTTCCCTCAAGAGCATGCCGCACCTGCTCGAGTTACCTGGCATGTTATCACAAGAATGATTATCTTCAATAACTGCTAATCCTCAACTTTAATGGGACAGTTCTGCTAAAAGTGAACCTTCTGTCATCATCTACTCACCCTCATGCCCTCAAATAAATGTTTAGGTCTAAATTTAAGATGTATGTATATGAATTACATAAAAACAATTCGATCCATTTGGATTACAGTTTTAACATTAACTAAGGAACTTAATGTGATGCATATTTGTCAGTCATATATGAATGAAACGGGTAAGATTTCTGGAATAAAAAAAATAAAAAAAACATGGAATAGTTGGTAACACTTAATAAAAGGTTCAGTCTGTTAATATTAGTTAACTATATTACAGTACGTGTCAAAATTTGGAAATATTCCAGTTGTTTAATGTTTTTGAAAGAAGTATCTTATGCTCACCAAGGCTATATTTATTTAATCAAAAATAAGGAAAAATAGTTATATTGGAAATATTATTACAAATTTTATTACTTTTTTGTGGTATATTTTACATGCAATTTATTCCTTTGATAGAAAAGCTGAATTTTCAGTATAATTTTCAAATATGCTTATTTGCGGTTCAAGAAATTCGAGTTATTATCAATGTCCAAAACAGTTGTGCTGCTTGAACTAACAATAAAAGATACTTATAGCATTAAAATTAGTTGATGTTAATTTCAACATTTACTAAAACATTATTAAAATCAAAAGTTGTATCTGTTAATATTATTTAATAAGTCTGAGCTAACATGAAATAACGATGAACAGCTGTGTTTTTATTAAATAATGTCAACAAAGATGAATAAATACTGTAACAAATGTATTGCTCATTGTTAGCTAGTTAATGTTAGTTAATGCATAAACCAATGTTAACTAATGGAATCTTATTGTAAAATGTTACCAAATAGTTTATTATTAACTATTTTCATCTATTTGATTTTTTTTTTTAAATAGTCATTATTTTCAAAACGCATTCATTCAAATTGATTAGAATCAGCTTAAATCTGTTCAATGTGAAACCAATTACATTTATTCAGTTAAAAAGTATGAACATGGTTGAAATATGGCTTGCTGTGGAACAAGCAATACACTACAGAAATCTTACTTGTTTTATTTATATATGACTGACAAATATACATCCCATTAAGTTTGTTAGTTTATGTTGAAACTCTGTAATCCATATGGATTTGTATATGCAATTTAAAAACATAAATCTTAAATTTAGGTCTGAATATTTATTTGTGGTGTCATTTCAAACCTGTGGAACACAGAAAGAACATTTTACAAGATTGATTATTCTTTTCCATGCAATGTAAGTAAATAATGAATGGTGAGTGAGCTCCAAAAATGATAAAACAGCACCTTAGAAGTATCACAAATGTAGTCTATATATGCTCATGCATATATTCCAACTCTTTTGAAGGCATGTTATTGCTTTGTATGAGGTACACACAAATAATTTAGGTCAGAATTCACAAATATATCACATATTTTACGTTTTGGTGCTTTTTGGAGCATAAAAAACATTCTTATTCATTTTCATTGCATTGCATCATTTCCCTTTGGAAAAGAGATGCATGAACATATTGCCTAACTTCTTTCATGTTCCATGCAAAAAAATAAAGTTAGAGGTTTAAAATGACATGAAGCGTGTAAATTATGACAGAATTATGATTGCTGAACTAACACTTTACTGACAGCCACCAAGGCAGTTCTGCCTGAACTTGCTTTTTAATCATGTTTAATGTTTGATTAATATGGGTACCAGAGTTTGGGTTTCAAGAGGTTTTAGTTTGGTCCTGATATTTAGGTTGATCTATTCTCCAACTCTCTAAATTTGTTTTGTTTTATTTATTTGGCTTTTTATCAACCTGCTGGCAAAAAAAAAAATATTACCAACTTCACTCTGTTACTGCGTGACATCTGTGTGGTTTTGTATACAGCAGTTGTTGAAATATGTTCCATAATATGGTGAAATCACTGAGCAGTCAGAAAAACTTCAAAATAAAATAAAATATTTATGAGGTAAGATAATTTGTATGAGTGCCAGAGGTCTGTCAGATTAAGGTTATATGTCTTACCTCTGTTGAAATTAAGGCTACAGGCTACAGTGCTTAAAAAAAGGATTCCAGCTGTTTGAAAGTGCGACTAATTTATGAATTCTACTTCGTTTATGAAACTCCAATTCATTCTGAGGGAGCAAAAGTGAAATGCTCCAAATATAACCCTGCCCTGCTCTGGCAGCACCACCGTTCCCAAAGCAATTAGGAAACCGAAAGAAAAATGCAATTACAGTGGCTCGTTATCATGGATTTATAAATATAAGATTCCGAACTGTCTAAGAAAAATTAATTGCAGAAGTCAAAGTTAGCTGCATTACCGTCAACTTGACACAGGGCCTCAGGGTGTAAGCGGCGCGCTCAGGGTTTGCAGCAGTAAAGAAACTGACCGCCTTCAAGCATCTGTTATCTGCCCATTAACGATATGAGGCACACCACAGGTGCAGTATATAAGAGTAATCTTTTGTGCAATTTCACATCATGATTCCCTAATTATGATTCAAATTAGAATATAATGAATTTAGTTATAACTTAACATTGTTAATAGTTAACATCTGAAAAGTAGTTTTAGACTATCATTTAACACAAATCTGTCTCTAATTATTGTCCCCAGTATGAGTCAGTTAGACCTCTTTGTTTCAGATTTTTATAAATTCTTATTTTCTTATACATTTTAATACATATTCCTTATCTTGTAACAATGTTTTTGTAAGGTCACTCCTTCTCTTTTCTGGGTCTCATGGATAAATCTTTCCCAAACCTTTTCTGGTGCTACTTTTCTGAGACATTTCAAAGACAAAAGTAAAAAAAAAAAAAAAGTATCAATTATATTTATCCCCACACTAAATTGTCATAAAAGCTATGTGGGGAGAAAAAAAAAGAATTCTCATTACCATAATGTTTGCATATGTTTCAGGGTACCCGATGACAATGCACTATTGTTAAAAACAGAAAAGTTTTTCTTTTGCATTTTTGAAAGATGTTTTATGTACCGATGACAACTTGGAGTAAGTAGAGATGGCTCTTCAGGAGCCCATGAAGACAATCCCTGTGTTACACCTCGCTGCCCCATTACGGGTATGTCTGTTGTGCCATTGGTCCCGCTTATTCGTGTCTGGGGGTTTGGCTAGGGCCTCGCTGGCTAATTCACACAGTCGAACTCAGCTATACGGTTCAGTTCGCCCGGCATACCCCTGTCTTCAGGGGCATCTTGTTCACCCGCATGCTGGCAAAAGATGCTCCTGTACTTCGGGCAGAGATTGCAGTCCTCCTGGCGAAGGACAAAATAGAGCCGATCCCTCCAGCTGATATAAGGGCAGCAATCGGCTTGAAGGACGCATAATTTCATGTCTCGATTATCCTTCGACATAGACCCTTTCTATGCCTTACGTTCAAGGGTCGGGCATATCAGTACAAGGTCCTACCCTTTGGGCTGGCCCTGTCACCTCGTGTCTTCATGAAAGTTCCCTGGAGAGAACAAGGTGTTCACATCCTCAACTACCTCGACGACTGGCTCATTCTAGCCCTCTCACAAGAGCAGTTGTGCAAACACAGGAACTTGGTGCTCAGTCATCTCAGCTGGTTGGGTCTTAAGGGTCAACTGGGAAAAGAGCAAACTCGCTCCTGTGCCGAGGATCTCTTTTCTCGGCTGTCACAAGCTCTCACTGCAGCCTCTATCCCCAGGTGGTCCAGCTGATATGATGTCACTTCGAGGCCGCACAATTAGGTCTTTGCGGAGGGGACAGGAGCAGGTCATGCTAGTTGCACCGTATTGGCCCAACCGAACCTGATTTACAGAACTCATGCTCCTCGAGACAGCACCTCCTTGGCCCATTCCTCTGAGTAAGGACCTTCTGACTCAGAGACGGGGCACCCTCTGGCACCCTCATCCTGACCTCTGGAATCTTCATGTCTGGTCCCTGGACAGGAAGCAGAAGTTCTTTGTGACCTACCCCAGTCGACACCATCATTTTCATTAGAGCTCCCTTTACGAGGCACCTCTATGCATTGAAGTGGAACCAATTAATCAATTGATGTTCTTCTCATCAGGAGAACCCCCGAACTTGCTCGGGCAGGACAGTGCTTTCCTTTCTGCAGGACGGGTTGGAGCAAAGGCTGTCTCCTTCCACCATCAAAGTTTATGTTGCTGCCATTGCTGCATATCACGATGCAGTTGAAGGTAAGTCTTTGGGAAAGCACTACCTGGTCGTCAGATTCCTGAGGAAGAGAGGAGATTGAATCCTCCTTGTCCGCACTCTGTACCCTCTTGGGACTTGTCTCTGGTGCTTACTGCCCAGCAGAGACCACCCTTTGAGCCCTTGCAATCAGCTAAGTTGAAAACTCTGTCCCTTAAGACAGTTCTTAAGATGAATTATGCCTGGAGTTCAGTTGTGCAGACTCTCACGTTATCTTGAGACCCTGGCCCGGATGCATGCCCAAGGTTCCCTTTAGAGATCAGGTAGTGAACCTGCAAGCGCTGCCCACAGAGTAGGCAAATACATCTCTGGCTTTGCTCTTTCCCGTCCTTCCTTTGCACCTGTACGTGCACAGAACGTGAAGCTTTGGTACCTCAGACCAGCTCTTCGTCTGTTACAGAGGCCAACAGGAGGGAAAGGCTGTCTCCAAGCAGAGGATGGCCCACTGCATAGTGGATGCCATCACCTTGGCGTATCAGTCCCAAGACATGCCTTGCCCGCTCAGGTTGACAGCTCACTCCACTAGAGGAGTAGCTTCTTCCTGGGTGCTGGTGCACGGCGCCTCGCTAACAGATATATGTAGAGCTTTTATAGCCTCCATATAGGACTGTTTGCTTCCCATGTGCTCGCCCCTACTGGTCAGTAATGCCTGAAGCCTGCGTTCGTGTGTTGGCTTGCTGCGCCATTCCCCTCCTCTTGGAGTGAATAAGTGTGCTTATTGTTCCAGTAAGTTCCCTGATGGTGAATACTTGTTTAGTTCCTCCGCCACCACTTGTGGCCTCAGACATTGCGGAGTGTCTGTCACTTGGCCAAACAGTAGATTCTCTTGGCGTAAGCCCGGTCCTATCTTCCACCCCAAGGTGCAGGGGGACAAGGCTCTCATGCGATATCCCAAATTGTCGGTTCACTTCTGATGTACTCCAATACTTCCTTCAGGGAACAAGGGTTACATACGTAACCGAGATGTTTTCAGGCCCCCAAAATGCTGTTGTCGTGTAAATGAACAGCCAAAACACATACAAATTTGCTATCATTTGTTGAAATGATGTTGTGAAAATGGCCCCTTTTTAATTGGAATCAAAAATACAGAATATGTGTGCACATCCCAAACACCTTAATTGGACTCAGGTGCAGGAAAACAAAAAAATCCTGTACCTGATGAAGACCTGTTGGTGGAAACTTTGCAGTGAATAAGATGTCTGTTGAAGCAGTTATTTTCAGTGTGCAGACTTCAAACTTCTATTTTTCCTTTTTTTATTTGACAATGCAACAAATGGTACCATGAATAAATACTCATAATTTGCATGCTAATATTTACAGAATTTATTTAAGACTTTATTTAATAATTTCTCATTTAAGGCTTATTTAAACATTTTTGTCAGTTAAATCATATTTATATTAAAGTATAAAATGCTTTAAAATAACATAGTAATATAGAAATACACTACCATTCAAAAATTTGAGATCTTTAAATTTTATCATTTTTTTTTTTTCAAGTTTAAAAAGTTACTATTATGCTTTTATGTTCTATTATGCTTTTGATTATTTCTTATTCAAAAATTAAGTGAAATGTTATTGCAATTTTTGTTTTCTATTTGACTAGATTTTCAAATGTTCATTCACATTTTTTTCCCGTGATGCAAAGCTGAATTTTCAGCATCATTACTCCAGGCTTCAGAGCCACATGATCCTTCAGAAATCATTTTAATATGCTGATTTGCTGCTCAAGAAACATTTCTGATTATTATCAGGATTATTTTATTCATAGAAAGTTCAAAAGAACAGCATATTTAAAAAAACAAAACAAAACTTTATATTTTGTACTATATTTTTTTCTCTCACCTTTGATCAATTTAATGCTCAATAAAGCATACATTTCTTTAAAAAAAAAAAATCTTACTGAATCCAAACTTTGGGACTGTAGTGTGTATATATATTACAGTAATGAATGTGAGATTTATTCACATCGTTGTAATGAGAATTGGGGTGGTGGTGCTCTCAAAAAAATAGACTTTTCAGCAAGCAAAAGCAATTTTTCTTTTTTTAATTTTGCAGATTAAAGAAGCCTTCTTAATGGGTCACACTTGCAAAGCATTTGTTGTGTTTGTATTATCAGTCAGAATTACCTCCATCGCTACTCTGTCAGTGACCGACATCTCCTCTGATCTCCATTAACCTGATGAGGTCTCTTGCACGAGCATCGGCCATCTGCCATCATTGATTGATCTGACCGCCCCTCTACTTACCGGGAACTATAAACACTGTTACAATTCACAAGTCAGCCATCCATCCCTGACTATATGGACGTCCTGCCTCACCCAAGCATAGCTATGGTGTTATACAAGAAAATTGCCATTGAAATGCAACTAATAAACATAGGAATCATGGCAGAAAACATTATTTTGATGGTCCACTGTAGACATTCTACCATGTAACTTTTCAACTACATGTAAAATACCAGTCATTGGAGTATCAGTAGTCAGTCTTCCTAATATCTGCTAACACTTTATTTTGATGGTTCCCCAAAAGACATTCTATTGACTGTATCAGACCACAATAATTTATTAGTATGATGTAGGGCCTCCTCTTGCAGCTATAATTTGTCTTGGGAATGACAGATACAAGTCCTTCACAGTGGTCAGAGGGATTTTGAGCCATGTCTCTTCCAGAACAGTTGCCAGGTCACTATGTGATGCTGTTGGAGGAAAACGTTTTCTGACTTGTGCCTACAAAATACCACAAAGTTCTTTCAAGTTCATCAAACCATTCTGTCACAAGCTTTGCTGTGTCTATTGGTGTATTATCATACTGATACATGGCACCCCCTTCAGGGTACTATGTTTTAACCATTAAATGCACATGGTCCTCCAGAATAGCCTCTTTGGGGATTCTCTACACTGTAACCTCCACAGATGTGGGAAAGACAGTGAAGGTGGACTCATCGGAGAACAATATATGTGTCACATTGTACACAGCCCAAGATTTGTACTGTTGGTACCAGTGAAACTGACATTTAGCATTGGCACGAGTGACCAAAGGTCTGACTTTAGCAGCCCAACCTCGAATATTGACTCTGTGGATCTCTTGATGAACTAGACGAGTTTTGGTGAAATCAGGAGAGTCTAGGTGTGCATTTAATTTAGCGAGTTGTGAGCAGTTAATGCAGTGATTTGGGCAGCTGTGTTTTTATGTTTTTTTGGATGTAATCCAGGTTACTATCTGGACGTTCCTTTCAAAAAACATCCTTTTGCTTCGACAGAACTCTGTTGGATGTGATTCATCTTATGTGGTGGTATGCCTATAGTACCCTGGAAACCATAGCTCTCGATACACCACAAAGACTTGCTGTCTTGGTCACAGATGAGCCAGCAAGACATTCACCAACATTTGTCGTCTTTTGAACTCTGATATGTCTCCCATTATGTTGTGTGGATTGCAAAATTTTATGTACAGCTGTGCTATTGCTCTGCTAATTCAACCTTCACACTCTGTTCTTACTGATGGATTGTAAAATCAGTGAAGATTGGCCAACAGGCCACGCATATATAGGCATGAAACCGCCAACACTATATTGGCCAGTGTTTCAGTTTCATTGTCCAAGCCCTAACACCTAACCCTAACCCAGTGGTTCTCAAAGTGTGGGCCACAGATACTGCAGGGGGGAGCGCGTAAGATCAGCAGAAAAAAACCCACTAAGAAAACAGCCGTTGCAACGGCGTTCGAAAGTGTGAATAGTGGTTGGCGCTCTACCCTGATAAAGCGGCCCCGAATGCCAATTCCACTGAATTCAATTCCACTCTTCAGTGGATGGCATCATAAGGTGCTGTTGTATTTTATTGCCATTTTATGGCAAGAAGACTTTCTCTAAATTTATTCTAAATTGAGTTATGCTCTGATCTTTTAATACAGTATGCCTCACACTTTTAGCATATTCAGAGATGAGCAAGTCCCGTTTACAGATGCTTGTGCAACAAACACTTTATTCTGTTTGTCATTTTCCTTGTAAAAAAGGGTCCTTGTTGTCAGTAATTAAGAATAGCATTAATTTTGTGCAGAATTACTATGGTTTTCTGTAGTAATTCAGCTCTTAGGGTGTTGTGAAAGTATAACTGACAAAAGTTTTGGTTGAATGTTTCAGCAAGTGCATTTTGAAGTCATTTCCACTAGGACACATTTTGTGTGACTTGAGGAATCTGCAAATATTGAGCATTGTTTTTGACTGCACTATGATGAATACAGTCAAAGAAGTAGACCAGAGCTTCACGTAAAGAAATTCAGCATGCATTATCAGTAAAATCCACTTCTGTGATGCAGACACTGTAATGTTTGTATGCCAAACACCCGAGTCTCATTGGCTCATCTGCTCTCATGCCTCTGATGTGGTGAGAGGCTTGTATTGAATTTGCAGTCATCATTAGTCAAGCGATTCCTCAGTCAAGACCTTTTCAGAGGCTGAGCACGCTTGACTGAAAGCTCGCTGTGCAACAGCAGATAAAATCACCAAACCATGGCATGGAAACAAAGCTGTCAGTTAGTTCTCTAAATCAAGTGAACCTGTGTTAAAAACACGAAACATGCAACCAGGTCCAACAAGTTAAAAAAAAATAGGTGGAAAATGTTTTATTCTTTTTTTTTTTTTAAATATTAGAGTAGAACAAAACACTATATATAGTGGGGCAAAAAAGTATTTAGTCAGCCACCAATTGTGCAAGTTCTCATCATAGGTACACTATGAGATACAGAACTATGAGATACAGAATGAGAAAAAGAAATCCAGATAATCACATTGTCTGATTTTTTTAAAGAATTTAATTGCAAATTATGGTGGGAAATAAGTATTTGGTCAATAACAAAAGTTCATCCCAATACTTTGTTATATACCCTTTGTTGGCAATGACAGAGGTCAAACGTTTTCTGTAAGTCTCCACAAGGTTTTTACACACTGTTGCTGGTAGTTTGGCCCATTCCTCCATGCAGATCTCCACTAGAGCTGTGATGTTTTGGGGCTGTCGCTGGGCAACACAGATTTTCAACTCCCTCCAAAGATTTTCTATGGGGTTGAGATCTGGAGATTGGTTAGGCCACTCCAGGACCTTGAAATGCTTGTTACGAAGCCACTCATTCATTGCCCGGGGGGTGTGTTTGGGATCATTGTCATGCTGAAAGACCCAGCCAAGTTTCATCTTCAATGCCCTTGTTGATGGAAGGAGGTTTTTACTCAAAATACATGGCCCCATTCATTCTTTCCTTTACATGGATCAGTCGTCCTGGTCCCTTTGTAGAAAAACAACCCCATGATGTTTCCATCCCCATGCTTCACAGTAGGTATGGTGTTCTTTGATTGCAACTCAGCATTCTTTCTCCTCCAAACACGACAAGTTGAGTTTTTACCAAAAGGTTCTATTTTGGTTTCATCTGGACATATGACATTCTCCCAATCCTCTTGTGGATCATCCAAATGCTCTCTAGCAAACTTCAGACAGGCTCGGACATGTACTGGCTTAAGCAGGGGGACACGTCTGGCACTGCAGGATTTGAGCCCCTGGTGGCGTAGTATGTTACTGATGGTAGCCTTTGTTACTTTGGTCCCAGCTCTCTGCAGGTCATTCACTACGTCCCCCCCCGTGTGGTTCTGGGATTTTTGCTCACTGTTCTTGTTATCATTTTGACCCCACGGGGTGAGATCTTGTGTGGAGCCCCAGATCGAGGGAGATTATCAGTAGTCTTGGATGTTTTCCATTTTCTAATAATTGCTCCCACAGTTGATTTCTTCACACCAAACTGCTTACCTATTGCAGATTCAGTCTTCCCAGCCTGGTGCAGGTCTACAATTTTATTTCTGATGTCCTTTGACAGCTTTTTGGTCTTGGCCATAGTGGAGTTTGGAGTCTGACTGTTTGAGTTTGTGGACAGGTGTCTTTTTTACTGATAACGAGTTCAAACAGGTGCCATTAATACAGGTAACGAGTGGAGGACAGGGGAGCCTCTTAAAGAAGAAGTTACAGGTCTGAGAGCCGGAAATCTTGCTTTTTTTAGGTGACCAAATACTTATTTTCCACCATAATTTGCAATTAAATTCTTTAAAATCAGACAATGAATTCAAAACTAGAAGTTTTTCGGATTTCATGGAGAGAGAAAATGATGGAGTACAGAAAGGCCATAAAAACCGCTAGATCTGCTTATTTTTCAAATCTTTTAGAAGAAAATAAACACAACCCTAAGTATTTATTTAATACAGTGGCTAAATTAACGAGAAATACAGCCTCAACTTCTGATGTTTCCAAACAGCACAGCAGTAATGACTTTATGAACTTCTTTACTTGCAAGATTGACAACATTAGAGAGAAAATTATAGCCATGCAACTGTCTACTACAGTATCACATCAGACAGTGGATTTTAGCATCCCTGAGGAAAAATTCCATTCATTCGCTGCTATAGGAAAGGAAGAATTGTCTAAACTTATTAAGTCATCAAAATCAACAACATGTATGTTAGACCCTATACCGACTAAGCTATTGAAAGAGATGCTTCCAGAGGTCATAGATCCTCTTCTTAAGATCATTAATTCATCTTTATTACTAGGTTACGTACTGAAAAATTTTAAGCAGGCTATTATCAAACCTCTTATTAAAAAACCACAACTTGATCCTGGTGAATTAGTCAATTACAGACCGATTTCCAATCTACCTTTTCTGTCAAAAATACTAGAAAAGGCAGTATCATCTCAACTTAGTTCCTACTTGGAAAGAAATGGTATCTGTGAGGATTTCCAGTCAGGATTTAGACCGTACCATAGTACTGAGACTGCTCTCATTAGAGTTACAAATGATTTGCTCTTATCATCAGATCGTGGTTGTATCTCTCTATTAGTGTTACTAGACCTCAGTGCAGCTTTTGACACTATCGACCACAATATTCTTTTGAATAGACTAGAAAATTATGCTGGAATTAGTGGAAATGCATTGGCATGGTTCAAATCATACTTATCTGACCGTTATCAGTTTGTAGTAGTAAACGAAGAGATGTCATTTCGATCACAAGTTAAACATGGAGTACCACAAGGCTCAGTTCTAGGACCGTTGCTTTTCACTCTGTACATGCTACCCTTGGGAGATGTCATTAGGAAGCATGGCATTAGCTTTCACTGTTACGCTGATGATACTCAGCTCTATATTTCCTCGTGCCCTGACGAAACCTACCAATTCTCAAAATTAACAGAATGCGTAGCTGATATAAAAAATTGGATGACTAGTAATTTCCTACTACTAAATTCAGAAAAAACAGAGATTCTAATTATTGGACCAAAAACTTCTGCACATAATAACCTAGAATACTGTCTAACACTTGATGGCTGCTCTGTTAAGTCGTCTTCGTCAGTTAGGAACCTGGGTGTGCTCTTTGATACCAATCTTTCATTTGAAAGCCACATTTCTAGCATATGTAAAACCGCATTCTTCCATCTTAAAAATATATCTAAATTGCGACATATGCTCTCAATGACAAATGCGGAACAGCTAGTTCATGCGTTTATGACCTCGAGACTAGATTACTGTAATGCTCTACTGGGTGGTTGCCCTGCTCGCGTGATAAACAAATTACAGCTGGTCCAAAACGCAGCTGCTAGAGTCCTTACTAGAACCAGGAAGTATGAACATATTAGCCCGGTTCTGTCAAAACTGCACTGGCTCCCTATTAAATATCGTATAGATTTTAAAATCTTGCTAATTACTTACAAAGCACTAAATGGCTTAGCTCCCCAGTACCTGAGTGAGCTCTTAATGCATTATAGTCCTTCGCGTCTATTAAGATCTCAGAATTCTGGCCAGTTGTTAATACCTAGAATATCAAAATCAACCGCAGGCGGTAGATCCTTTTCCTATTTGGCACCTAAACTCTGGAACAATCTTCCTAGCATTGTTCGGGAAGCAGACACACTCTGTCAGTTTAAATCTAGACTAAAAACGCATCTATTTAACCTGGCATACACATGACGCACTATAAACTTTTGTCTTCATATCCGTTAAAGGATTGTTAGGCTGCATAGATCAGGTCAGCCGGAACCGGGAACACTTCCTATAACACCAGATGTACTCGTTACATCGGAATGAAGAATGGCGTCTACGCTAATTTTTTGTCTCTCTGCTTATCCCGAGGTTTACCAATTAACGTGATTGGCTGGATCCGGGCCGTGTCCGGGTCGGACGGGGAACCTGTGCCTGTGTGCGGCAGCAGTGTGGCCCTGTGGTGTCGGCGGAGACTGTGTTAACTAGCTCATCCTTTGTGAAGACCTTACCGACTCATCAGCCAGTGGCACATATCCCAACAAACTGTCCCATACCGGTGTGATCAAAAAGATCTTAAACTAGATGGAACTGGATTAAATATTTTGACTGTTGCGATTCCAAATCGGTTTAATGACCTGTAACTCTGCCTGAGTATCGGACAAGTGTTCACTGTTGGCCAGAGGAGAACTGGCCCCCCGACTAAGCCTGGTTTCTCCCAAGGTTTTTTGGAGTCATTTGTTGGAGTTTTGGTTCCTTGCCGCTGTTGCCTTTGGCTTGCTTAAGTCGGGGACACTTGCTTGATATTCAGCAGTGTTTTTAATATGCCTGCATTGGCGCCGTTGTATGCGAACTGAGCTGAGCCGGACGATTACGTCACTGTTTTCTCCAGTGCTGCTATACCTAAATTAACTAGACTAATAACTACTGATATTTGCAACGGAATGAATCAATAATATATAGAATAGGCTGCACAATGGCACCATTTTCTTATTAATGTAAAGCTGCTTTGCCACAATTTGCATTGTAAAAAGCGCTATATAAATAAAGATGACTTGACTTGACTTGACAATGTGATTTTCTGGATTTTTTTTTTTCTCATTCTGTCTCTCATAGTTGAAGTGTACCTATGATGAAATTACAGTCCTCTCATCTTTTTAAGTGGAAGAACTTGCACAATTGGTGGCTGAAATTGTTTTCTTGAAAAACAACTTTTGGTATCCTTGATGAACATTTGATGGCAAAATTTCCACTTAGGTAAAAGTTGTAAGAATTTACTGATAGAAGTCACTGATGTGTTCAATTCAACTTTCTTTTTAATACTGACTAAATGGATAGTAAATGTTTTGTTTACTTAAACTCAAGTTGTATTTGTTGTTGGTTGGCTTGGCGTGTTTTAAATTTGGGCCCTGGGTATGAATAATAAATGCATTTTTTTATTATAAACTTCCATTTTTAAATAAGAAAAGTTTAGTATTTGCAATGCAACATACCCATTACATATTTCATACAGGCACGTGACCTTATTGGCTGATTCTGAGTCTTCAGTACTTCCTGTTCCTGTCATATGTTGCATGTCCTGGTCACTGACGGTGATACTGTGTGTCTCTTACAGCTGGACGCTGAGGCCAGTGATCTGCTCAAAGAACTTCAGAATAAGCTGAATACGGTGCTGGATGAGCTCAGCGGGGTCTTTGGCTCCAGGTGAAGTATCAGGGAACAGTGGGTAAACTTGTTGAGTAGGTGTACATGTAATGATATTTTGGAAACACTTTACTTAAAGCCTTAAAGGTATTCACAATGCATGTTATAGCGCCAATATATATTTTCATAAATAACTCTAACCAGAATGCGTTATAATATTTGAAGAAATGGGTTGTTTATCATGTGTTTTAATACAGTGTACTTAATAAAGGTGGTTCAAGTATTATAAATGTTGTTATAATCTTTCATGAGATCATACTATGCATTATCAGGTGAATTACACTGCATAATTAATGCATTAAAATACATAGGATGAATATTATTGTTGTATTGCTTTGATTACGTCAGCAGAGATGAAGAAAGTTAATACATTTTGATGAAAAAATGGGAAATCATTCAAGGAATCATTTATAATAAGACCTGGACAAGTAAATTGCTTCCATTTGTTTCATGTTGCCTTCCGTTATTAAAAAGCATAGACATACAGACAATAAATGATGAAATGATAAAAAATCATTATAGCTAAAATGGAAAAAATGTGTTGAATATGTTTTCATTATTAAATGAAATCAAGTTACTTGTAATTATGAATGTTGTTTAACATGTCCATCCACAGTTTCAAGCCAGTGATTGAGGACTGTGTCAAACAAATGAACCAGGAGCTCATGCAGATGAAAGGAAATGCAGGGAACAAGAGTAATGCTGCCATGGACGCAGAGACTGTCCTCCGACCCCTCATGGACCTGCTGGACAAGAAGTAAGAAAACTGCAGAATTGCATTTCTTGAAACATGGTAACCAGTTGCATTTCTGTCTTTCACTCCATCCCTCCAACTCCCTTTTTTTTCTCTCCAGCCTAATTCTGTTTGCTAAGATCTGTGAGAAGACAGTTCTCAAACGGGTTCTGAAGGAGCTGTGGAAAATAGTCCTCAACACCATCGAACGACAGATTGTTCTTCCGCCACTCTCAGACCAGACAGTGAGTGTAACACATGTCTTAGCCAAACACCCACCCATGATTTGAGTCTCCTCTGTGTCTGCTCCTAACAGAAGCTTATGGAAATGTGAGAGAAGACACAATTCCTGGGGCATCAGCTGTAGAGAAAGAGAGGTGTTAGTCTTTAAAAAGTGTTATTTGGGGGTTAAGATATCTTAAGATGAATGCTTTTAATACTTAAAAAGAAACAGAAGCTGTTTCTGATTGTTTTATTGACTTAAAAAACAGTGGTAACACTTTACAATAAGGTTCATTAGTTAAACATTAGTTAAAGTATTAACTAACATGAACTAACCAAGAGCAATACATTTGTTACTGTATTTACTAATCCTTGTTAACGTTAGTTAATGAAAATACAGTTGTTCATTATTTGTTCATGTTAGTTCACAGTGCATTAATTACTGTTAACAAGATTTTAATAATGTATTAGTAAATGTTGAAATTAACATGAGCTAATATTAATAAATGCTGTAGAAGTGCAGGTCATTATTAGTTCATGTTAACTAATGTAGTTAACTAATGTGTAACGAAGAGTCAGCGGAGTGATGATCCATTTGCAGTTTATTAACAAAATCAGGGTCAGACAGGCAAGGGTCAGATCACAGCAATTATCATGTAGGAGACACACCATGAACAGAAACAGGAACAGGCTAGAGTCGAGGCAGGCGGCAGGCAAACAGAGTAGGCAGCAAAGAATCATAAACGGGAAAACAGTCCAGGGTCTCAACAAAATAAACAATCCACAGAAGTAACGCTCAGTAATGATCTCCGGGGCTAATCAAGACTTTGCGGAGTATAGTGTGTGAAAGGAGTTTATATATAGAATGGGATGAGTTTCAGGTGCAAGCGCAATCAGTCCCAGGTATGAGGGCTTAGGGAAATGTAGTCTGAATTGGTCAATACTCAGGAGAGAGCTCCCTCTGCTGATCCGGAGGATGCGGAGAGGGAGCCTCATTCGTGACATAATGAACCGTATTGTAAAGTTTTATTATTCATTTTTTTTAATCAAATAAAAATAGTTTTATGGAGGGCTTATAATAATCTATAATCTATAAGCTATAATCATTTCATAGCTCAAATAAAATATTTAATGAAGGCTGTATATATTTTATTTTATAGCTAAAATTTAAAATAAAACATTTAGTGTAGTCCTTATATTACTTTTATAAAAAAAATTAAAATTAAATTATATTATTAATTATTAAATTATATAAAATATTTAATGGAGGACCAATATATTTTACTTTATAGCTAAATTATAAAAATATTATATTATAAATAGAACTAAGATTTAATATAAGGCTTATATATTTTTTCATAATGAAATAAAAATTGTAATTGCTTGATAGCCCTTTATAGGACTGTCAAGCGATTAAAATTTTTATTATATATATATATATATATATATATATATATATATATATATATATATATAAAAAATAGGGCTGGGCAATATGGTCAAAAAAAAATCACAATAAAAATATTAATGTCAGTCAATATCGATAAGTATCACAATAAATATCAGATATTTATTTAGATAACTACCCTTTATTGTCAGAACATGACAGACACTTGCCAAACAGGTGAACATTTCACAAATCTGAGGTAGAACATTCAAAACATTTTTGAACTCTTTATACTTTTCCAGCCATTTTTCCTCAACAAAACAAATATCTTAATAGAAAAATTAATTTCTCAGTTTCTGCATTTTTTAAAGGGTGATATTGTTTCAAGTCATGAAACAGTACAAAAGTTTTGTGTTACCTGACCTAGATGACGCATATCTTCTGCAGTTTCCAGTGCAAGCTGCAAAATTAATAATATTACATGTTTTTTCTCTTAGAAATGCACATTATACAGTTAGGTTGCAGATATAAGTTTATGTTCATTAACAAAAACAGTAACATCTGTAAAAATTGTAACAACCTCATTTTTATATGGTAAAATTTAAATATGCTGTGAGTTTATTCAAATTAACCATTGGCCATCCATAGTAGCATACATTTAGATCAGATAACAACGCATAAAGCACCTCACTACCATGGTAAAATGTAGGCTAACTATATGGTTTCTATGGTATTTGGATGAAAAACAGTCGCCTAAATACATTTACTATAAAAGAAAAAATGCTATACCTTAATCACAAAAATACTGTAATTATATTCCATTACTCTTTAATACATTTAATACATGTCTACATTTAAAAAAAAAAAAAAAAATATATATATATATATATATATATATATATGAATATCCCACATTGAACATTTCATTTTAATTAATCTTTTACATGACTCGATAACATCAAGTTGTCTCATCGAAGGGTTCGTTCATTTTTGTTTGACCACACATGTGCAACATCCTATAGGTTCTGTACATGTAGTAGAATTGATTAGTTTACCTCTCAAGTCTTCGGGGTCGTTCATTCATCCCGTGACAGCCCCATAGGCTATAATGCAGTCTGTACCGGAAAGAGAAATGATTAGTTTACCTACCGAGTCTTCGAGTCTGAGTCGCTCGGTCTTTTGTCACGTGACATGACAGCCATATTGGATATGGAAATAAGTTAATAACTGTCAAACTTCCTTGCAAACATGAGTAGTAAGTTTTTTGTTTTTTTTTACTCTTACAGTTATGCAATAAGTTTCTGGTCTCAAACTGTAGCTTTTTGTTTATACATTTGTGAATTCCTGTCATGATAGTTATTTTCCAAAATCACTTTGATAAAGCAAAGACACATACATATAATAACAACATATAGTTGTAATGCTAATGTAATGTCATTTGTTGTAAGATACAGTGCCGGGAAGCGGTCACATGACAAACGAATGAACAACTCAAACCCGAAGACTCGAGAGGCGAACTAATCTTCTCTTTTTGGTAGAGACTGCATAGCTTCAGCTTATGAAGCTATGACTTGACAAAAGAACGAATGACAATGTGAGGTAATTTAACAGACTTCATAACATGGAGCAAGGAATAAATCGTTTCTGTTTGTCTTAATTTGGTCTTAGTTGCATTATAGTTTTTTTTCTTATTGAAAATATGTTCAATGTCGTGAAAGTAGATGTGTTGGGGAATTTGGCTATTAACATGTGACCTTTTAATTATTTTTTAATTATATTATGCTGAAATGAGCAAAATGACTCATTTGTTCATTTTGATCAACGAGATTCAAAGATCCGAGCCAATAAAATGATCTGAACTTCTCATTACTGATCTTGTTTCGTAAGCTTGCACCATTCAAATGAGTTTTATTACGCTTTTGGTGCATAAACATTATCGAACATTTATTGAACTCTTGATATCGTTATATTGAGGAAAATTATATTCTGATAATTATAGTTAGCGTTTTATTGACCAGCCCTACAATGTAGCAATTAATTAATCTGATTATTTGCACATCGCATATCAAATTTGGTTGCGAACTTACCCACAAAAGATAATTTAAAGTCATTATTTTGTTAAATGAGAAAAGCAACAAAGAGACATTTTTTTTTTTAAATATTTAACATAGAATTTATTACACATAAACTTTTAGGGTTTAATGGCCATGAGGGTGAGTAAATGATGTCAGAATTTAATTTTTTGGGGCAAACTATACCTTTAATGGGTTTTTATAAATATAGAAATATTATTTTTTTTTTTTTATGAAATTATACTAAAATAAGAAACTGTGAGTAAATGTATAAATTAATCATTGGTTCACCCGATTGATTCACTCAAAACGCAGATTCATTCAGAATTATAAACCACTCTGTTTTGCTCGGAGACACTGCCCTGGCTTTATAAGTAATATTTTCATTGGCAGAATTGAGCAAAAGCAGACAATATTGTGTCTGAAATACAGACACAATAATAATAAAGTTCTAATTATAAAAATAAAATGTTTAATGGAGCGCTATAAATATTTTATTTAATAGCTAAATTAGAAAGAAAACCCACCTAATATATTTTACTTTATAGATAAAATTAAATCAAATATTTAATGGAGAGCTTATATATTTTTATTTATAGCTAAAATAAAATTAAATCAAATATTTAATGTTGACCTTATTTTTTTCGTTTATACCTGAAAATTAAATCAAATCAAATTATATTAAATTAAAATTGCACAGTGGCCCTCGTCGTTTTAATATTCCAGAAAGTGACGTGAACTAACAAAATGTTCCTTCAGGAGTTTCCTGCCCATCTTCTTAATAAGATGAATCAGCACCCAAAAACCAGACTACCGAACACTCTAAACAAAATCTGTTTCAGTCATTGAATGACACGTCTCCTTCATTCCTAAAGGAGTGAATTACTTTTTGACTCTTTGTTTTGTGCTTTTGTTTAACAGCAAGGGGCTCAGATGATTTTCAGTGCTGCCAAGGACCTGGGTCAGCTCTCCAAGCTCAAGGTGAGGATTTTGTTTTGTAATCTATAACAACTTAACCTCTTTAACAACTGTACTAACATTTACATTTAGATTAATTATTTGAATCAAATTGTACTTGCATGCATTTGCGTGTAATTTCATCTGTAAAAAATTTCTGTAATTACATCCATGATTACAGTGTTGACCCTTCCCTTACCCCTTTATCCACCCGTAATACCCGTAAGCCACCTCAAAGCAACATCAACATATTAAGTACATTATACCTAGCAAATTTTTATTCATTTTTTTACTTAAAATGACAAAAAAACATGGCCTTCATGTGTTTGAACATGACCCCCAAAATGGGACGTAATTGGTTTAATAATCAAGTCTCTGAATACAAATCTGTGTGTATCATATTGTAGATGGGAGCGAGGCTTGTTCAATTTAAAGTGTTGTTTTCCTTCCTGACAGAGGGAGGAAAGGCACACAGGCTGCGACTGACAGGGAGTTTTAGATTTGTCAGATTTAGAAGGCAGTGCTCCTCGAGGACAGTAGAGATCCTCCCTGAGAAATTACAACAGGGCTTGGGGCTTTCATGTAGCTCCCATTTTACTATGATTGCTGTTAAAATGGTTTCCAGCTTATGCTAAGGCTTTGTAGCTGTCCGTCAAAAGCTTCCACCGTGGCCCTACTGCCCGTTTACATCATTACAAACTGTCTGTAATCACACCGGAAAACTTTTCTGGTTGCAAGAGATCTGCTGGAATAAATATATCCTCCCCGCTGAGGAGTTTAAGTGCAGAGAAGGACAGGCGCTTTGGATCTGAGCTGGTGTCAGACAGATGGAGAGTTTCTCGTGATTATGTCTCCACAGTTCAGTCTCGTTTGTCCCTTTCTCTCGTTTCATATTGCATTGAAACATCTCTGGTCAATTACAGATTTACCTCAAAATGCTTTTTATGGCTCGTGTTCTCTGTGCTTCAGTAATTGTGTTTATATTTTAACTGCTCTATTTCTAAACCTAGGACATTGCCATCTAAGACTTATATAGTATAGGCAACTGCCTTAAATCTAAACTGCACCTGAACCTCATAAGTGACTTTTTTGAAGCACACTTCATAGGTACGAGTGCACAAGAGAATCAACTCAAGGTTACAAAGTGATGCAATAATTGACAAAGTGATGCAATAATTGAGTAAAATAGCATGCTTTTAATTAGAATGAAGATTAAAAAAAATGTTGAAAGATGTTTTTTCTGCTCACCAAGGCTTCATTTATTTGATGAAAAAATACAGTAAAAACACTATTATTGTGAAATATTATTACAATTTAAAACTCTTTAACTGTTTTCTATATGAACATAATTTAAAATGTAATTTATTCCTGTGATGAAAAGCTCAATTTTCAGCATCATTACCCCAGTCTTCATTGTCACATGATCCTTCAGAAATCATTCTAATAAGCTGATTTACTGCTCAAGAAACATTTATTATTATTATTATTCTGTAATTTTTTTTCGTATTCTTTGATAAATAAAAAGTTTAAAATAACAGCATTTATTTGAATTAGAATCTTTTGTAACTGTATAAATGTCTTTACTGTCACTTTTGATCAATGTAATCCATATTTGCTGAATAAAAGTATTAATTTCTTTCAAAATAAATAAATAAATAATTATCACGGTATAACGGTATGTTATGAAAGCTTTCTAATTTAAATAAATGCTGTTCTTTTTCAAATTAATGCAGCCCTGGTGAGCATATTTTAAGAACAATAAAATTCTTACTGATCCCAAACTTTTGAACAGCTGTGTATATTAAAATGTCATTTATTCCTCTGATGCAAAGCTGGGTTTTCAGATCCAGTTGTCAGTGTTAAATGATCCTTTAGAAATAATGTACTGCTCAAAAAAAAAAAAAAAAAAAAAATAATAATATATATATATATATATATATATATAATCGGTGTTGTAAACAGTTGTTCTGCTTCATATTTTTGTGGAAACTGTGATGCATTTTTTTCAGTATACTTTATTTAATAGAAAGTTCAAAACAACAGCATTTATTTAAAATTGAAATCTTTTGTTACATTATAAAAAAGTTTTTTTATGGTCACGTTTGCTAAATTTTATGCATCCTTGAATAAAATTATTAATTTCTTAAAAAAAAAAAATCTAACTGACCTTAAACTGTTAAATTGGAGTATAGACAAAGAAACATCAGTATGTTTGTATTTTTTCAGATACATTTTGTATTGATTCAAGATATATTTACTTAAAATCTTGTTTTCTGAAAAAAAAAAAAGTGTTTACCCTCAAAAAAAAAATCTGCCAGGGAGTTCAGAAAACTAAACTTAATTCCAAGGGGAAACAACATTATATTTCTTAACCCATTGACAGATTTTTTTTCTTCTTATTATTCTTCTTATTTTAAGCATGAATACTTCATTTTCATCATTTTTTTGTTTTAAAGCAGATAATTGTTTGCGGTGTACATGGCAAAAACAAGGTTGGTCACCTTTAGAACATTTGACACCTTAAAAAGCTATGTTGACACTCACTAGGTTTTGGTACAGAAACTGCACGTATTTACTACATTTTCACTATTCTGCTGATTACCTTTGGTTGCTAAGGTGATTATCTGTGGTTGCCAAAGGTGTTGCATTGTGCACCCAGTGAGATTTATCTGTTTTATGAAAAGCTTTAAATGTGCAGTGACATTTAGGACACAAAGGAATAATAAAATATGCATTCAGTATGTATTGGTCAGTCTGTGTATAAGTGTATACTGAGCTGAAATGAGAGTTGTCAGTGGACGTACAGACCATCTTAACACCTGATCAATACACTCTGTCGAAGTGCTAAATGTGTGAATGCATCTTTAAAAAGGTGACCTTAAACTGACCTTAAACTGGAAGAAGCCAATGGACAGAATCAGCTCTTCCTACACAAACACACAGATGAACTTACTCTGATTTGATGTGGGATTAATGTTCACTCACACGCCACCCTGTTATCACTCTCAGACTTATTTGTATTAAACGTCGCACTACCATTTACCTGTGAGATTAAATGAAATTGAAGTTTAACTGCCTGACTTCTTGTCTTGAATCATGGTGAGGCCACAAAGTCTTCTGGGAGCTGTCACATTTGATTCTAATGAGAGGTAAGGAGCTCTCCAAGAAAGGCCCTGTTCACCTTTTAATGTTGTATACATGCAGAAACTCACATTAGCAGTACCTGAATGTTCCACCTAATATCATCAGGTCAGGGTTCTGGTGAGCAACTGACTGGAGAAGCTGGAGGGAGAGTTTGAAAACAGTTTTAGAAAATGGAAAGAAGCAAAAAGGCAAATATGACAAGCAAATCCAAATGCTCATTTTATGCATGGTATTTCATCAAAATTGTTTAAAGAAGCATGAAACGGCAGTTGCGATAGGATCACACTGTGTCAAATCAACCAAATTTCAGAAAATTCACTGGTTCAAATTTTTGATTTTGTTCATATTTTGTCTTGTACAAATATAATCACAAATAGTGATGGAAGCCAAATTATTAAATGTCACTGATGTATATTTACTGAGTAATCCACTATTTTTGATTTTTAATTTTCACCTGAGATGTGGAGCCATTTTGCAGAGGTGTAACATGACTTTAGAAAGATGGCAGCACCATTTATTTTATTTTTATCACAGTTTATTAGTGAAATCTGTTGACTTTAGCAATCTTTGTTTCAATATGTCAACAGCAACAGTTCAAAAACCGCAAAACGCATTTCTTGTGTTCCCTTTGAAAGGGAACTCACATTGTGTCCCCTAGGGGTCACTATGGTGAAATGCCTCCAGCATTACCAGTTTCTGAAGCATGAGTCTAAACACAATGAGCTTGACATTGGCAGGCCTATGACGTCATCAGTTATGTCCCGCAGTACGTCGAGATTAAATCTGCCATGGAATTGCGAGAAGTTCGAGCTCCCTCGTAGCTGCCTTGATGAACATTTCTTGTTAGGACATAATCGTCCAGCTAGTACGAGCCTTCCCATTCTCCCAGATCTTCACCCTGAGGTGGAGAGATCTTGGTGAAAGCCACATTCAGCCCGCATCCAACTCACTCAGGTGAATTATGCTGTTGTTGATGGAATGCAGGAATATGGGTATGCGTTGAGGCCTCTGATCAAAGAGACACTGGCTAGCTTTCTCAGTGGGTGAAACATTTGCATTGAAGGCTCAGTCTCTGCCTACTAAACCGCTGCACGTCACCTCACACCTTAACAGCAGGGCATATGTGGCAACAAGTCAGGCCAGTGTGGCGCTGCACGCTAGGGCTGTGTTGCAGGCCTACTTGGCCGATCTACTGAAGGACCTGGATCAGGACCAGGGGGCTCCCCCCTGAGGTGGTAGAGGAGCTGAGCCGCTCCACAGATTCGGCTCTTCGTGCCACTAAGAAAACTGCGCCGCGATCAGTCGATATACAGTGGCCATGGTGGCTACAGAGAGACATGTCTAAGGTGAAAGAGAAATGATCCAAAATAAATGCGGCCAGTGTTTTAGGGTCCCAGAGGCAAATAACATCTGCCTCTTTGTCTTGTTAGGCACTTTGTGAAACTACTTGCCTGCTATGAGTTTTGCTAGGCCTCCTCTCGCTAGAAAAGAGTTGTCTTTATTGAAGCCTCCACTCCTCAGAGCTCCGCTGAGATGGCAATTGTGAGTTGAGCCTCATCGCCACTTATTGGGGTGTTGCTAGGTCTCCCCTGATTTACAGAGTCATTATGCTGAGTCCTCCGCTCCTTGAGCTCAGCTATGTATGATGGTAGGACTGTGAGCATCGACGGGCCTTGCTAGAGAGAGTTATTTTCTTGAGGCTTACGCTCCTTTGAGCTACGCTAGGTTAGTGATTACGGGTAGAATGCTTGATGAGCCTCCTTGCAAGTTATTCTGAGCGTGGAGTATTGTTGGGTCTCCTCTCAATTCAGAGAGGCCTCTGCTCCCAGAGCTCATCCAGGTATGCTGAGTTGCTCTCTGTAATCATTGTCCACTCGCTAGAGAGAGTCATATTTATTGAGGCCTCCGTTCCCTTGAGATTAGTGGCTAAGGTTTGCTAAGTTGGTAGGCTTTCTATGAGCCTCCTTGCCTCCTTTGAGCGTTGTCAGGCCTCCTCTCACTAGAGAGAGTTATATTTATTTAGGCTTCCCCTCCTTTAAGCTCTGCTTGGATAGCGATTGTGAGTTGTAGACTCACAGTGAGCCTGCTTGTAAGCTGTCCTGAGCGTGAAACACTCCCTTGGCCTCCCTATATATACCTCCACTCTTTGCGGTGGTCCTACACAAGTTCTAAGTTTTAGGCTCTCTGTGAGCCTCTTCGCACACTGGCCCGAATTTGAACGTAATTAGGCTTCCTCTCTCTAGAGTTTTCCTGTCGAGGCCTCTGTTTTTGAGAAGCTCCGGTCTATGATCATTGCTGGTGCACTTTAGGGATGAGGACACCACTCATCCCTTCAGCATGGCAGTGTGGGTATTCTGTTCCCCATAGCGACCCCTAGGGGACACAGCGCGAGTTCCGTTTCGAAGGAGAACATCTCAGGTTACGCATGTAACCATGGTTCTCTGAGAATAGGGAACGAGATGTTGCATCCCTTTGCCATGCTTCAGGCATTCCTGCGCATCTCCATCAGACAAAAAGTGGATGACATATTTCACAGGTGCCCTTATATACTCACGGTCGCACTGGTGATGACGTCATAGACTGCCGCCTGCCAATGTCAAGTTCATTGTAGTGTTTAGACTCATGCTTCAGACACTGGTAATGCTGGAGGCATTCCCCATAGTAACCCCTAGGGGTCTTTTTCCCTGTTCTCAGAGAACCATGGTTACATGCGTAACCTGAGACGTTTTTTGCATCAAGTTTGCATGCATGTAACTCATGAAGTATTAAAGATATCTTAATATCCTTTTAGATTCTTGTTATTTTGAAACTTTCCTTTTGGTATCTTCATTTTAAAGGCCCTTGATCATAAAATACCAGAGATATGGAGATCTTAATGCAGCTCCATGAGTAAATTGGTAAATTGTACACATTTTTAGCAGTCAAAAACTAAGTGTGGGTCACTTTGCACATAGCTTATACTTTTTTCTTTTAAATAGGAATATCTAAAGAACAAATAATGTTGAAACTATAAATGTATTCAGTGATCAAAAACCAAATGTGGTTCACTTTGCACACAGCTAACACTTATTGCATTTAAAGAGGAAAGTCTAGAAAAAAATACTAGAAGTGCTTTTTGCCATTTTTAAACTGTCAAAAATGTTGGTATATATTGAAACACTGATTGCTAAAGGCAACACATTTTACTAATAGACCTACCAATCTCTGTGCAAAAATAAAATAATGATGCTGCCATCTTTCTAAAATCATTTTTACACCCCTCTGATTTGTTGACATGGAATGACTCAATAGTCTTTTCTTTTCCTATTGTGATAGATATCCAAGTGAAACTGCTTCTTGATCAAGAACAAATGTGAGGTGGGAATTGATTTTGTCTATGGGAAATTGATTGGATGGTTGCTATTGGTGGATCTCATGTGAGTGACAGATTGTCCCGCCTTTGCACCAGTAAACACGTCATCTGAGAACAGCAGAGATTATGGCTTTTAACCCATTTGAGCGTTACGGTCCCACTTATGGCATTTTTATTTCTGTGCCCCTTGGGATTTAGTATGTTCAGTGACGTCACATAACTGCCAGATTCAAACTGTGCTTTCACGCTTTGGCTGATGCTGAACCAGAGATGGATGCACTCAGCGCTTGTCATACATGACAAATATGCTGTGTTTTCAACCACATAATGTTTATTTTAGGTTTCAGACATTTAAATGCACTTAAGCACTAGTAAAAACATTACATTTAGAGTTTGTAAAATACACACTGATGTCTATGGAAGCAGTAATAACAATCCATTCAAATATAATTTTCTGAGGTGTTTTAATCATATCAGACACAAAGAGCGGGGCTAAGTAACTATAAAGTTTACTTTATTCATCTCCCAGTTCACCGGCCACTTACATGTATTTCGGGAGAAACTGATGAATTCACGTTCTCTACATCTGTCAGACAGGACTCTCTGAAGAACTGCGGTGCAAACTAAGATGGCGGCGACCATCTCACGTTATAGATCGAGATCATTTATAAAGGATTTTAAACGACAAAACACACGAACTTACACATATTTGAGAATTGGAATATCAGATGGTTGATGACATGGTAAACAGGTTTGTGAATATTTTGAATAAAAAAAGTAAAAAATGAAATTAAATCGATAGATCTGTCATGCAGTGTTATTGTGGCTGCAGTGTGTCACATGAGAAGCATGACGCGTCGCCATGGAAACAAATTAATTAATGGAATCAATGACGTCATTAATGAACAAATATGAGGCTGTTCACACAGAATGCATGTTTCCGTTCTAATGCTCTACTTTTTCATTGTTTTTCTCTGTAAATACGCTCTAGACAGACGTATATATGACAGTTGTGCTCGTGTTTTGCGTCTTTTGCAGCGTTTCGTGCATGACTTGATGTTCTAAAAACACTGTGCTCAAGTTCAAGTTCAGCTTTTAAAAAACTCATCTCAAGACCTTGCGTTTTTTTTTTTTTTTCTATTCCACTGCCTGCGTTTAGCATTTTTGAAAGGAACATGTGTTCTGTGTGAACGACCTCGAGCTGAGACTGGAACTCGGGTTGCCTTGTGCATAGCTATGGCATATGACACAGAGCTGCCCATAGGCATATTGTTCCTACTTAAGTTTATTTTTATGAGTTTTGTCTTTGGGTAGTTATATTTCTCACAGATTTCTGCTCGTTCTAAATCAGATACAGATAAAGTAGCACAGTAAAGATTACATTTATATGAATGCATTAGTGAGATAGCGATGGCTGGCATCATCTCTCTACTAATAGTGCAGCTGTGCGTTTTAGTTACTGAGAAATATATGCTAGAACTTTTCAGTTTCTATGCTATTTTATTGATAAATCACAGAACTGTGTTGACAATAATGATTCTGTATGTATACAATCTATCTGCACGTGATCTGCGCGCTACTGTCTCTGTGTGCGTGTTAGTAGCGCAGTTTAGGACAGCGACTAACTTACCTGTACAATAAGATGTTTAAAATGTGCATTCCCCCAATTAATATTGAGCATCCAGATGGTATAATCCAGCATATCGTATGGAGCACTCTTGGAGTATGCATTTATTTGTTATAACTGTTGGACACGGAGCATAAAGGTAGACTTCAAAGATTACTTATTCTGTTGCGTCCTCTATAGGCCATGATCAGCAACTAGTCGACATCATGCTTAAAGCATCATGGGAGCCCCTGCCTACTGGTGGCTTTGGTCTGCCTTCAAAGAGATTTGGCTATGTTGCGAAGACAGTATTTTTTGGTTTTCTCCGTTTGTTTTTGTTTTTCACTGCAATGGCAATAAATAAATAAATAAATAAAACATATGGACTTTGAATAGTGACACCATAATTTCGATAGATATAATACTTTTTACAACTGCGTATGAAGACTCGTGAGCCGAAACCCTTTTATTTCTCTAAGCGGTAGACTAATCACAACAGATTGGGCCAACTGACCAATTAGAGCAGATTACACTTTTTGGAAGGCGGATTTTAAACAAACTGAAACTAAAACAGAGCATTTCAGGCAGAAGCTCAAAACAGGTGCAGCAATAATATACAGTAAGAGAAAATCATCCTCTCTTTCTCTCTCTGTCTCTCTCTCTCTCAGGAGCATGTGATCCGGGAGGAAGCTCGTAGTCTGAGCCCTCGACAATGTGCCGCCATGGATTTAGTGCTTCCCACCATCAAGGTATCAGCTTCTCTTTCTCTTCTTCTGCTCTGATTCTCCCATTTCAGGGGCCAATTGCAAAAATTTAGCTTAGAATAGTGTTACTAGTGTTTCTTTTTTAAATTAGTCACATAAAAACATAGCTTTGGTCTGATCAAAAATGAAAAGACCCGAATATCCCAACTGCTAGTTGGTCAGAATATTTTATGCAACTGACCCCAGTTTTTGTAGTTATGTTATGTACACAGACTGTTCACATACCAACTGCTAAATATTCCACACATGAAAATACTAGAACTGCCCAAAACTGCAGTATAATTAGTCTGAAAGCATTTTGTTCAGTGATTGTGTCCTTGATGTTTTCAGTTCCTCTCCAGGCCTCTGGAAGTCAGTGCGATTCTTATGGAAACTCAAGTGTATATGCACATTTTCAAGAAACTTAAACATACTCCTTTTTTCCCGAAATGCAGCAGGTTCAAGGGATGATGTGAAGTCCATTTTTCCACCTCTTAAATAGATTTTTCTTCAGTTTAAGCATGTGGAACAGAGTAAGATTAGATCTGGTTTAGATTAGATTAGATCTATTTGTCCTGCATCACATATACAAACACACACATGGTTAGAATGGTGTGTGTCTTTAGTTCTGGTGTATATGTGCATGTGAGCTGCAGAGACATTCATCATCAGAGATATTATTGATTCAGTTGTCTCCATGGAAACATGCACTCCTCCCTTATTGGATCAGTCATGGAGTGAGAATTATGCTCATTGGTATTCTGAGGACAGAAGCTAATTAGGGAAGTTCACAAAAGCCTTGAGTAAAATTTTGGCAATGAAACGGCTGCACACAGTGATGAGCTTAGGATTCTGTGCTTGAGGTGACAACAGTGAAGATATCTGAGGAGATTAATGAGAATAATAATTAATGTGTGTGGTAAGAAAAGATACACAGAGATAAAAAAGAGGGAGAGGTGAACAATCACAGTCACATGTCTTTGTCATCAACTGTCTTTTTAAATATGTATGAATCAATGCACAGCAAAACACATATTTTCCATTATCATTTTCCACTGAAATATCTAAACATCCTTAAGATACAGTAATAATAAAATGCTTTGCCTCCTCATTTCAGAAGACCACCACATGCCACTGCTCTCAAACACACAATAGAAAAAGCTCTATGAATAATGCAGCTAAAATAATGGGCCTCCAGAAGATCAAAAAAAAGTATGCATTTGAAATCCACTGCATTTCAAGTATTTTCAGACCGATATGATCAGTACATGAAAGCACATCTGTGCTCTTAATGAGCACATATAAACATGATACTTAATTTGTCCACAGAACAATCTGTTGCCCTGATGAGTTTCACCAAATCTTTTTCACTCTTTATTCTGTATTTTTACCAAAGCAATGCTCCCCCTTACCAATCAATACAGCCGACAAACTACATCAGCCATTCACCATCGGCTCAATTAGAGTCCAGCTCTCAGCCAGAGGCTGTCATCACAAGACAATAAGGGGCTGTTCACTGAATTTCATCACACAATATGTGAAATAATTGAGAAAGAGCCAACACACAGAGAGGATAGATAGACAGAGTCAGATAGACATAGACTGCATAATTTTTAAAATTTATATTTTTATTTTCTTATAAAAAGTAAAAAGTTACTTCTTATGCATGCATGATGCTTTACAAATGAAATATATAATTCTTTATTTATTTTTTAGTTTATTTTTTATTTTAATATATTTATTTTTACTAAGGTCAAAGTGAGGGAAAAACTAAACATTGAAAATGACACGTGCCCTTTCCACAGACCCGGCGCAATTGATTCCTCGGTGGAAATCTCATCTGTCTCAATCAAAGCAGACATGAAAACGTCACCGCTCCGTCCACACCGCTCCCTCTCTAATCGGCCCTTATGCTAATAGAATAATAAACTAGATCTGATCAAATGCCAGCCTTCCCCTCACACTAATGTCTAGTTGTGGCCGATATCTCCATGTGCCATTAATTGCCTGAAGCTCTGGACTCCTGTTTTAACACAGATCTGATAGTGTTCAGCTGATGGAGGTGACTGTGACAGATGCTGTATCAGTTTTATGTCTCAACGTAACTTCGAGATTAACTCATTTAACAGTGTGAAGGTATGAATATTAACTGAACTGCCTCCTGTAGCATCTGTGGTGATTTTCCGCTGAGAATCATTTACGATGTTCAAATTCATGTGTTTTGTTCTAATGAATGAATGATTTTTTGTGTGTGTCCATGTAGCATAACAGTATTTAAACAACAAGGCAAAGCATCTCTATAACATTTGCAGGTGTTGTAATTTAAGGGAGCATTTTTTAATAAAGGGTTTATCAGACATTCAAAAATATCCTCAAGTCAAATATACAGTTAAACAGTCAATGCTCAGAGAAGGGCTGAGAGTTTGCTCAGATCTATCATTATCTATCGATATCACTATCATTGCTCATAGTTATCTTCAGTGTTGGGGGGAGACACATTGCAAGTAGTCAAGCCAAGTCACCTTTATTTTTTCTAGCTTTTTATACAATGCAGATGGTTTCAAAGCAGCTTTTCACTGATCAACACCAAACCTTGGGAGAAACCAGGCTCACTCAGTTTTCCTTTGGTTAACGAATGCATATGGTTTAGGTTAGGTTTATGGTTAATTCCAGGCTGCGTCACAAGTCAGAAAACTGATTGTGCCTTGGCATCATTCAAAATATTTTCATCCAGTTCCTTCTGCTTAAAGATCGGATTCATCACGCCGATATGGAGACAAAGTGGGGCATCAGGGTCTGTGGAGAGGACTTGTCTGGTTCTCATGGTCTTTGCTGAGGATCTGTGCAGGTTGCTGTCATGTCGATGAGGTCTTCACAGGGGATTGTCTAGTTGACGTGGTCTCTGCTGACTTTCAGGGTTGTGTTGTGGTTACGTCTAGGTGCAGATCCACCATCTGATCTGGATGGGGGTTGGATCCGGCTGACTACAGTACCCTCAGGATAAGGATGAGACAGACAGACTTAAATTAGTGTAGATGCCATTCTTCTTACGATGTAACAAGTACATTGGATGTTGTGGGAAGTGTTCCCGATTCTGGTTGATCTACTTTATGCAGCTTAAGAATCTTTTCACGGATTTGAATTTATAGAAATGTGATAGTGTGTTGTGTGTACATGCTAGGTTAAAGAGATGCGTATTTAATCTACATTTAAACTGACAGTGTGTCTGCCTCCCGATGAAGACTGTTTCAAAGTTTAGGTGCTAAATAAGAAAATGATCGATTTTGATATTCAACGTATTATCAACTGATCTGAATTTTGAGACTGCATTAGACATGAAGGACTATAATGGTTACTGAGGGGCTAAATCATTTATGTGATGTTTAATAGGGAACCAATGCAGTGTTGATAGAACCGGGCTAATATGGTCATAATTCCTGGTTCTGGTAAGACCAGTTTATTAAGTGTGTCGGGCAACCTTCCAGTAGAACAATATTGTTATTGGTCCCATAACAAAAACCTCTGTTTTTTGTTGTTGTTGTTTTTTTTTTCCTTGAGAATTTAGTAGTAATGAGTAGTACCTCTCCATCAGAATTCAGTAGTACCTTGTACTGAGCCTTGCTGTTCTCCATACTGAATTTATATATAAGTATTATTGTTTTATTTTGGCCATCTTTTCAAAATATGCTATTACTTAGTGACGTTTGTTCTGTTGTTTTGTCACCAAAAATGAGTTGAAAAAGATGGAAAATGATATTAGTGATAAAGGGGGAAACCTTAGATTGGTTGCAATTAAAACAATATTCAAAAAAAAAATAAATATATATATATATATATATATATATATATATATAAAACCAGTATAAACCAGTTATAAACCATTGCTTTTGTTTCTACAATCAGCAATATTTCCATGCGGGTGGAAACGGTCTGAAGAAAACCTTCCTGGAAAAGAGCCCCGATCTCAAGTCCTTGAAATACACCCTCAGCCTTTACACTCAACCCACAGATGCCTTGATCAAGAAATATATATGCACCCAAACCTCTCAAGGTAAGACCATGTTTGTGTTCCCGGCAGACCTGATCATATATCTCCCTGTCAAGACTGGAGTGAGAAAGAGAGAGAGAGAGAGAGAGGTATGTGTGTGTGTGTGGGGGGGGGGGGGGGGGTGTTTCCATGCAGTGAGACAGGTATACCTGGATACCTTCAGAATGCAATTTTAGTAGCATGCATTGTGTATTACTGAAATACCCAGATGACCTGACACATCTATTAAAATATTCTCTGTGAAATCAGGCCAAGATGTCAATGCAGAAAGTTCCAAATTGGTCACTTATTAGGTTCCATTTCAGTTAGCATGCTACTTTAGAAGCAGTGTTATTTTAGTATTATTTATATATTATTATAGTATTTAATTATATTTCAATTAATATTGCAGCTCTTATTTTATATATATTTTCATGTTTGTTTTTGTTTTCTGTTTTTTTTATTCTAGTCATTTTGTAATGTGCTTTTGTCATTTTTTGTAGTTTTTTAATGTCTCTATTTAGCTTTAATTTATTTTTATTTTTCCAAATTTTTATGTTTTTTTGTTTTTCATGTTATAATTTTATTTCAGTTTGATTAGTTTTAGGGTCATTTAGGGTTGCTTATGTAGATGGTAAACAGCAAGGCAGCTCACTAGGTTTTGGAACTGAGCCACTGTATTCCACAGTGCGATTTGCATGATGTGACTTTCTATTTCCACTGTGAACAATGAACCAGAAGGAATGCTTCACTCTCTCTCTCTCTCTCTCTCTCTCTCTCTCTCTCTCTCTCTCTCTCTCTCTCTCTCTCTCTCTCTCTTAAATTGTCTTCCAACAGACAGTAAGTTTGGCAAACTATTTATTTTCCAACAAAAGAAATTTAAAATAGATTTAAACCTTTGATGTTCTTTTTTCCAAACATACTTTGCAGACATTCTTTACAACTTAAAATCACTTACTCTGCTCAGTTATATAGTTACTTAAATAAGCACAAGTCAACCTGCCATAGCCAACAAGACCACACAGGGAGATGCCAAAGGACTGCATACAGCGACTATATAGATCCATTCAGAACTATTAAACACACCAAAGTACAAATGAAAATTAAAAACATTCCAAATGTGTGAAAACTCAGCGATCTGAAGGCGGCTCGATGTCATCAGTGAACAGTTCCTCTGTCAGAACAAGCAATCATGTCTATGTTTGGAGCGCCTGATGCCGATGTGTACATAAACAACGTCGATCCTCACAAAGTCCTTCAAAACAAACTTCTCCGGTGACCATCCGTTATAAAACACTCACAGTAGTTCTTTATTTTTGACAACTACACTAAAATATTGAACTGTGTTTTAGCAGAAACATGATGTTATAGCAATTACTGAGTCGAGAGCTCATAATAACGGTGTTTTGTTTAGATTACTTTAATTTATCTTTTTTTAATTTAACATATTATTAATACAATTTATGTTTTTTATTAATATATTTGAATTAATTTTAAGTTATTTTATCAGTTAGCTGTATGCAGTAAAAAACAAACACAGTTTCACTTCCTGTCTCTTTGTGTGTGTTGCGGTGAGGATGTGTTTACTTCCCTATACACTGTTTATAATTCATCAAACTTTATGTTTGGAGTTATTCATCATTGCAGTTAGGGTAGTTTTTTTTTTTTTTTTTGTCTGAGCAGGTGATGGATATATCTGATGCTCTTTTGGTTCAGAAGGAGAATCTCTGGGGATTTTACACAGCAGACACGTCACATTGGGTCACGCTTACAAAAAATTACAATTTTTTTTAAAAAACTGGGTTAAAAACTTAATCTACCGGCATTACACAGCTAGACTAGCATAACTATCAACCCTGTTATTTATAGATATCTAGTAGTAAATGCCGTTGTGTGCGTCTTCCTAGGTATGTCATCTTGTATTTCAATGCAGTGATGATGTGAAAATGATGTGTAAACCAACTGAGAAATGTAAAGTAGCTTATTTTTATCATGATTGAGATGATGTGCTCATCTCCAGAAAATCAAAGTCTAACTCTATCTCGGTTATATGCAGAAATATCAACATGATTTAATAAGCACTTCCATTGTTTACTGTGACCTCCGACTCCTTCAATCTAGCTTTGGAAGTAATCAATTCGCTTTCCATGATTCGAGGAAAAACCTCCTGCAGTCCCCTCAGTTTCCTCGTGCTCCTTTCTGAACTATCGTTAAAATCCTTCCAGAGACAGGTTTGTTTTCTTTTTCTGTGAAAAGACCTGTGAAAATGTGTCCCGTGGGGTCTGGCGAGGTAAAAGACTGTGTCACTAGAGTTCAGAGTCAACGTGAACGATTCTGGACAGGATTTTTGTTTTGATTTGAAGTGATCATACAACATCATACATTATTATTACTATTATTAATAAAGTTTTTTCCATGAGGTCTATTGTAATAATACGATTTTAAAAAGCTGATTCACATTGTAAAAGATTCATAATTCAATGCAGAAAGTTCTGGAAATCTCAGAAGATCAATACAAATTAGATTCTTCATGATGTGAAGAATTAAAAAAAAAAGTCAGTACAACATTCTTAATATCAAAATGGAAGCTCATTTAATAAAATTCTGGTGATCACAACATTTTCATAGTTTACCATTTGTAGCCTTATTATAAAAGTCTTTTAAATTTCCCTGTCTAATCGTGGCCTGTAAAATAAATCCAGAGGCCCTTCAGGCATCTGCCAAAGAGACTCTTTATGAAACACAGTGTTTGTTACGAGGTCAGAGAGCAAATGAAAGCAGAGACGAGGTTAATCCAATCTTGATTGATTGTTGATGTCTGCCGTGGATGCTGTAGGTCATCTGTAGCCGTTCATTTAGCTGACACGTGTCATGTGTTCTTGAATTAGTTTGGGCAAACGTGGCCTTGACAGTTTCTCTGTTTGCTGCAAACCTTGAAGGGCAAATGCAAAGATACAGAACACACCAATTACCCGCTAAGTTATTCTCCCGTTCAGGATCAATCTGTCTGAATCTACTCCAGTAAGGATAGAGTTTATTTTTTTTAAATGTTTCTCTTTGTGAGCTTTGTTTAGGGGTGGTAGAAAAGCAACTTTATGCACAACTGCCAGCTTGCATGGAAAGTTCCTTGGGACTCCAGCAGCTTCAAGCTTCAGCTACTGCTCAACAGTGCAGCCCTTTTAATTCAATTAATTTGTTTGACTGAAACTTTCTTTAATATGCCTTTATCTGACCGAGTACTTCTGTGCTCTAAATCAATCACAACTCTTTTTACAGTTTGATAATCTTCAGTTTTTGCAAAATATTAGTTGTTTTCATGCGTTTTGCAAGACATTGCACCATTTCATGCTTTTCATCTTCAGAAAGATCTCTCTTCCTCCCCATATTGCATGAGAACTGTGACTTGCTTAATTATGTGGAACGGGTTAGTTCACCCAAAAACTCTGTCATTAATTACTCACTCTCATGTTCATCTTCGGAACACAAATTAAGATATTTTTGATGGAATCTGAGAGGTATATGACTCGTCCATAGACAAATTAAGATATTTTTGATGGAATCCGAGAGGTATATGACTCGTCCATAGACAGCAATTTTACCACCACTTTCAAGGTCCAGAAAGGTACTAAAGACATCATTAATAAAGCTGACATTTCTCGTTGCTTCATAACATTAAGGTTGAACCACTGCAGTCACTGTAACAATGTCTTTAGTACCTTTCTGGACCTTGAAAATGGTGGTTAAACTGCTGTCTATGGAGGAGACATATACCTCTTGGATTTCATCAAAAATATTTTAATTTGTGTTCCGAAGATGAACGAAAGTCTTATGGGTTTGGAACGACATGAGTGAGTAATTAATGACACGTAAGTAATTAAGGATAGAATTTTTCATGATAGAGTTTTCCATTTACCTAAGAAGACGTGGAAAACTACTGAACAAACCTGTCAGAGATTGATACTAGTTATCTAAAAAGATATAAGAAATAAAACAAGCAATTTCTTTGAAAAACTAAAATTTCAATGTTTATTGTGTTGAAATCCTACTGGTGTTTCACTTGCATAATAATTTGGAACAGTGTTGACAAAATATTCTTTATTTGTCCTAGCAGATAATGCTGTACAACATAATAATTGATCACTGAAATTTATGGTTTTGTTGTATATTTGATGGGTGGGTCAGTCTGTTACGCATGCTCTTATGTGACTCAAAACTGATTCCAGGTCAGTCCACGTCTGGATCCATTGGGGAGGTCGCCATCCAGGTGGACCTGATCTCACACCCCGGTACTGGAGAGCACAAAGTCAGCGTCAAAGGTAACACATGCACAGTGATTAATTCATGATTAAGAAACTCTGAGGCCTAAATTATTCGAATTAGCATGTTTCTCTTTGGCACAGACTCTGTATTCATTTAATCACTTTGTGTAATTTCACTGATAAAGCATTTGGATTGTGAGACTCTTGTCTAATGTGACATTTTGTTATTATGAATTTTATGTATGAATTTGAGGCACATCACAAAATGGACATTACAATATTTATAATAACTGTTTTTCCATGATTTATTGTACACATTACATTAAACTATAGTTTATTAATACGTAGGCTGTTTACTGTTGCTGCACAACTTTGCACATTAATATAAAAATGTCCTGGTAGGTCTCTTTTCCCTATCATTTCTTGTCTGCAGTTTCGCAAAAGCTTCCAATAATGCCCCATCTCATCAGATAATTATGTTTTATAACACAGTATCTGTTTTACAGAGCAGGTCTGTATGTTCCATGTTGGATTTTTTTTTTTTTTTTAGAGTGAGTCTAGACAAACCAATCCAGTCAATTTTTGTAAAAAACATTAGAGAGTTTAAAGTCGGCATGAATCAGATGTTGTGGTAGTCTTTACTTCCCTATTGTGTTGTATATCTGAAATAACTTCTGGAACAAGAACAAATGTAGGGCGGAACTTGAGTTTGATCATGAAGAATTGATTGGGTGGTTGTCATTTGCAATTAGTTGATCTCATGTGAGTGACAGGTTGTCCAACCCTCATCCAATGAATGTCATCAGAGAAGAGATGTTGCTGCAAGAGGGAGGGGAAGTTATTTTGATTAAAGATTATGAGGCACATGAATTAAAAAAATTATTTGCACAGATAAATCATTTATAATAAATACTGCAATGTTCCATTAAAAAAAATAAGAATTGTCAATTTTCATTTCTTGGTGACCTCAATGTCTTATTTGCCAGTGTAGTGTTTGATGATCTAACTCGAGACCATCCTCTTCTTCTGTGCAGTTGTGGGTGTGAACAATATCAACTGGCAGACCAATGCCATGTTTCGCCCCTTTGTGGAGATCAATGCCATCGGCCCACACCTGGCTGACAAGAAACGCAAGTTTAGCACCAAAACCAAGAATAACAACTGGTCTCCAAAATACAATGAAACATTCCAGTAGTGAGTATTCATTTCATACAAGAAATAGTTTTTTTTCATACAAGAATAGTTTTCTATAGTTTATACTCATAACACAAATATTTCAAAATTGTTTATGGAGATACCATGGTAATATCTTTATACATATATATATATATATATATATATATATATATATTCTGTGAAAAAATATGGTATAAGCGCTGCCATTGTTCAGTATCACATACAGTACTTTTCAAAAGTTTTGGGTCAGTAAGATTTTTTAAATATTTTTAAAAGAAGTCTCTTATGCTCAAGGGTGCATTTATTTGATCAAAAATACAGTAAAACGGTAATATTGTGAAATATTATTACAATTTAAAGTAACTGTTTTCTATTTGAATATAGTTTCAAATGTAATTTATTCCTGTGAAGCAAAACTGAATTTTCAGCATCATTACTCCAGTCTTCAGTGTCACATGATCCTTCAGAAATCGTTCTAATATGCAGATTTTGCTTCTCAAGTAATATTTCTTATTATTCAAGGGGGGTCTTAATGGTGTTCTGCACAAAAGGCTCAAATGACAGGCTGGCATCAAAGATGACTCCAAGATTTTTATTTCGCTTTGTAAATCCAAGGAAACACTATCAACAGCAAAAGCAATTCAGCCAGCATTACGCAGTTGATGAGGAGAGCCAAGGAGCATAACTTTAGTTTTAGAACTATTTAAACAGAAATAAATAGACATCCATATCTCAACCTCAGAAATTCAGTCCACACATCCACATATTGAGCATAAATGATCCTGATAAATTAGGGCCGTATTATATTTGAAAAATCTGACATTGCAATAATTTTTTTCTGCAATATACTGTATATTGCGTTATGAAAACGGTTTCAACAGAGAAGTTGACTAGATCTATTTGGAAAGAATTAATCCTTGAATAATTAGGGTGATATTGTGGGGGAGTGAATCTGCAAAGAAAATAATAAACAAATTACAAGCACAGATAAATATAGTAGAACAAATATACAAATGAAATAAACAGTATTTACAGTAGTCTAACAATATTAAGGTGCAGAAATTAAATAATCAAATGTAAAATAACACTGCATAGTCTTCTCTGTATTAAATATAATTAATCTTTTTAGAAAAGTGATTTTCTCTTTGTATTTTATTGATTGATTAACATTAATTACACAGACAGCTGCAGGAATATTAGGCTGCTTTAAGACTGAATGGACAGATCCAGTATAATGATACGCATCTATTTTCATTCTCCATTATTTACGTTCATGTAAGCCATAAGCGACTGGGTTGACAAGGATACAGGCATTTTGCATGTGTGTTCATTCAACCACAAAAAGACATGAAAGTGAACAGAATTCGGTGTTCACATGCTGTCTGTGTGGCTCTGTGTGCGTGCACAAAAAACAGCAGGTGAGTAAGGATGTGACGTGAGAAAATTTTCCCACCGGTTAATCAGCATGTGACAACAGCGGGGGGTGGGGCCTCCACCTCTTTTTTTTTTTTTTTTTTAATTGCTTATGAATGTCGGTGTGGCCATGGGCATTTTACTTTCACTTTCAAATTTCAATTTGAAAATCTTTATGTTCATTTAAGAATTGATTTAAGACTGGTCTTATGAGGACACTCGACAAAACCGACATTTTGGCATAATTTGTGTATGTTATGGTTTGTTCAAGTGCGGAAGAGAACTCAAAACTAATTCCATTCAAAAAGTGAAACTTGTATATTATATTCATTTATTATACACAGACTGATATATTTCAAATGTTTATTTCTTTTACTTTTGATGATTATAACTAACTTTTTGAATGGCATTTGTGAAATAAATGAACTTTTTGATGATATTCTAATTATATGACCAGCACCTGTATACGTATAGTTTGTCAATCATGTTTCCAGTGAAGCTGAACTGAAGTCCGCATTCACTTCACAAGGACCGACTGTCATGCACAGAATACATGCGTTCATGCGGGCTACAAATAGATCAAATCACTCTGCTGGATTTGAATAAATCTGCAAGGTCTGTGAAATTAAATGTTAATTAGATATTCAGAGATTTGTTTTAATGATATAGATGTGTATTTGCTGAATGTTGACGGTAAATGAGAAAGTATCCTTTAGTTTGCCTTTCTGTAACTAATAATATAAAAGCAAACATATACTTTCTCACATACCGTTTACTTTCTTTGTTCAACACTGTTTTATAGCGTTGTTGTTGGTCAGGCAAAATAAACCAAACATTTTCAGTCCATTCACATTTGAATCGTCTATTTTCCATGTCCACTTTTCTTTTCTTCACACTTGCCTTGTTGTCGCTGGCAGACTAACTGTGTGTCCACTGGCACGGGGTGAGATGAGTAGCGCAAGCATTTACAATGCACAGTGATTATGCAATGTAAGCAACAACGCTGCGTTTGAATTCTCGTGACAGAGACGTGCTGGTATACATTACCTTGACAACACTATCTGAAATTAGAGCGGGCCAAACATTTTTATCTCGTGGGCTGCCTATTGAGGAACCCCGACTTACGTACTTCACCTTTAACATTCTTGTGGAAACCATGATACTTTTTTATGAATAGAAAGCTCAAAAGATCAGCATTTATTTGAAATAGAAATCTTTGTTGGGATTATAAATGTTTTTACTGTCACTTTTGATCATTTTAGTGTGTCCTTGCTGAATAGAAATACTAATTTCTTTCTTACTGACCATAACATTTTGAACAGTAGCACATATTAAAGTACCATGGTATTACTTTCTGATACCCTCACAGAACCAATTTTAAGAGCTTGATGTCAATTCCACAGGTTTATATTACTGAAAATGACATCCCAGCTACTTGAAAGTGGACAAAGCCATGGTTTGAAAGAAAGAAATGAATCATACTTTTGAAGATGACATAAGACTCAGTAGTCTAATTGGGCGCGTTTGCTGCAGTCCAAATCACATCCGATTGTTCCTGGCGCCCCTCACAGCACTGATCTGGTTTCACACTCAACTTGATTCTATATCGAACCCCGGTGTATTTGCATTCATCTTACGTCATCCAAAATGTACAATGTGCATGATAGAAAACAGAATGCTGATTTGTGATTTTTATTCATTTGGTGCTATTATGCGCAGCAGAGTGAATGGCACTTGGGGTTACTGTATGCGCATTGCATGAAGGTTAGTTTCTGCTGCTTGCAAATGGTCTCTTTTGAGGAGAAGGTGGATTGCAAGCCATTCATTTGCCATTCTGATTGCACACACTATGCGTAATTACACTGCATCCTCGCTCTCTCTCGTATCCAAGGTAAATCATCACCACTGTCATTTCCTACATGTTGAGTGATGTCGTAATCAGCTAAAATGTATGCGGAGGTTGCTTTACTTCCTGAACAAATGTGCATCAAGTCCAAGTTGCTTTCACATTCACACGAATCGCGCCCAAAGTGTAACCAAACTCAGACCACCTCCTGCAGGTAGTCTCAGGCTGCACTGCAAGTCTAAATGCACAGATCTGATCTTTTGACCATATCCAATTTTTTTGGCCAGTGTGTTTACATTCACTTTAGATGCGACTGGTATCTGTGTTTACATTAATTCCCACCCAAAATTATTGTCATTGATAGCTTTACATGCACATGGTAGACCCTTGGGTTTTGAATGGCCGTGCTATTAAAATTATTCATATATTTCATGTTGGGTGGTTATGACTACCTGCCAGAATGGACACGGTAACAGCTGTCAGTGTCCTGCATGTTTTGCAGTGCAAAATTCGACTGAACGAATATAGACTGGACGTTAGATCTAGAATAGAGAGAGAGAGAAGTCTATAGCCAGTGAAGCTTTTGGTTTATTTAAAAAAATTAATTAATAAATAACACGGCGGTCTCTTTTAAATTAACCGGGCAGAGGTTGAAATTCAGCTGCTCAATATATACGCGCAATTTCTTTCAAGAAAAGAATAGATAAAGTTCCCAACTCAAAAATAAAGCGAATTTTTTTGTGTGAGTGCATGCAGGCATGTCTGCTTCATTATACAACATTAAAGCTTCCTTTCCGTGAGCAAACATGTTCCCCTGGCCTTGTGGTAGCTTGGAATTCCAAGCAGAATCAGATAGACGTATCAGTGTTTAGACGTAGGTCACATGTCCAGATATCGGATATGTATCTGATTTAAAACCACATTTGGAAGAGCTTCAGATCGGATGCAGAAAAATTGGATCTTGTGCGGATCAAGTGTTAGTTCACCCAAAAATTAAATTTCTGTCATGAATTACTCACCCTCATGTCACCCCAAATCTGTAACCTTTGTTCATTTTTGGAACACAAATTAAGATATTTTTGATGAGGGAGTTAGTTCCAAGGGATGTAACCCTTTAATGCGAACAGTGTCCTGTTTCAAACGAAACTTCCATTGTGAAAGCACCCTAATAAAAGCTGTTGTATTTTATATGGAGCTCATGGAACACCAAAATACTTTTCACTTTATCTTGGTTACTCTGCTGTTATTGGACCCTTTGGCTTGTGAAATAAATGAATCATGTCTGACTGTAAATATAGCATTATACATCAGCAATTGTCTTGTATACTTCCTGGTTTTTCACCGGTGGCATTGACTTATCGGCTTTCACCTGCACAAATGCACTTGAACAACAGCACTGAAATCAACCGTCCACATGAAGATTTACATCTGACAGTCTCATTTTAGGCCTAAAAGACCCTTGTGGAAGAAACGATAATTAATTAAGAAAGGCTTTCCTGAACAGTTGACTCAACAAAAAGACCTGTGTTTGGTGTATCAATGGCATTCAAAGCCGAGTAAAATATGATGGAACCCCGGCACGAACTCAGACAAGCTGAATTAACCTCTCACTTAGAGCGCACATAAAAAACCATCAAATCAAAGACCACCTTTGGATATTAAGGGCCTTTTAGCTTAATGGAGTCTTAAGCCATTTTTGTGTGGAATCATAAAAGAGCTCCTGTGTGGCGCTTTTCACTCTGTCGATGTGATTTCTGTATCTGATAGACAGTGGTGTAAAAAGTACTTGAAAGCTATACTTGAGTAAAAGTATAGATATCTTACCAGAAAATGACTTTGGTAAAAGTTAAAGTCACTGTTTAGAATATTACTTGAGTAAAAGTTTTAAAATATGTGATATTTTTTGTACGTAAGTATGAAAAGTATTTTTTTGATATTAAACAAACTTAAGTACTGAAAGTAAAAGTACAAGTAAATACAAAAGGAGCAGAAAATATTATTAAAAATTGTTCTATACACTGTTTGAGATTTCTTACATTTTGTTTGCTTTGAATTTTGAAAAAATGGCAAAATTTTTTAAGTTTGTAAGTTTTAAATATAAAAAATTCTAATATATTAATTATACCTTGATCATTCATGTTAATTCATAGTGCATTATAATTAATGTAAGAGGCACCTTTAAAATGTTAAAATTTAAATGTTGAAATTAACAATGAACTACACTTTTATTAACATTAAAATGTTACAAATGGACTCTTATTGTAAAGTGTTACTATTTCATATAAATTCAAACAATCGTGCTTAAAAATGGCCATCTATACACACAAAGGCATATTATATGTATTCTTTCACTCATTATTTGCTTCTATTTTAGAACGCTTGATGATTATCTAATCAAAATATGTGTTAAAGTGCGGATAAAAAAAGAACTGAAATCAAATGCATCTCTTTGCTTAGATTTGCTTAGATTTGTTATCTTTCTGTCGGCTGCATGATTAGGATATAATTTAAATATGCAACTTCGCTGGATAACGAATGAATAAAATCGAAAAAATGGATATAAACTAATGCAAATAGATGGTAACAATTGCTACATTAAACAGTTGGTGTTTTTGTCATATTGTTTTAACCGCTTGAGGTAACGTTACTACTAATGTTAGGATCCTCTCAGCCTTGACGGCAAACATACTGCTGTTCTCCACTAATGCAGCATCTAGTCAACAAACTAATTACTTTAGTGATATATACTGTAGTGTACTGTATAACATACCGCTTTGTTGTCTATGCTTTAAATCTGTTTTTTGAAGTGTCCAGTTCTGTGCAGCGCGCAGCCTCACGTCACGTGTCAAAAAACTCTAGGAGGCGTCAGTGATAGTTTTAATTTCCCCACTAGAGGTCGCTCTTGTTCTGCATTCTTCTCAGCTGCTCCAGCAACTGACGCAACCCGGAAAATGAGATCAACCGTGGTTGTGCAGCACTTGATTGCACATGCTTGCTTACAGTCTGTGTTCTTCCTTTTTTATTTTGTAGTAAGTAACAAAAATGCTTTTGGGAAATGTACCGGAGTAAAAGTATACATTGTATTTAGGAAATGTAGTGGAGTAAAAGTAAAATCTGACAGAAAAATAAATACTCAGGTAAGTACAGATTCTTCCAAAAAATACGCAAGTACAGTAACGAAGTATTGTACAATGTACAATAATATACAGTAGCTTTTGAAACTGTTATGACTGCAGGAAAGCTATGACCAGGAAGCTATAAAGCACACCCAGACCAAACAATGTCAGCTTCTGATATGCCGAAGAAAGTCGATCACAGGCATGCCGGAAGTATGGAGGGCGACGCAGCGTCTTGTTCCCTCTTCAGGGAACTGAGGTTACAGTCGTAACCGAGACGTTCCGTTTCAAGGGATCTTGCGCTCCGTCGAGATTTTGACGCTTTGGGAACGACTATACCCACGCAGCCATACTGACCAGTGCCTGTCTTGTGTGAATTCAGGCGAGCACACCTAAGAAAAACAACTGGGACCCAGGAGTGAAACCCAAAACTAGGTTGTAAACCTGACAAATGTGTGCAGAAAGAACCAGCCCACCGCATCACAGATCTCTTGTAGGGACACCCCTATTAACAACTGCTTTGAAACTTTGAATCATCAAGAATAAACAAATATTCTCTGAAAACATTGGACATTATGCAATATTTTCAGTATTACGTAAAACAGTTAGTACTTTAATGTACAATTAAACTTCAAGACTTTCATTTTCTCTCGCGTTTGATCTCTCGCGCTTCTAAAAGCTTATGTCGAAAGTAGTAGCAGCAGATAAAATTCAAAAAGAAAACTAATATCTTTATATCACTAAAATGAAATAGGAAGCCATTACAGTCCATCACATCCGCACATGTTAAGATGTCAACACAACACTGACATGACTTCACTTCCAGGTCGCGGAAGCTGCCAATCAGAAACTCAGTAGCCAATAAGAACACACCACTGCTAGCCCTGCCCCCACGAGAGGCTTGTGCCAGAACGACAAACGAAAGCTCTGGGATCGTAAACAAAAACTTCAGAAGCATAAATGAATACTCTGGAAATGCATCTGTAAGTACAGATCAGCGAACAAAAACAATTGGCAAAACATGCAGTGTATTAAAACGAAGTCAAACATTTTGCTTGCAATTTTTTTTTTCAGTTTCAAAGACATTTTATTCCATTTCAAATAATTTTTTCGTTAGTTTCTTAAAAGGTTATGTTTGTTTATTTTGGCACAATTCTGATTCCATAATGGAGTAGATGGAGTCCATCAACACCCCCAATGTTTGCACAGTCCTATATAGGAATGGGTATCATTAAGGTTTTACTAACGGTATACTACTCTTACCGGTTCGGCTTATCGAGCTGTTACTACGGTACTCTTATCAGTTCTTTTTGTTTTATATATATATATATTCTTTATATTCTGAAATTTAAAATACATATCTATACCAAAACAAACAACATTGTTTGAACAAAAAAGGAATATTAAACATCTATTTGTAAATGCACCAATGTGCAGGATTTTTTTGTTTTTTTTGTTTTATAAATATTAGATAAGATACAATAAGATCAAGAACAAAGAAACAAAGTATAAACAAATGGCCAAATAAATACAATAGATATAAAGTAAAACAAAGATTCAAATGAAATAAACAGTGCTTTAATTTAAGGAAGGTCTACTATCATTACTGTTCAGGTAAGTAGATATAGCCTACAAAAGAAATCTAATAAAGTAATCAAATATAAAATAACTCTGTATAGTTTTCACTGTATAAATTGATATGCATTGTTGTATTGTTGTTAAATGTTAAAATGTTAAAAATAAAATGTTATTAATTCAAGAGCTGTGGGTAATTTTCACTTTTTCTCTATTACCGACAGCAGAACCGGTAATGTCAGAGCTTATCGCAGACTACTGCAGTCTTTCTACTACTGTATAATTGTGAAAACACAGAAAACCCGGAAATTCTGTCCATGGCGGTGAAAGAGTTAGCCTGTCTGTAGCACTTTACAAACCATGGGACGAGATGAATTGTAATCAACAGCATGTCAGGCAGCTTACACCTGGAATGTGTCCTTAATATATTAATGTGTATTAATATAAATTATGTTCTTGTACCTTCTCCGTCCAGTGTGCTGAGTAACGAACATGGCCCGGAGGCCTACGAGCTTCACATCTCTGTGAAGGACTACTGTTTTGCCCGAGAAGACCGAATCATCGGTATGACGGTCCTGCAGCTCAGAGAACTGGCCGAAAAGGGCAGCCTGAATGCCTGTTATCCACTCGCCAGGAGTGTAACGATGGACGAAACCGGTCTGACCATCATGAGAATACTCTCACAAAGGACCAACGACGAAGTGGCCAAAGAGTTCGTACGTCTCAAATCAGACACGCGGTCAGCCGAGGAAGTATCGTAAAGAACCGGTGGGGAGAAAAAAAAGAGCGGGAGGGATATCGCAACGCAAGACGGTTGTGTTTGTTTTTGTGCATGTGTGTAAAACATCTGTTGGAATGTTCATTTTAAACTACAAGTACGTACAAAAGTGTTTACCTACCGTATGCTCTCTATCAAATATTATATTCTACAAAGTTATGTTCAAGAGATGTTGAATACAGTTTTGTATGACGATTAGTCTTTTTTGAACAGATACTGTATTTGTTCAGATAAAGTGCCAAACCTGATGTTAAAAAAAATAACAAACGCATAATGAATTATTGGTGAAGTTGGTATCTTTCTAAATTTGCTCGATTCTTTTGTCCGGTGTATATCATCCTCTCTTTCAGTGTGTAGCGGTTTTGTTCGTCTTTTCATTTTCACACCATTTTTTGTTGGTACGTTTGTTTGGTTTTTGCATTTTGGTAACACACCCTTCCTCACTCAGCACTGGTGGTGCATGTCTTGTTTTCTTGGTGACGTCTCTCCCATGTGTTCGCAGTGACTGTGGGCGTCGGCTCGGACCCTCTCCCCTACAACGTTTTGTATTTTGAGCCGACTTTAAAAAGAGACCATTTTTTAAAATGGCGATGACTGCTATGAATCTCTTCATACGTGTTTGTAATTTTATAGTCGTTGACAACAATGAAAACCACCTTGAGTGCTGCCGGTCCAGGCAGGAGGGGTGGGGATGTTATTTTTGTTTGTTTCGTAGGTTTAGTTCCTTTACGTTTCCTTTTTTTTTACCATAGGCTTTCTGCCTTTCTGAATTATCACTGTGAACATGGGCTCTGAAAGGCAAGCTTACATCACATTTGTTGACTGTTTGATATCATCTTTTTATTTTTTGAAACAACTTTGATTCTAAAAAAAAAAAAAAAGGAAGAAAAACTGCCAAAGTAACATGAAAATATTCATACAAAAGCAATCCATGATCTGTATGAAAATCAGTATATACTATGTACACGTGCTACATATTGTACATGAATCATGTTTCTAGTATTGCTGAATCATATCTGATTGTTTATGGGCCGGGTTCTTCAGGATCTTCAGTTTTTCAGGATGATTTCTGTGAAGTTGTTTTATCTGGTATGAACGTGGTAAATGTTGCTTTACAAGAAGAGTCATATTGATCGCCGTCATCTCATTTATTTTTGTTTACAGAGGAAAAAGTTTAACATTTGGTATTTATGCAACATTCCTATGTATTGCACTGATGGCAAATTGTATGTCATGTAAATATATTTAGTGAGAAATTGTAATTAAGGTCTCATTGTTTTACATTTTTAAGGAAAGCAGCTTTTTCAACTCACTCATTTAATAGCATTATGGTTTATTATTGAACATTCAGGGTTAACAGATGAAGTTATGGGGTGAATTTCACCCCATGTTTAGGTCATCCCAAGTTTAAAGGTACACTATGTAACTTTTTTCTGTTTCAAATTAACAAAATTTAAGTCAATACATCATTAATCCTTCCTCCAAAAATGCGTTTTGTCTTACCCTGATTTATTATGATAATCCTATTTAAGTGTTTATATTTTAGATTTGTCAGGATGTTGTTCACAGGAATTTGTGTACATACGTCACTCACTGTACGTGTCTCGTCATATTCATAAATAGAGAAGTTGCATAACATTCACCTTAAAATACAATTGCTCACACTGAGTTGTTCTCACTATTTTTGATATTTCTAAAAACTGCTCCTCGATATGAGTCCCTCGTCATCTGAATGACCATAATCGACTCTAAACAATATTTTTGGTTACACAACAACAGCAGATTTCATCACAGTATGTGGTAATGCGCTGAGAATTTTGAGACGGCAGGAGGGAAATTACACCTGCACATTTACATTCAAAACAATCCTCATCGCTCAGCATATGGTAAGAGACGATAGATATGAATATGTAGATTCTGCATTAGTCTTGCTGAAATCACCGCCATATTGGAAAGGTCAAACTCAAGCACGGAACCTGACAGATGTGGTGCGCACTTCTGACAGCAAGTCTGTTCCGAACATTTGGTTCCTCATAAACATCAGACCATTCGGTTTAATGCAGATTTTGTAAAATGAAAGAGAAATTGGTAAAACGCTTTCGTAATGACAATGATTATCAGCGAACTACAGGATTTAAGGCTTAAAGATTTTTGATTTTGCAATGGTGTGTGTGTGTATGTGTATGTATATATATATATATATATATATATATATATATATATATATATATACACACACACATATTGAAGAAGTATTCTCCTTCAGGGGACCCCAGTAAGTTTTAAAATTCTTTAATTTGAGTTAAATTAACAATCTTAAATTGGGCTAAAGGCTGTTAAAACACTTAAAAAATATATACATTTATATACAAAATATACATTTTTAGCTTGGTCCATTTACAGAACACCACTTTCAACTAAAGACAAACTTTTTATCCATTTTGGCCATTGATTTACATGACAGAGAATGGGTGTAAACTACAAAAGCACAAATTTAGGAAAAACTATGATGCGCATGCGTATTACGTGTTCAGTCTATATACAAAGTGACATCATCAACTACTGGCCTGGCATGTATAATGCAGCATTTTTGGTCATTTTCGCGGATCCATATGTTGTGATCTGTACGTGAGAAATGCAAAGAAAAAACTTTCCAATTTTTAGTACATGGTTGTCGTGTAAACGTACCCTCGGATAAAGAAGGACAAAGTGTGGAGCCAAAAAGGTTGAGAACCACTGCTCTACAATGCGATTTAATCTTAAAAGCAGTTTTAAATTTATTTTATAAATTGCATTATTATAGATTGATGATAAAATTTACCAGCAACAAACATTAAAAAAGTATATAATGATAATGGAGCCAGCTATGCAGGTGCTGGTCATATAATTAGAATATCATCAAAAAGTTGATTTATTTCACTGATTCCATTCAAAAAGTGAAACTTATATATTATATAGTGTATGTATATTATATTCATTCATTACACACAGACTGATATATTTCAAATGTTTATTTCTTTTAATTTTGATGATTAAAACTGACAACTAAGGAAAATCCCAAATTCAGTATCTCAGAAAATTAGAATATTGTGAAAAGGTTCAATATTGAAGACACCTGGTGCCACACTCTAATCAGCTAATTAACTCAAAACACCTGCAAAGGCCTTTAAATGGTCTCTCAGTCTAGTTCTGTACTGTAGGCTACACAATCATGGGGAAGACTGCTGACTTGACAGTTGTCCATTAGATGACCATTGACACCTTTCACAAGGAGGACAAGACACAAAAGGTCATTGCAAAAGAGGCTGGCTGTTCACAGAGCTTTGTGTCCAAGCACATTAACAGAGAGGCAAAGGGAAGGAAAAGATGTGGTAGAAAAAAAAGTGTACAAGCAATAGGGATAACCGCACTCTGGAGAGGATTGTGAAACAAAACCCATTCAAAAATGTGGGGGAGATTCACAAAGAGTGGACTGCAGCTGGAGTCAGTGCTTCAAGAACCACTACGCACAGACATATGCAAGACATGGGTTTCAGTTGTCGCATTCCTTGTGTCAAGCCACTCTTGAACAACATACAGCATCAGAAGCGTCTTGCCTGGGCTAAAGACAAAAAGGACTGGACTGCTGCTGAATGGTCCAAAGTTGTTCTCTGATGAAAGTAAATTTTGCATTTCCTTTGGAAATCAGGGTCCCAGAGTCTGGAGGAAAAGAGGAGAGGCACACAATCCACGTTGCTTGAGGTCCAGTGTAAAGTTTCCACAATCAGTGATAATTTGGGGTGCCATGTCATCTGCTGGTGTTGGTCCACTGTGTTTTCTGAGGTCCAAGGTCAACACAGCCGTATACCAGGAAGTTTTAGAGCACTTCATGCTTCCTGCTGCTGACCAACTTTATGGAGATGCAGATTTCATTTTCCAGCAGGACTTGGCACCTGCACACAGTGCCAAAGCAACCAGTACCTGATTTAAGGACCATGGTATCCCTGTTCTTAATTGGCCAGCAAACTCGCCTGACCTTAACCCCATAGATTTTCTTGTATTGTGAAGAGGAAGATGCGATATGCCAGAACCAACAATGCAGAAGAGCTGAAGGCCACTATCAGAGCAACCTGGGCTCTCATAACACCTGAGCAGTGCCACAGGTGGACTCCATGCCACTCCGCATTGCTGCAGTAATTAAGGCAAAAGGAGCCCTAACTAAGTATTGAGTGCTGTAGATGCTCATACTTTTCATGTTCATACTTTTCTGCTGGCCAAGATTTCTAAAAATCCTTTCTTTGTATTGGTCTTAAGAAATATTCCAATTTTCTGAGATACTGAATTTGGGATTTTCCTTAGTTGTCAGTTATAATCATATAATTTGATGATATTCTAAGTATATGACCAGCACCTGTATGATGTACATCATAAACATGAAATGCTGACTTTTCCAAGATGTCAGTGATGTTGATGTATCCACTGAAAATTAGCCAAATACAGCATCCATCTATCAATGGTTTAGATACCTCAAATCCAGCTCCAGACATCTGAAGTTCTTGAGCTCATGTTATGGCAAGACAATTAAGTGTGTTGTATATTTTTTTATCAGAGTGTGTAAGACATTTCATAAAAAGTAAACGTTTATGAATAGTTCATTAAAATGGGCCACAGTTTTGCCTTCATATTTATACACTCTTAGAAAAAAAAATCTGCAAAAAAAAAAATGGGCAATTTATTTGAAGTACTGGCAATTTTCTAACAGGACATTATGCATTAAGTACAGTCGTGGCCAAAGGTTTTGAGAATTACATAAATATTAGTTTTCACAAAGTTTGCTGCTAAACTGCTTTTAGATCTTTGTTTCAGTTGTTTCTGTGATGTACTGAAATATAATTACAAGCACTTCATACGTTTCAAAGGCTTTTATCGACAATTACATGACATTTATGCAAAGAGTCAGTATTTGCAGTGTTGGCCGTTCTTTTTCAGGACCTCTGCAATTCGACTGGGCATGCTCTCAATCAACTTCTGGGCCAAATCCTGACTGATAGCAACCCATTCTTTCATAATCACTTCTTGGAGTTTGTCAGAATTAGTGGGTTTTTGTTTGTCCACCCGCCTCTTGAGGATTGACCACAAGTTCTCAATGGGATTAAGATCTGGGGAGTTTCCAGGCCATGGACCCAAAATTTCAATGTTCTGGTCCCCGAGCCACTTAGTTATCACTTTTACCTTATGGTGCTCCATTGTGCTGGAAAATGCATTGTTCTTCACCAAACTGTTGTTGGATTGTTGGAAGAAGTTGCTGTTGGAGGTTGTTTTGGTACCATTCTTTATTCATGGCTGTGTTTTTGGGCAGAATTGTGAGTGAGCCCACTCCCTTGGATGAGAAGCAACCCCACACATGAATGGTCTCAGGATGCTTTACTGTTGGCATGACACAGGACTGATGGTAGCGCTCACCTTTTCTTCTCCTGACAAGCCTTTTTCCAGATGCCCCAAACAATCGGAAAGGGGCTTCATCGGAGAATATGACTTTGCCCCAGTCCTCAGCAGTCCATTCACGATACTTTCTTCAGAAGATCAATCTGTCCCTGATGTTTTTTTTGGAGAGAAGTGGCTTCTTTGCTGCCCTTCTTGACACCAGGCCATCTTCCAAAAGTCTTCGCCTCACTGTGCGTGCAGATGCGCTCACACCTGCCTGCTGCCATTCCTGAGCAAGCTCTGCACTGGTGGCACTCCGATCCCGCAGCTGAATCCTCTTTTGGAGACGATCCTGGCACTTGCTGGACTTTCTTGGACGCCTGAAGCCTTCTTTACAAGAATTGAACCTCTTTCCTTGAAGTTGCTGATGATCCTATAAATTGTTGATTTAGGTGCAATCTTAGTAGCCACAATATCCTTGCCTGTGAAGCCATTTTTATGCAACGCAATGATGGCTGCACGCGTTTCTTTGCAGGTCACCATGGTTAACAATGGAAGAACAATGATTTCAAGCATCACCCTCCTTTTAACATGTCAAGTCTGCCATTCTAACCCAATCAGCCTGACATAATGATCTCCAGCCTTGTGCTCGTCAACATTCTCACCTGAGTTAACAAGACGATTACTGAAATGATCTCAGCAGGTCCTTTAATGACAGCAATGAAATGCAGTGGAAAGGTTTTTTTGGGATTAAGTTAATTTTCATGGCAAAGAAGGATTATGCAATTCATCTGATCACTCTTCATAACATTCTGGAGTATATGCAAATTGCTATTATAAAAACTTAAGCAGCAACTTTTCCAATTTCCAATATTTATGTAATTCTCAACTTTTGGCCACGACTGTAGAAGTATAAATTCCACCCTATTTCACCCTAAAACACAACACAATGCAACTGTAATTCAAAATACAGGTAAAACACATTTAAAAAAATCAAGACTGAAAATTCCTTTGTATTAACAGAGCACACTGGGCACTGTAATTTACAGAATTTTCTTAGAATGTACACATTCAGTTTTATTGATGGAAACCTCTGGAACAAACCTTTCTGCGATACTGATTTTATAGAACTCATTGTTCAGAGCTCAATAAATTATTGAGTCAGTTTACCATATTCAATGCATTTACATCCAGCCGTTTGACTGCAGCGTCGTAAGCAGTTGCTATGGAAACGTGTATGAGTGCTGTGGGTTCCTTGTGTCTTTGAACATAAAAACTGACATCTTAAAAACCATAATCACCAAACCAGCAATCAGCCAATATTTCAGTTCCTGTGGGTTTATATTAATGCTCTGACCCGTGTCATCAATCTCCCAGTGGCGTCTCAGAGGGAAAAGAGGGATATTTGAGAAGGATTTAGAGTATTGTTAAAGGCATTTGCTGAATCTTTTACAAAAGCTGCTGAATATCAACTCACTTTTTGTTTAATTCTGTTGACCCTCGGCCTTCCTCTTTGACCTCAAACACATTCTGCAGATCAGATTTTCCGGATTTTTTGACCCATTCAGCCATGTTTTATTAAATGCACTGTAAAAAAAATTCTAGTACATGCACTTCATTCCGTCTCAATAGGAAAGAAAAACATTTCTCAGTTGTTTTTCTTAAAGAACAATGAGATTAAATGGAGACTTTTGCTGAAGTCTCCTGCTGATATTTTAATCAGAAAAAGACTCCAGTCTAAATCAAGTTTCAGAAGAGATCCAATCAATTCAAACTGTGCTCAGATGTGCCAAGATACCAAAAATCAGGGGCCTCATTTATAAAATGTGCGCACACACAGATTTTATCTTAGAGTGTGTGTACGCTAAAATCCACGCCAACGTTCATATTTATAAAAATGCTCTTTGACGGGGAAAAGTGCTTAGGGCAAACATACTTTTCCTACTGTCTGAGAGCCGGGGTACTGCAGGTATTTAGACATCTAAGCAATTCTTGCTGCTCACCAAAGGATTTGGACAATGACTGGCTCTTTTTCAGAAGTTAATGACATTAATTAGGGGGCGTTTACAAGGCGGAGATCTGAAAACTTTCACCTGAGCACAGATCATTTCAAGATCATTTGCAATTTATAGATTTCACATCTGGAAGAGAGGCGTATGCACATTTTTTGTTTGTTTCTCTGAATCACCCGTACACACATTTGAGATATTATCTTAGATCAAATGTAGGATGTAGGATATTATAAATGAGGCCACTGAAATCAAAAAATAAACTCAAAACATTTATCATCAAATTCTAAAAAGGATTTTAAGAGAAACATATGAAGTTGATACTGCAATGCCCTAAGCTGTGAGGAACCTTTCATGAAAATGTGATGAACAAGACTTTTACAGCCTAAATCATGTCCCAAATAAACTAAATAAAAATATATTATGCTCAATCAACTATGGAACTTCTATCACATGTTTGTATTTACACATGGTACAGTCAATTTAGAAAACTTCACAATGTACAAAGACAAATCAAACACCCCTTTCTGTGTCAGAAACAGAACATGCTGCGATTCATGAATCTGCTCAGAACTGAGGAGACACACGAGGAGGTGGAGATTGATTTTGCATTTGCCCTTCAACAGTCTGGTTAGGGAATATTATGAAAAAATCTTAAAATAAGACAGATATGATGACATGAGACCGTACAGACCAAGATACACTCAAGATTCTCATGAACACCTGAATGTCACATTTTTCATAATTTTAAGGGATAGTTCAGCCAAAAAATGAAAATTCTGTCATCATTTACTCACTCTCAAGTTGTTTCAAACCTGTATGAATTTCTTTCTTCTGCTGAACACAAATGTTTCTAACCAAACAGTTGTGGGGCACCATTGACTTCTATAGTATTTTTTTTCCTACTTTGAAAGTCAATGTCTCCCCACAACAGTTTGGTAACAAACATTCTTCAAAATATTTTCTTTTGGGATTTGTTTTCTCAGGAGAAACATTTGATTAGCAATAGTCTCCATGCAATTATTCTCTAGGAATAATAGTTCTCTAGGATAGTTCTCTAGGAGAAGTAATTGAGATGTACAGTATTAGGGATTTTTCTTTCTGATGAACTACAGTAGTGCCCAAATGTCCGGCTTCACCATATATTCAAATATTAATAAAAATGTGTTAAAGATTTTTTAAGCATATTGCATAGTTGTGCTTGGAGTCCATTGTTTTATTTGTGATATAATAATATAAAACGTGCCAAATTGCGCATTGAAAATTTTTTACCAGGCTGTCATACAAGGAAATTATGAACACACGCTGATTAGCTGATTAACTTATTAACTGATTATGTTTTAGTGTTTTTCCCTTTTTTTGGATAGTAAAATAGAACCAGTGGCTGCAGTTTACCTTTTTTTGCCAAATAATTTTATCAAATAAAACCTTAACCAAGTTTAGTGTGTTGTTCTTCCATCGTATTTAAAATATTTAAAAAATATAAAACATTTCCTCATATTTTGATGGTTTAATCGAACTTGTAGGGTCATTAAAAACAAAAATATTTCTTTCTTGAAATATCCCATCCGGTCATCACTTTTGGCCACTACTGTACATCGTGCTGTTTCTAATGTTCATATTTGTTTTGGTGATATCTAAGGACAAATGACTAAGGCGAGTTTCAGTGAAGTCTTTTTCAGTGATATTAAGGCTGAGCCGATCTGAAGTCTTTTCCTGCATTAGCCATTAGGACATTTGCCTCAGAAAACAGACAGAGACAAACCTCTCTAATTCAGGAAGCGTCTTGGGGAAAAACACATTCCGGTGTCATTGGTCTCGCAGCGATTCTTGTACGGCTGTTTGTCCTTATTGGACATGTCTCGAGGAAGTGAGCTGTCCTGCTTCATCAAGCACAGAGAAACATACTGTACATACACAAGCAGCCAAAAGACATTAACCTTCAACCCACATTCTCGCACCAGCTCATAATAATCTGCTCATAAACACAAGGAGAAAAAGACAGAAAAAGATGCATTACCGAGAGTGGAGAGAGGACTTAATGTCGGTTGTGACCCAAAGCTCATGCTCACATTACAGAAGTCTTTTAGCATCTGTGCAAATGACAAGGACTTCAAATGTCATTTCACTTGCATCTGTCTGTGTGTCGACATTCATTTGACAGTTCAATGTGACGGTGTTTGTGAACACCACGCGGCATATTTATGGAGGGTGATAATTGCTTTCAAGGACAGAAACGGACACACCTCTGAATGTTTGAGTTTATCATTCCATCAGGAAATAAAGGTCTCGTCTTCACAGAGGACATGATGCCCGCAGCAGGTTTGGTCACCATGTAAACACTGCAAAGTTTCAGGAGTCATACATCCATTTAAATGCAGGAGTGAATTTATAATAAAATGTCCAGGTTCAAGTTCCTCTGTTTTGTGCTTTTTGCACCTTCAATGGATATTTCACCTTTTTTGTGAAATATATATATATATATATATATATATATATAAATATTTTTTATTTATTATTATTTATGGACAACTTCACCATCATGGCAAAATCAGTATCTGAAGGGAGATGGATCTTGGAGGATCTTGGAGGATTTGGTTGAGCTCACAGTTTGGGCAAGGATGGAGTTCAAACCTGAAAAGTCCAGAAGCCTGGTATTGAGGAAGGGGTGCATCCAGGACCGGTTCTGCTCCAGGATACCATCATCCCAACAGTCTAAGAAAGACTGGTGAAGAGCTTGGGGAAATGGTACAGGGCAGACTTCAATGATAAGAAGAATGGGAGGGAGATGATACTCCAAGCATACACCTGGATGACATTACTGGAGAAGAGCAGCCTATCCGGCAAGTATAAGGCCTAGGGTTACCAACACGGGTACTCCCCAGGAAGCTCTGGCCTACCTGTCTCTAGGAAGATTAACACCTATTTAAGGAGGTGGATGGCCGTCCCTAGAAGCTTCTGCTCCATTGAATTGTACAGCAAAGGCAGCAAGCTGCAGCTGCCAGTGACATCAGTGGTTGAGGGCAATAAAGGAACAAAGACATGCCAGGCCATGATGCTGTGAAACAATAAGGACAAAAGAGTATGCCAGGCATTTTTAGGACAGTAACTCAGGGCAGGCATGGACTGGGTTCCTTCACCAGAACAAGCTGGAAAAAAGCTGACCCAATGGAAACACCGCAGCATGGTGCAGAGGAAGGTCTACAAAACAGAGGAGGAAACCTGGCTGCTGAAGGTGGGAGGGCATACAAGAAAGGGCCTAGGCATGACAGGACATCTGGACAATGGAAGAATGTCGGATAAAGTTCTTGATGTGTTCTGTCTACGATGTCCTGTCTATTCCATCAAACCTCCATATTTGGGGGATGGCAGTGAGCCCCAGCTGCACACTGTACGGAAAGCCAATTTTGAGCACATCCTCTCAGCATGCCAGTCAAGCTTGGCAAATGGGAAATTCTGGTGGCGTCATGATAAGATCCTGTCTCAGTTGGTAGATGGTGAGGAACAGACAAGGAAGAAGGGTAAACAACTTTCCAACGGACACCACTATATTTACTGCAGTAGGAAAGAGGAGCAGAGTGGTCCTGGCCTCAGCAAATGACAGCGGGAAGACCTAAAGAATCAGCTCAAATTCCCAGAGGAGATAGCACACATTAGCTTCAGACCAGATATCATTCTCTGGTGCAGAGGTACCAAGCAGATGGTGCTCATAGAGTTAACAGAACTCTGGGAAGAGAGGAAAAAGTGAAAGCATGATGCCACTAGCTCACACATGGTGCAGGGCAGAGTACCTGTAAAGGTGGGCCAGTTGCAAGGATCACATTGTATTTTGCATATTACATTTTTACTTAAAATAATTACTATTTATTAAGCCTTACTAAAATTAAAAATGTGCTCAACTGTCACAAAAATATCATATTGCAAAAATTCAAATTGTGCTAAAAATTTGATTCATTTTCTATTTTTCCTCATTTCAATTTTGGAGGTTAATGTATTCCTTGAATGAAATGTTGCTTTGAATAAAACCACCTGCCAAATGCATTAATGTAAATGTCTACAAATGTACATGAAATATGAATTTCTTTGTATGATCACTGGTCTTACAAGGTCACTGTTGTACTGTTTGACAGGTTTTCCTTCAGAAAGCATAAGCAAAGTGAACAAGATCATATTTTCAGAAAAAAATCTTAAGCAGGGATGTGTGAAAAACTTTAGTGTCATAATGATGCTCCACATGGCGCGAGAGGAATGACAAAGAGCCGCCTGTCCTCCTGCTGGTCCAGCTCTCACAGCTGTTGCACAAGAGACAAAAACTCACACCCTAATGAGAGTGTCTCAATCATTTAAGAAATATGGATAAATTCCTCTAATACTCGTCTAATACAAGTCCACCTTGAGTCCCTCCCAACAGCAGGTTGAGCTTTGATGGATCCGTTTGATGACTGAAACACTTCAAAGGTCTGATGCAGCACTACAGATAGAATATTAAGTCTTTTTAGTTAGTCTGTTTGATAAAGTGAGCATCACTATTACTGCACATATTCCGAGTTTTACAAGCACAACTGAAATATATATATATATATATATATATATATATATATATATATATATATATTAGGGCTGTCAAGAAATTATTTTTTTTAATCTAATTATTTACATGATGTGACGATTAATTAATATTACTTATAAATCTCAATTTAATTCCACCTCAATTTTGGCTGAGAAATTACCCCCAAAAGATCATTTGAAGTCATTGTTATGTAAAGCATCAAATAGACATTACATAGACATAAATAGACATTAAAAAGTAGCTTCGGAAATAAATATTTTATTCAATTCAACATAGAAATTTTTATACTTGAACTTTTGGACCAAGAATTGAGTAAAGGATGATAGAATTTTTATTTTTGGGTGAAAATAATTTTTTTAAAGTATTTTTAATTAATATGGAAAAACGAAATTATTATTATTATTATTTAAATAAAATGAAATTAAACTCTAAATAAGAAACTAAAACTGCTAGTAGGTGGCAGTAAATTATTTACTGTTACGATTAATTAATTCATTCGATTTATTCAAATGGAAGATTCATTCAGGAGTTAAGTAAATGGTTCAGGCTTGTTGGACTTGAAGCAGCGCTACACAGACCAATGACATGTATGACATCAAAATAGTAAACTACGAGAGAGATTAGAGAGCAGACGGCTCCATATGCTTTTGAATCATTCTTGCTGTACTTTGAAATCATACACCGATCGATCTGTGTTGCGCCGCTTCAAGTCTAACAAGTCTTTAATGAATGGTCTGCTGAATCATTGGTTTCACTTGGTTCGTGCAAAAAGTGCATTGCACAGAGATGAACAGTTCTGCTTTTCATTGGCAAAATTAAACAAAATAGACAATATTTTTGTCTAAAATAACAAAATATTAACTTCTTATTTACTGAACTGAAACTCAGGGCTGCAGAAAGAAAAGGGCATAAATCTAAAGACCCACGTGACCTAGGTAGTTATCAATCTCTGCTCTCCTTTTCTATTGAAGTTCATGCTGCTTCATATTTCCACAACAAGATCAACAGCACTTCAAACACTTACACTTTTCAAAACATTCATCTCTCTCCTCTGTCCCCCTTTACCACCACCCACCACCTTTTTAACTGCTGATCCATTTGCTAATTTCTTCACTTACAAATCATCTACCATCAGCAGTCAGTTCTCAGCTCCACACACAAAGGAACTCAGACCATCCACAGCCACAAATCTTCTCTCTTCCTTCTCTCACCTCACTGAATCCATTTCCAACTTCTCTCCAGTCATCCATCCAGCCATCTGCCCTCTAGATCCCATTCCCTCACACCTTCTACAAGCCATCTCTCCTACTCTTTTACTAGCACTTACACACATAATCAATACATTTCTCTATACAGGCATTTCCCCTACTGCATTCAAGCAGGCACGGGTAACCCCACTGAGTAAAAAATCCACATTAAACACATTTATAGACAGTTACAGACCTGTCTCTCTCCTACCATTCATAGGGAAAAAAAACTTGAAAGCTGTTTTCAACCAGGTGTCATCTTTCCTCTAACAGAACAACCAACTGGAAGTCAACCAATCTAGTTTCAAGAGCGACGATTCAATTGAGACTGCACTACTGTCGGTCACTTCACAGGTAGGTCTTTCAGAGTTGCCTGGAGAGGTACCTGAGGTACCTCCCGGTAACCAAAGCTCATCAACTGATCACTGGGGTACCTAGTATACATAGCAAAAGTATATTGCAAATTTTCAAACCTTGTGAGGAATCTCACCAAGAAAGCTGACAAATCGTCTCGGGTTACAACTGTAACCCTTGTTCCCTGAGAAGGCAACAAGATAGTACACCATAGTATTGACACTTTGGGAATGCCTTTGTGTTATTGCGTCTGAAGCACGTGTGTGAAATCAGTTCAATGGTAACACAGAACGTCATGGGCTGGTTACATCATGACCAGGAAAGCATAAAAGCACATACGGAATGACCGTGTTAGCTTCAAAAGAGCCAAAGCAAGTTGATCACAGGGATGCAGGAAGTATGGCAGGGCAATGCAGCATCTCGTTCCCTTTTCAGGAAACAAGGGTTACAGTCATAATACAAACCACGTCATAGTATTGGTGCTTGGGCAATGATAATACCCAAGCCACCTTACTTACAAGTGGCTTTCTGTGAGAATACTGTGAGCACACCTAAGATAAGAACACCTATGAGCCTGTAGTAGAGCCCAAGTCCAAATCATAATATCTTATGAATGTGAGCGAAGAGGGACAGTCTGCCACTTCACACACATCTTGAAGGGACACCCCTGACAGTGAAGCCTTAGGACTGACCAGAGACCTCGTAAGCAAGAGAAATAGCCTCGACTATCCACTTGCTTAATGTCTGCTTGCATGCTGGAAGTCGTTTCTTAGGAGAACCAAAGGTCCCTCCTGGGTCCTCCTGACCATAATCTCCAAGGGAGAGCCATCGAGAAGGTACACAAGGTACGAGAACCACTCTCAGGCTGGCCAGAATGGAGTTACTAGTAGTAGACGGCCCCATGTCCCAGCAAACTCTCTCCAGAACTCTCGGGAGCGGAATGATCAGGGAAAAAGCAGGGCTGGATGCGAGAGGGAGAACCAGAGTGGATAATGTGTCGTATCTTGAGATGCAAACAAGTCCACTTCCAACCAGTCGAACACCCTCCATATGAGCTAAACCCCACGGTGCGAAGTTTCCATTCCCTGGGCTTTGGCCCCTACCTCGACAGGATGTCTGCCAGTTTGTACAGTCAGCCCAATCACAGTGGTCCACTGTGCAGGAGAAAGCACACTCTTCTCTGTGTTCAGCCTTAACCTCAACTTTTTCATGTGGGAGAGAATGACATCTCGATGCCAAACCACCTTCTGCTCCAATTAAAATGAAGATGAAGATTAGCCAATCGTCTATAAAATTTAACATGCAGATGCCATGCAATGGAGTTGCGATGGAGCCAAGGCCGCATCCACGTATTTCATGAAAGTGTGGGGTGATAAAGCTAGACCGAAGGGAAGAATCTGATATTGGTATGCTTCACTCCCGAAAGCAAACCTCAGGAACCATCCTTCTTTGGAATGATGAAGTACCGGCTGTAGAACCCGGGCTCTCTTACGGGTGGAGGAACCTGTTCTACAGCTTCCTTGGACAAGAGAGTTTTTACTTTTTGTTCCATTACCAGAGTCTGCTCAGGGTCTATCGCTGTAAACAGAACCCCATTGAATGGAGGTGGCCAAGACCAAAACTGGATTCTGTAGCCCTTTTTCTGAAGTTTCCAGGACCCAATGTGACACATTTGGCAGAATTTTCCACACTGCCAGATAATCTACTAAGGGAACAAGTCTCTCAAGACTGTCCTCTGGTATAATCTGAGTAGTTGCCTCAAGGCCCTGATGCAAATCAACAGGGAACTACTGACTTGACTGCTCTAATATCCTCCTTGGGGGATGTGAGCGTCCCAGTGACGCAATGTCTTGTGGCAGACACTGAGACATAAGCTCTCTAGAAACCGCTGCGCCCCGAAACATCAAGGGTGGCTGGGTTGGCAGAATGGCCTCCTGATGGCACTGAGGAGGAAAGGGCAAATATTATGCTGAGGTGTGAATCTCTGCACCCCAGACATTTCTGCCCTCAGAAGTCTGATGCATCAGGATTTCTACTAAAAATGTCGTCCTGACCCCCATACTTTCTGAGGGTGCGGGGCATGAGAAGCGGCACTCTCCTTTTGGTGCACCCAGTATGAGAAGCTAGATGATGGCTGAGACTAGGGTTGCTCCCGCCCAGAGCTTGAACACTGCCACCTGCTTTTTAGCCCCCATTCGATGACCGTATTTATAGTGTCACAGAAGAGGCCAGGTTTAACCATAGATGCCTTTCCAGGGCCCCAAGGGCTGCCATAGAATGGCCAATGGCTCTGACCGTCTCCTTGGTGGCCCAGAAAGACAAATTCGTGTCTCCCCCTTGCCTTCGTCAAAGTCTCTTAGCAGGTCCACCTGCAAGATAGACATTGTGTGCAGACATGCACCTGTCAGACCTGCAGCTCGATATGCTTTACCCACCAGAGCCATGCTAGGGGACTGATAGCTTCCAAGTGTCTGTTCCACCGTGGGCATCGCCCATACCCCTACTCTTTCAACCCCCTATGGTCTATGGTGTCTCCAGAATGTTTCTGTGAAGTTTCAGCTCAAAATACCCCACAGATCATATATTACAGCTTGTCAAATTTGCTCCTATTTGGGTATGAGCAAAAACACAGTTTTTATGTGTCCCTTTAAATGCAAATGACCCCCTTTTTGGAAGAGGGCAGAGCTTTAACACTTTTCACTTCACATACTCAACAACAACAAAGCTAAAAAATCTCACACAGCCAAAATGTCAATTACCAGTAGTGGTGTTCAGCCTAACATTGTTCAAACTGGAGTTGGATATTAATGGAGAGAAGTTACAACTTTCAGAATTCAACTGGACATTTCTGAATTAGTTGATAAATTTATGAAGTTGTTGTTGAGTTAAGTTGGTTGAACTCATTGACTTGCATGTACCGTTATGTTAATCTTTTGTGCAAATCCAGCATTGAATTCACCCTCGTTTGTGAAGCTGTCCAGCGTAAAATGATTTGCGCAAATATATGACACTTTACCAACTTTCTTCGGCACATTTCCTTCATAAATGAAATTCAACCACGGTGTCCTCAGTGGCTCAGATGCACTATGAGACTCTTATGTTCATTGGTACATTCAATAAAAGCCATTATATATCTCCAGCTGCTTCAGCAAGTAAAGAGAAATGGTGGACTGCTGCGACTCCCTTAGGGCGGCATCTATGTTAATAGGGCAGATCATCACCAGTCATGGGCGGAGCTTCCCCCTACTCCTACGTAAGAGTTGAGGGAAATCTGGAACAGTGCATTTGGACAGACTGTTAATGATTTTGGGGGATTATAAAAAAAAAGGAGTGGTTGGATTTTTACCATTATAGGCTGGTTGTTTACATGCAGTGGTCACACATCTGTGTTCAAACACCTTATAAAAGTGAATTTTGCAGCATCGGTCCCCTTTAAAACATTTTGGTAACGCTTTAGTTTAGGATCCAATTCTCACTATTAATAAGTTGCTGATTAGCATGCATATTACGAGGATACTGACTCTTTATTAGTGCTTATAAAGCACATATTACTGTCTTATTTTGTATTACCATATTCTACATCCCTTAATCCTACCCAATACCAAAACTTAACAACTACCTTACTAACTATAAATAATTAGTAATTAAGAGTTTACTGAGGCAAAAATCAGACTTAATAGTTAGTTAATAGTGAGAATTGGACCCTAATCTAAAGTGTTACCCACAATTTTCAAAGTGTGAAGATCTCAATTTTCTTAGGCCAGACATCACTTTTGCCCACTACTGTAGCTGAGATAGTGAAAACTTTGCATGTTAAGTTGACTGAAAAAAATTAAGAAACTAAGTTTAAAATGTGTCAATTTAAAACTCTACTTGGAAACAACTAAATTACAAAATTATTTAATTCTTTATAATGATAAGATTTGGTCACATCACATCCTAAATTGAATTAAGAATGAAAGCGTTTCACTCTCGACTGGTGATTGTTCTGATCTTGCACACATTCAATCTCTTCCTGCTCATTTTCATGGTTCACAAAGTTTCCTGGATAAGGAGCGCAAAGCACAAAGCACAAAACTCCGAGAGGAACAAAAAAATGTAACAACAAATCCACAGCTCTCTATAAGAAATATACATGATCAAGCTGAAATATACAGCATTATTTTCAGATCCGTTATTTACAGACTCTGTATTTCTTGAGACGCTAATGACTTCATATATTTCAAACCATCCATTCCAACTAATTATTTCTGTCAGGTTAGTCTTCTTGGCATTACTGTGAAAACCTTTTTTTTTTTTTACTGTAACAAGCCATTAGAGAAACTCTATGACCCAAAAATTACACAAAAAATTACCTTTCTTACAGGAAAGATAAATCACTAATGGTGTTTCTTAATTGTCTTCAATGATGTTACGTGTGTTTCTGTCCTGGACTGTTTGTTGTCATGTTTCACATGTGCTCTTTGTTTTGGTTTTTTCCCGCCACTCGTTAGTCATCATCATTATCAGCAGCTGTGTCTTGTTAATTACCTTGTTTCTCCCATTGTTTGCACCTGTATATATTCCTTGTGTTCTCCCTCAGTCCTCGTCCGTTCTCGTTTGTGTATAGACGTGTTTGGTGTTCTGTTTCCTTGCATCTTCATTAAAAGACTCTTATTATTATTACTACGTCGTCTCTGCACTTGCCTGGCTGCACGTCACATAACAAATGAATTGTTTTCCCTGAAAGCAACGTCATTAAATGGAGAGCAAACATCTGAAATCTGAATTGCAGAAATCTGACTTCTCTGTAATAATATAATGATTAAAGATAGATTACACAAACAACTAAAATGAATTAGCCTATTAAAGACAAATGAATCATTTGATGAGTGTTGCTCAGACTATAAATAGGATTATATAATATTAAAATAGCCGTGTATAATGTGTTCAGATTCAGCAGAACCAGACAGAAGCTTAATACACTACAAAACCTGAATTTATCTAAGTACTGTAGATTTACAAACATTTACTCAGATTTACAATCTAACAGTTGTCGTAGATCAGCATAAGGCCCACGTTTCATCTGAAACATGGCTCTCTTAAGCTGTACTTCATTCTATTGATCCTGGTGTGATGCGTTCGGAGGGCTTTTGGCACCCGAGAACGTTGGATCACTCAAGCGCTGATCCATTCATGCACTTGCCGCCTGGATCTATGTTCTGTTTAATCACACACGGCTCTGCCGGCTTCCTGTTCAATCTCTGCCAAATCTGTCATCGGTGGGGAAGATGCCAGCTGTCCCAATCATGGCCCGTGCAGAGAGGAGACGCTGGCTGCTCGTATGATTTTCGATTATTTAAAATTGTTATTGAACAGGCCGGGGCTAGTTATCACATTTTAGTCCAGGCTATATTTTTACTTGAAAATTAATTTCTGTCATATTCATTAAGGTTTTTAAACACTTCCACGGTTTTGAGGAGGGGAAAAAAATACCAAATCAGGGCATGTTGTCCCACTATATGGAATGAGTTCATTATCATTATAAGCTAAAGGTTTTCTAGCTAAATTTAGTACAAAACTTCAAAAGAGTTTCATTTTGTTCTGAATTATTCTTTACTTTAGGCTAAATTATTTAATTAAAAATACTGTAAAATATTTTAACAATTTAAAATAACTTTTCTATGTGAATATATTTTAAAATGTAATTTATTTCTGATACAAAGCTGAATTTTCAACATCGTCACTCCAGTCTTCGGTGTCCTTCAGACATCTTTCTAATATGCTGATTTGCTGCTCAAGAAACATTTCTAATTATTACCCATGTTGAAAACAGTTGTGCTGCTTCATATTTTTGAGTAAACTGTGAAACAGTGGTTTAATAATTTTAATGCATTCTTGCTGAATAAAAGTATTAAGTTCTTAAATAAAAATGATAGTGTCTATAAAGATAACATATATGACCATGAAGCATTGAGCCATTTAAACAATTTGATCAAATAAAATAGACAAAACACCAAATCAAGGTTGTAGATTTGTCTGTAATTCAAGTGAAAGACCTGCAGTATAATGAGTCTTGCTCACTCTGTAGTGAGAAGCAGAGTGAATGATAAATATAAGCATGTGAAGTATGTTGCTCCATTCAAAACAGAAGCACGGGCGTCTCAAGCCATCTGTCACGCCGATAATTACCACTACAGGGCAAAACTCTGGGTCTTTGTCTATTTCACCACATTTGGCCAGTGATTGACTTTCTCACTTCTCACAAAGCAGAACAAGCTAAAACAAACCTCCAACTTCAGTTTGACCTCAATTTCCAGTAAGATGACATTTAACCTTTTCTTAAACTCTTTGTATGCATGGGGCTTATTGTAAAAATGGAGTTCAAATGTTTCAAACTAATAAATACATTATTACTTGCATTCTTTTTCTTTTACCATTAAAATTTATATTATTTATTTGTAATGGATTTTATCCACTGAGAATTGATTAGATCATGGGGATATATCTGCAAAATAGTGCATTTTGATTTAATGTTATCTTTACACACAGATTTTAATGTAGTTCTGTGGAAGCTTCTTAATATGCTTCCACCTTCACAACACACAATTAATCTCACACAAATGTCTGTTATCATCCTACAAAGTCATTATGTGCCCAAATTTAATTTACTTACTGTACATCCTTAACTTTATTATTGCACTTACAATTGCTGTAATTTCAATTACAGGTCATTTGATTGTGCACAAGCTTTTATAGCTCATTTACTTGCAGCAAAGTCTGTTACCAGAATTGCACAGTAAAAAAAAAAAAAATCCAAAAATCATTAACGATTCTTTGCTGATGGACAACAAAATATTGCTTATTTTAAACAGATTAACATATCTACTGATACATATTCACATATCGCATCTAAAAACGTGTGGAAAGCACAGCTGTGTTGCTTTCTCCTTATTTCCAAAGTGTGTGTGCGCCCTTGGCATCTGCGTTGCTATGCCACCATGAACTGCGCTCTCCACTTTCCGAAAAGTTGAGAATTTTTCATCTCAATACGACGTTGCTTCCGTTATGAGTATGCCTGCCGCACGTCTACATTTGTAATAACGAATCTGAGCGCACAAAAGACCCGATATGTGAACGCCCTAAGGGTACGACAACGATATTCTAAAAATGGAAAAGTTTTTTCTTTGCGTGTAAGAGATGACAACTGAAGATTAAAATTTCATTGTTTTAATATTATTTATGTTTATAATCAAATGTATAATGTGTTTGAGAAATTATAAGCTTCATGAGCCAAGTCTGCATGAACATGTTGGTGTCATATGGTATGCACAGGGAAGGAGAGATAATTTTGGCTTCATAGGAATGCATATGTACACGTATTTTGAAAGGTTGCACATGTTGCATATGTTTCAGCTAATGCAGTTTTTCTATGATGTAAACATTTATTGATGCACAGTATTCCCTATAAGGAGGGTAGAATGTGTATGTATGAAGTATACATTCTATTTTAATGAAACCAATTTGTTTTTCTACCTTGAAAGGAATTGCAAGATCTCCAGTCATGGTATATAAGCTCAATGTAACTGCACTGCCCCAGAGAAGCACATGAAGATGGCCTGAAGACAATAGAACAAGCTTCTCTCCTATGCCTAATATACAAATGATAATAAAGAGTTTTCCTTGGCAAAGCAACTTGGTATCCGGTCCAGTGATTCAACTATAACGGGGACAAAAGCTGTAATTTCAGATCAACACAACGTTGTCAAAACGATAACCATTCACATGTGTCCGCGTAAATTACTTAAAGTCCCTGTAAAGCAATATTAAAACAACTTACACTCATTGGTGGGCACATACTGCCAACTGTGGCACCAGATGTCGGCGCCGCAATACGGGAGGATGAAGGCTGGGAAAGGAGAGACTCTGTCCGGCCCCATATCATCAGATGGGAGGATGAAGGGAGATACAGTCTGTTACAGGTAGATAGTCTGTTCAGCCCCATTCACCAATAACAGCAGATTACCAGTGAATCCCAGATGTTTGTAAAACTATCCAGTGTTAAATTTATCACTGCAGAGGTAGGTGTTGGTGGTGACTGTCAGCTCTCCACAAAGATGGCTCTTCACAAAATTAATCCACCTCTTCTCCATATCATCGCTTTTAGGAAATGTAAATGAGACCAAGCTGTTTTGTATACTATTGCAACCAGATCATTTGCGTGACGAAGGCATAGCTAGCTAGCAAAATCTAGGCTATAACAGCAATGACAGTAACTCGCTGTTAAGCGAGCGAGCTACTGATACTAATACGTTAGTTAACATAGTGTTGGGGCGGGGCCATGCTCAGTGGCTCCAGTGCATCATTGACAGGTGTTAGGAGCAGGGCCATGCTCGGTGGTTCCAGTGCGTCATTGACAGGTGTTAGGGGCGGGGCCATGCTCGTTGGTTCCAGTGCGTCATCAAGCCACCATTTTAGCCCAGCCCCAAAAATTCTGAGCACAGAATTGACCCTTCGCAAACAGTTTGATTGACAGGCGATCTGAGACAATCATAACCCTGAATGCACCATTTGACAAAGCAGTCATGGGAGTATAGTAGATTAACGTTGGTGAACTCGAAACTTCAAAAACTGTGTGTACTCATGTCTTTCTGTGCTTGAAACAATATTCCTTCTGAATGTTCAAAGCAACAGTAACTAAATGGGGGTGGGTCTTTGTGGGTCAAATGGTGAAAAATAGAGTTCACAGTCTTTCTAATGTGTTTCAGCAATACGTTTGTAACATGTATAATGTGTTTAGAAACAATTCTCAGATATAACTTTACAGGGACTTAAAAGTACTGTATTATGCAAATAGTTGGCAATGTCAATTTGTAAAGAAACACTATGCGTCTAAAGACTGACCATGTGCTATGTATGTGCATGAAGTCACTGTTTTCAAAAATGTAAGTTTTTGTAGTTTACATGGAGATGATAATGGTATCGTTTTCAAAACCGTGCACTTTGAAACCCGATTTTAAAAGTTTCAGTGTTTTCAGGCCCCCAAAACTACATTATTATGTAAATGAATGGCCAAAATAAATAAATAAAGTAATAATAAATTTAGTTGAAAATGGTGTTGTGAAAACGGCCCCAAGGACTCAAGCCTGTTGACACATGCAAATAGTGTTTTATTGTTAATCATACATACAAGCGGAATAGCTCATAAGGGAAATAATTAATCATAACAGAAATATAAATATTTCAATCAGTTAATCAAATTAACTTGATGTAGCCAAATTAATATCAAAATCAATAAATCTGTTCTGCCAGCGAACACTCATTATTGATTGTCTATCAACTTTTCAAAAAGGATATTTTCCCATGGCCATGGAGAAAATAACTCTTTCTTAGCATGTAGCTGTGATCTTAATTGTTATCAGTGACCTTGGTTAATAAGCAGATCCAAATCAATTCGCAAGAATGTGCACACAAGTTTTATAAAACTAAATCAAAAACACATAGCTAGACTAAACAAACACATACATACAATTCATGCATACATTGGGAAATGAGAGAGAGGAAATTAATTTGAACCATAGCATTACAGGGGAAAGTCCGGATCTGCAGGCTGAGGAGAAATTCTTGATGGTTCGGTCAAATTGGGCTGAAGTTGTAATCAATATCTCCTGCGTCGAATGAGGAAAATTATGTCAAACTGTTAAATGCTCTGTTAATTTGACCCTGTTGAAGAAGTTGTACATGGCTTGAAGTGAGTGAGCCCTGCAAACCCAGCTCAGGGGCCTCACATGATAGAAATCTGTAGTATCATTAGGAACAAAGAGAGGAACCAGAAATGAAAGTACGATCTGTATGGGGGCTTTTCACCTCTACGGAAGTCACACCTTTGGGTTTTGGCTTGACAAATGAGAAATGTGCAATTCCCAAGCGGGAAATGTTCCTTTGTTTGAAAGTGGATGCATGAGGGGAGTGTTATGTTTTACTGTTTCAAGGAATGACACAGACAACCATTTCACTGCAGAGTCTTTACTGCTGCACGCTTAGAATAGGCTCTTTCGTTTACACTGCATTGCTGCTCCAACCAGTGCTCAACATGCGGAGAAACTACCATAACGCATGGTATAGATCTGCATGAACAATATATCACATCTCCTCCCCCGTAGATTTTAACTTCATAACAATTTAAACAATTTGCAACAATGTGCCTACAGTTTATGTCCCACATAACAAACTTTGTTTACACATGGTTAGAACTTCTTAGGATAAAGAACCAACAATCAGTCAATACTACAGATCTAATCTGTTAGGTGCTTTTCTCTGTCGAAGTGGATATCTTCTTTCAGGACTGGGAACTGTCCCTGTTTCCACTGGAACAGATGGCTGGCTAATACTGGAACTGCCCTTATCACTCACATCAGGATCAAAGTCATTTGCCATGGTACTGCCCATAGCATTGGTTTTGTCCTGCACATTAAATGACAGCAGATGATCCACATGCACCTTCACACTACGATCTCTGACTTGCACTTGGTATGTGAGAGGTCCATGCTTGAACAAGACTACACCTGGAAGCCAACCATGGTCTGAGCTTCGACAGTTCTGCACAATAACCCTCTGGCCAACCTCAAATGAACTGAGCTTCCTGGAAGGTGTGTCGTGAGCACTTATTTGCTGCGCTTGGTGTTTGAGAACAACAGCAGATGTATCTGGCTTTAGCAGTGTGAGACGGATACGTGGCTGTCTTTTCAGAAACGGTTCAGCAGGTGTTTGCGCTGTTACTGTATAGGGAGTGTTGCGGTAGGTTAACAGGAAACGAGCCAGGCATAGATGAGGTGCCACAGATTGTGCTCATAGCCTTTCCCATGCTTTTTTGAAGGTTTGTACCACCCGCTCGGCTTGACCATTTGTGGCTGGATGATATGGAGGATACAGAACATGACGCATACCATTATTCCTTAGAAACTCCTTAAACTCCCTGGAGGTGAATGGTGGGCCATTGTCCGATACCAGCTCTTTTGGGAATCCATAGGAAGCCCAGAGATGGCGCAAGAGGTTTATATTCTTTTCTGCATTGGTCAACTGATTAGGAAAGATTTCGACCCATACAGATACTTGTGAAACTTTTTCACTCCAAAGACTGTGCACAGGGCCTCTTTCTCAATCTGTGCAGTTGTTTTCACTTTCTGTCAGAGTCCTTAATGCAAATGCAATGAGGTGTTCTTCCCCTGAAGGTAGTACATGGGAGATATCTGCACCGACGCCATAGGCTGAGGTGTCACAGGCGAGTCTCAGTGGCTTCTTGGGATCATAGTGAGCTAACCACTTACTTGACAACAGGTGCTGTTTACCGGCGTTGAAAGCTTGGGTACACAGTGAAGACCAGCGCCAATTCACATTGGCCTGCAACAATCGGTGGAGTGGGTGCAACAATGTGGAAAGATTTGCCACAAACTTTCCATATTAGTTCAGAAGCCCCAGAAAGGATCTTAATTCTGAGATATTTGTCGGAGCTTGGGCCTTCACAATCGCTTCCACCTTACTCTCCATAGGATGCACTCCTTTTTCATCAATTTTGAATCCCAGGTACTCCACAGAGTTACAGAGGAATTAACATTTAGATTTTTTCACTCTTACTCCATGTTGTTGTAGTCATGACAACACCAGTACTACCAAATGTTCCTCACAAGATGGCGCAGAGACCAAAATATCATCCATAAAACACACTACATGTTGAAGTCCCTGTAGGATTTGATCCATTGTGTGTTGGAAAATTGCAGGTGCTGTGGAAATTCCATAGGCCAGACGATGGTACTTAAACAGGCCTTTGTGTGTGTTTATGGTAAAGTACTGCTCGGATTCAGCATCCAACTCCAGCTGCTGATATGCAAAAGACAAATAAATTTTACTGAAGACTTTTCCCCCAGCCAAGGCAGCAAAAAGATCCTCCACCTTAGTAGCGAATATTCCTCTGCAAGAATGCATTTGTTCACTGTGACTTGTCTTTCTTTGGCACGACCACAATGGGTGCTGCCCAATCGCTCCTTCTTACCTGCGATATAATTCTATTTCTTTCCAGGCGATCACGTTCCTTTTTTACTGCTTCCTTAAGAGCATAAGGAACAGCCCTTGGTTTATGATAGATAGGTAGAGATCCTTCTTGCACTCTCACCTTTGCTTTAAAGTCATTCATCTTGCCATACCCATCTTGAAATAGCTCTCTGTGTTTCTCCAGTACATTCGAGAGGGAAGGAACACTCACTGGTGTCATATGTCTCAAGCTGAAGATCCTTCCAGTTTAGGGATATTTTCTGGAGCCAGTTACGTCCCAGCAATGGTGGTTTGTCTCCTTTGACCACAGTCAATGGAAGTGAACGCAGTTGTCCCTCATATGTGACTGGAACCTTGATCACACCCAACACAGGGATTTTGTCTCCAGTGTATGATGAAGGTCAGGTGCCAGATGAATGGAGGTCAGGTGCAACATACAGTCCTTTAATTTGTCTCTATTGATATGCTCTGGGATCAAAGACAAAGAGGCTCCTGTGTCAAGTTACATGCTAACTGTTGTGCCATTTAGTTGAAGATCAATATAAATGCCATCTGCCTTGTCTTGTGCAGAGTAGAGAGTGAAGAGCTCAAACAGATCATCATCCACTGCACACTGATTCTCAGATACGTCTGCTGTCACATATTGAGCTTTGTCTTTGTCTTGTGTTTTGTGATTCTTACATACACGCCGCAAGTGTCCAATTTTTCCACAGTTGTGGCATTTTTCATTACAATAGTGACATTCTGTGGGATGATGGTTGCCTCCCCTACAACGGTAGCAGTTGCTTCTATACTTGGTAAAAGGTTGCTGCTGGACCCCTTTTTTAGTAAAGTACTGAGAGTTTCCCCTTCCTCTGTATTTCTCTCTGCCTCCACCAAAATTTTGTATTTCTCCACCCGAGCAGTTTCTGGTATTGGAACAAGAAGTTCTGACACTTTTGTGAAAAGGAGCTATAGAAGGGGTTCCTCCTCCCAGAAAGCTGTCAGGGTTTTACAGCCGCTAATTCATTGTTCCGAAAAAGGATGGAGGGCTATGTCTCATCTTAGATCTTCGCTTATTGAATCGCACGGTCCAAAAGCTCAAGTTCAAGATGCTTACACTCAAACAGATTGTTTCTCAAGTCAAGTCCAAGGATTGGATTGTTATGATCGATCTCAAAGACGCCTATTTTCATCTGTCCATCCATCCTCATCACAGGAAGTTCCTGAGATTTACTTTCGGGGACGAAGCTTATCAATATCGGGTTCTTCCGTTCAGCCTAGTTTTATCACTCCGCACCTTTACAAAATGCGTGAATGCAACTCTGGCTCCCCTGAGACTCCAAGGCATTTGTGTATTGAATTATATCGACGATTGGTTGATCCGAGCTCATGGCGGCTTGTCATCGAGATGTCGTTCTCGCGCACATCAAAAGGTTGGGGTTGAGGTTGAACGTCAAGAAGAGTGTGCTTCTTCCAGCTCAGAGAACCACTTTTTAGGCGTGGTATGGGATTCAACGATGATGCGGGCCCATCTTGCTCCAGCTCACATCGCGTCAATTCTATCAGCCGTCAATGGGGTAAAACTAGGCTAGTCACTCACTGTCAAATTGTTTCAGAGACTGTTTCATGACAGCTGCGTGATACCTTTTGGCCTGCTATACATGAGGCCTTTTCAGTGTTGGCTAAGGACCAAGGGATTTGCACAGAGGGGAAATCCTTTTTACATGATCAAGGTCACGTGGCGATGCTTTCGTGCCTTGGTTATGTGGAAGAAACCTTGGTTCCTTTCCCAAGGGCCTGTGTTGGGAGTTCCTTGTCATCGCGTAATGCTATCGACGGATGCTTCCCTCACGGGTTGGGGAGTAGTCATGAGTGGTCACTCAGCTCAGAGTCTGTGGCAGGGTCATCTACTTTCCTGGCACATAATTTTGGCTGCAAATGATGGCTGTGTTTCGAGCTCTCAAACACTTCCTCCCAGATCTGAGGGGCCATCATGTGTTGGTCCATACAGACAACACATCAGGGGTGTCTGAGTTCACGACACTTGTGCAAATTAGCTCAGCAAATCCTCCTGTGGGCTCTCGCTGAGGGCAGTTTACATTCTGGGGCATTTAAATCAGGGAGCAGACATCCTGTCGAGGCAGGGGCTGAGGCCCGGGGACTGGACACTCCACCCCAAGGTGGTGGAGCTCCTTTGGGAGAAATTTGGTCGTTCAGAAGTAGATCTGTTTGCTCCACTGGGGCTGGATGCTATGGTTCAGGCGTGGCCGAGGCTGCGCCTGTATGCCTTTCCCCCAATCGCTCTGCTCCCAGGGGTTCTGGAGAGGGTTCATCAGGATGGGGTCAGCCTATTGCTTATAGCCCCATTCTGGCCGCCCCGAATATGGTTCTCGGATCTGCTGTCGCTAGTAGTTGGCTCTCCCTGGGAGATTCCGATCCGGTGGGACCTCTTGTCGCAAGTAGGAGGCACAATATTTTGCCCTCGACCGGAGCTGTGGAAACTGTGCGCTTGGCCCCTGAGGGGGTCCAGTTCATGAGTTCTGGTGTCTCTACTGAGGTAGTAGAGACCATTCTGCAGTCCAGAGCCCCATCTACGAGGAGACTTTATGCCATCAAATGGAGGCTGTTCTCTTCTTGGTGTGGAGAACGGCAGTTTGAGCCTGTTTACTGTTCTGTGGTTTCAGTTTTAGAATTTCTGCAAGAGAAGTTCTCAGCAGGATTGTCCCTGTCCACTCTTAAGGTTTACGTGGTGGCCATTTCTGCTTACCATTTACCTGTGGGTGGTACATCTTTGGGGAGAGATCCTATGGTGACAAGGTTAGTTTGTGGCATTCTGAGGCTTAGGCCTGCACAGCGGCTTAGGACACCTGCTTGGGATTTGGCCATAGTGCTCGAGGGCCTGGCCATGGCTCCCTTTGAACCTCTGGAAGAGGTTTCAGAAAAATTCCTCACCTTGAAGACGACATTTCTTCTGGCTATTACATCTCTTAAAAGAATAGGAGATCTTCAAGCCCTTTCAGGTGCTCCTTTATGTCTTGAATTTGCACCGGGTATGGTGAAAGCTTTCCTGCATCCTGCTCCTGTCTGCCTCACTGCTGAATTGTTTGAGTCTGTTGCTCCGTATAGCTTTGTTTTGAATCTATTTATTGTCATTGTTTGCTGTCTACTTTATCATCACTATATATCTGATATTGTCTAATATTGCCTATCACATTAATCTGACATCACTAGTTTTTAATCTTTTAATCTAAATCACTATCACAACATGTTAGCATCATGCTAGTTTGTAAACTTGTTATCCGTGCACACTGTCATTTCTGTCGCGCTCTCCTTTTTCTACAAGTTCATCAAACAACTGGTAAGTCGGGTCGGTCTACGAACACGGTAAGCTATGTCATCTTCTCCTTTCATTGTTACTTGCACTGCCTGTCACATGCATAGTATAGCTGTCTCTGTCAGCGATGAGGGATTCACATGTCATAAATGTAGGGAAATAGTCAGGCTGACAGAGAAAATCTTAGAATTAGAGACACGCATCCAAACTTTAATTGAGGAGAGTAAGAATGCAAGGGCTTCAGATACTGTTTTGGATGCAACTAGCTTAGTGAACTCCGTACATTGTTCGGTTCCGGCTGTAGAACCCATGCAGCAGGGCAACTTTGTGACCGTGAGGCGGCCTAGTTGTGGGAAAAAACACCACTCTTCTGTTGCGATTAGAACATCAAACAGGTTCTCCCCACTCAGTGACGCACCCACTGACAATCCTGTTGAAAGTGCCATAGTTATTGGCGATTCTATTACACGGAATGTGAAAATAGAGACACCAGCCACCATAGTCACATGTTTGCCGGGAGCCAGAGTGCCTGACATCAAAGCAAATTTAAAAGTGCTGGCTAATGCTAATCGTAAAAGCTCTAAGATTGTTATTCACGTTGGCGCTAATGATGTTCGACTTTGCCAGTCGGAGATCACCAAAATTAACATTAAAGAGGTGTGTGAACTCGCACGTTCAATGTCAGACACTGTAATTTGTTCTGGACCACTTCCTGCTCGTAGGAGTGATGAGATAATTAGCAGACTATCATCACTCAATGGCTGGCTGTCTAAGTGGTGTCCACAGAATAATATAGGTTTCATAGACAATTGGAAAAGTTTTTGGGGCAGACTTGGCCTGTTGAAAAGAGATGGTTTTCATCCCTCCTGGGGTGGTGCCGCTCTTCTCTCTAGTAATATGGCACATAGTCTTAGAGCTCAACCTTGACTAACTGGGACCCAGGTCAGGAAGCAGACAGACTGGCTAAACCGACCGTCTGCTAGCTGTCTCACGTCAAAGAAGTCAGATAAAACCCAACACATAGAGACTCTTTCACGTAGATATCATCACATAGAGACTGTGTCTGTACACCGAATTAATAAATACAGAAAACTTCCAAACCCATTTAAGGATGATAATTTAATTGATGTTCAACAAGTAAAAAACAGAGATAATAAAGATAAACAAATGATAAAGCTTGGGTTGCTGAATATTCGATCCCTTTCTTCAAAAGCACTTATTGTAAATGATATTATCACAGAAAATAATCTAGATGTGCTGTGTTTGACAGAAACCTGGCTAAAACCAGATGATTACATTACTTTAAATGAGTCTAGCCCTCAAGGTTACTATTGTCGACACGAACCTCGTCGGAAAGGTAAAGGGGGAGGTGTTACTGTAATCTATAGTAATATCTTCAGTATTACTCAAAAGTCATTCAAATATATCTCTTTTGAAGTGATGGTGCTCTATGTAACGTTATATAATGGAAGTGACAAATCTCATTTGACATTTGTGCTGGCTACTGTATACAGGCCACCAGGGCACCATACAGTCTTTATCAAAGAATTTGCTGATTTTCTATCGGAGTTAGTACTGGCTGTGGATAAAGTCCTTATTGTTGGTGATTTTAATATCCATGTAGATAATGAAAAAGACGCATTGGGATTGGCATTAACAGATATTCTAAACTCTATTGGAGTTAGACAACACATGTCAGGACACACTCATTTTCGTAATCATACTCTAGATCTAATATTGTCACATGGAATCGATATTGATGGCATTATCTAGTCTCATGCATGCTACATTTAAACAAGGATGCAAAACGGTCTCTCTGCCACAAATATGTTAGAACCATCGCTTCTACCACTAAAAATTGCTTTATAAATAATCTTCCTGATCAGTTTCATCATCTTAGCAAACCAGACAGCTTAGAAGAACTCGATATTGCAACAGAAACTATTAACGCTCTGTTTTCCAACTCTCTAGACGTTGTCACTCCTTTGCACTTAAAAAAGATTAAGGATATTAGTCCAACGCCATGGTATAACGAGCACAATCGGGCCCTTAAGAGAGCAGCCAGAAAAATGGAGCGCAGCTGGAAGAATTCAAAACTAGACGTTTTTCGTATTTCATGGAGAGAGAAAATGATAGAGTACAGAAAGGCCTTAAAAACCACTAGATCTGCTTATTTTTCAAATATTTTAGAAGAAAATAAACACAACCCTAAGTACTTATTTAATACAGTGGCTAAATGAGAAATACAGCCTCAACTTCTGATTTTTCCAAACAGCACAGTAGTAATGACTTTATGAACTTCTTTACTTGCAAGATTGCAACTGTCTACTACAGTATCACATCAGACAGTGGATTGTAGTATCCCTGAGGAAAAATTACATTCATTCGCTGCTATAGGAAAGGAAGAATTGTCTAAACTTGTTAAATCATCGAAATCAATAACATGTTTTTTAGACTCTATACCGACTAAGCTATTGAAAGAGATGCTTCTAGAGGTCATAGATCTCTCTTCTTAAGATCATTAATTCATCTTTATCACTAGGTTAAGTACAGAAATTTTTTAAGCAGGCTATTATCAAACCTCTTATTAAAAAACCACAACTTGATCCTAGAGAATTAGTCAATTACAGACCGATCTCCAATCTACATTTTCTGTCAAAAATACTAGAAAAGGCAGTATCATCTCAACTGTGTTCCTACTTGGAAAGAAATGGTATCTGTGAGGATTTCCCGTCAGGATTTAGACCATACCATAGTACTGAGACTGCTCTCATTAGAGTTACAAATGATTTGCCTTATTATCAGATCGTGGTTGTATCTCTGTATTAGTGTTACTAGACCTCAGTGCTGCTTTTGATACTATCGACCACAATATTCTTTTGAATAGACAAGAAAATTATGCTGGCATTAGTGGAATTGCATTGGCATGGTTCAAATCATACTTATCTGACCGTTATCAGTTTGTAGTAGTAAACGAAGAGATGTCATTTCGATCACAAGTTAAATATGGAGTACCACAAGGAAGCATGGCATTAGTTTTCACTGTTACGCTGATGATACTCATCTCTATATTTCCTTGCACCCTGACAAAACCTACCAATTCTCAAAATGAACAGAATGCATAGCTGATATAAAAAATTGGATGACTAGTAATTTCCTACTACTAAATTCAGAAAAAACAGAGATTCTAATTATTGGACCAAAAACTTAGATAGATAGATGTGGTCAAAAGATAGATTAGGGTTAGGGTCAGGGTTAGGGTTTAGGGTTAGGGTTTAGGGTTGGGGTTAGGGTTGGATAGATGGATAGATATGGACAAATGATATATTAGGGTTAGAGTTAGGTTTTAGGGTTAGGGTTGGGGTTAGATAGATAGATAGATCGATAGATAGATAGATAGATAGATAGATAGATAGATAGATAGATAGATAGATAGATAGATAGATAGATTTATTTTCCACGACTTGGTGGCAGTGTCACCTGTGTAATGTCCACAAAATCCTTGGTGGCCCCGCCATCGAAGGTAGTAAGAGTGGAAGAAGCAGAAGAATGGCTTTGGGCAGTTATAGGTGCCGTCCACATTTTTTGATCCTCCTCATGTATCTCAGAGCGCTGATTGAGATACAAGGTGGCCTCTCTGGCCTCACTGGCCAATGTCCATTGGCTCGCTTTGTTACCACTTGGAGGTGATTGGGCTGCCAGGGGAGACCCCATGGCGTCAGTCCGACATGAAATCAAACGCGACTGACTAAATGGGAACTGGCTGTTTTCGGAAAAGGAGGCAGGAGAGGGAGGCTGGGCAGGAACTCTGGAGACTTGGAGCTGGGTGGGACCAGCGACGACAGGAGACTTTAATCCTCTTCCAAATCATCATACAAATTTCTATTTAGCCCTCGTCATCTGTGTGTATTTAAGTTCCTCCCATTGTTTCATTCATGGTCTGTAATTGTTTGTGCTTGTAGCACACTGCACGTATGTTCTCCGTTAATAAACCATTCTGTTTATTATATATGCTCATCTCCTGCCTTCCAACCGTGATAGAATTACAGACCTCTCAACGCGAGAAAAATGGATAAGATGGACTCACCCTCGCTGCAGTTTCTGCTAAGCCCGGAGGCTCGACCTCACCTGGACTACTGGGTCTGGAGGTGCGTGAACGACGAACGCTCCGCCTCCGCTTGGCAGCCCGGGGTGCGCTCTGAGGTCGAAGCGGACGTGGACGACTTCGGTACCCCGGTGGCGAAGCAAGCAGAACAGTCCATCGCAGAGCCAGGAGTGGTCCGCGATATCATCAATCAGTGGGCTGCGGATCCTTTCCCCATCCAAATCCCCGCCCTTGTGTCGTCATTCCCGGTCCCATCCGGAGATCTCCTCCCGTTTCCTCCGCTGATCCCAGTCAGCCCCCTGGATCCATGGTCCAGCTCCTCGGCTCTGCCCCCGCTGCTCGCCCAGTGCGGTTCCTCACCAGCACCTCGGGCTGTCCTTCCACCAGCAAGGCTCGAGGCGGAGTCCTCAGCTTCCCTTCAGGCCTCCAGGCCCACATCACCACCTAGACCCTTCAGCCCGTCACCTGCACCTCGACCCACAGCTCCCTCATCACCTCCCCGGCCCGTCAGCCCGGAAGTTCCGCTGGGCTCCCTCGGTCCTCCAGTTCGGCCTCTGGGGGTCGACGCACAGCATCTGCCACGGACTTCCGGGATGGCGGCTACACCTCCACCCGTCACCCCTACACCGTCAACAAGCTCCTCCCTCCCGTCAACCTCCCTGTCGTCCTCGATCACCACAGCTTCACCCCGGTCTGCCAGACCAGCGTCGGCTCCTTGGTCCCGCGTGTCAGCGGCTCGGCGCCAAACTTCCGGGTCCGTCGGCCGAGAAGCTCCCCTGGTTCCTCCACCTACTGCCATGGTTTCGCTGCCATCGATCGGCCCCAGCACGTCATGCCACCCCACAGTCTGGACTCCTCCCTGGCCCCTCCCACTGTCAGCTTCACCATGGCGGCGGTGGCCATCTTCCCCTGAGCACTGCCCGTCTCCAGCTCCACGCCCTCCTCCGAAGCCTCCGCCTTCTTCCTCTCACGGCGTGAGGATGCACCTTTCCGAGGGGGGCGTTATGTCACATATGTCATCTAGTCCTGTCTCGTCATGTTTAGTTCTAGTCGTCACCTTGTCTAATTAGTGTTAATGTCATCACCTGTTTCTATTTAGCCATCGTCATCTGTGTGTACTTAAGTTCCTCCCATTGTCTCATTCATGGTCTGTAATTGTTTGTGCTTGTAGCACGCTGCACGTATGTTCTCTGTTAATAAACCATTCTGTTTATTATATACGCTCGTCTCCTGCCTTCCAACTGTGACACTGGGATTTATTGGATGGTTGTGGTTTGCTATTGGTGAATCTAATGTGAGTGACAGGTAGTCCCAACCTCATACGAGTAAAAATCATCAGAGATGATACAGATGTCACTGCAAGAGAGAAGGGAAGTTATTTTGATTAACGGTTACAAATTTAAATAATAATAATAATAATAATAATAATAATGTGCATGGATAAATCATTTAGGCCAATAATAAATACTGCAATATTCCTTTAAAAAATAAGAATTGTACATTTTAATTTTATGATGAATTTAAGTTACCGAGATCAAGTGAACTGCATGTGCTGGAGTTTAGCTGCACCAGTGGTTTCTTAACGAATAAAGAAATGCAATGTAGCAATGCACAAATGTCAAAAATAAATAAATAAATAAATAAATAAAGTAAAAATATTCACTTAGTTCCCATAAATCTGTATTTGTGCTCTATTCAGACCACTGTGGTTTCTCAGCTGACTGAAGCCGGAGAGATGCCAGAGAACAAGAGGCACTCAAACACAGTCTGAAAACAAGCTGGCTTGACTCGATAAGCAAATCTGGCTCGACAGTGTATTTCCTGCTGTTGACTGAAAGACTACCTGCAAATATTTAATCTGAACCATAGAGGGCTAACAAGTTCATAAGTGCTTCACAAATATACACACAAACAAAATACATACAACTACACAACATATGCACTGCACAAAATCCTTTTAAACAGTATATTAGTGTTGTTTTTCAGAAAAAAAATCTAAAAAAAAATCTAAATGTTTCTCTTAAGAATCAACATTTCTAAAAGGTAAAGTTACCCTTTTTCACCTTATATGCACAGTATCTTGAATATGTAAATCAATAATATTTTTAGAAAAGCTTTTATAGCTAAAAGGCATTCAATACAATGACAGAAACATGATATGCACTGTAAGTGCACACGTTTCACTATGCATACATTCTGGAAATGCTCAGTTTAAAAAAAAAAAAAAAAAAACTTAAACAATCCCATATGTTTTTGTATTTTTCTTAAATCCAAAAAAGGCTTAAATCCATTTTTTTTTTTAAAAATTTCTTTAATCATTGGTTCGGTTACAGGTGAACAAAATTCACAAATTCATACCTTGAATGCACAAGTCAAGGTAGTTAATTATTCTAAAATTAAAAGTGAGAAAGCAAGGGAGTAAATAAATTGCTTAAAATAAATGAAATCTCGCACTTAAGACATTACATTTTTACTGTTATTATCCAAAATGTTAGCTGAGTTTTCCCAACTACTATCAACAAAGTTTCATCATGTGTTCAGCCAAATTCACCCCAAAATGAAAATGCCTTGTGTTGTTACAAACCTATAATGTTTTTTTCTGTTTATAATGTGAAAGTAAAGTGAAATCTGTATGCAGTTTTGTTTCATACAGGAATGATAGTTGATAGTAAGCATCTGTCAAAAGTATAAAAACCATAGAAAAGGCCATGAACGTATCTTAAAAGTAGTCCATATGACATGTGCTGTTTCAAGTATTCTGAAATCATAGAAAGTAGCTTCCCTTACGAAAAAGAAATTTATTCAAGTGTGCTGTTAGTATACTTCTTTTAATCTAAAAATAAGAAAGCATTATTTGAGTCTACTTTTTATACTTTTTAGGACAGCAGGGCACAAGCTAACACAGGGTTAGTTGTAACACACACGGTTTAACGGTGTTTAATAGTTGGCATATTGACAATATATAGAGAATAAAATGTGCCAAAATTCAAAAATATTTGGAAAATATCACTGAACATGCATTTAACAATAGCAAAAGTAAATGTATTAAGCTAATTTTCATCCTTATATTTTTTTTGTTTCATTAAAATTAGACAAATCTGATATTATTTTAATCTCCAATCAGATTAGATAGTTCTTTAATATTTCACTAACTAGCAGAAGACACTAACCAGATTTAAATTCCAGTTGCGCAGTTAGGGTACGTTGTAACACTGCGTTACAATGTGCCCCGCTATTAGAGCTATGCTATTCTATACAGTTATTAATTCTATTTATCTCCTGTTCTGTGAGAGCTGTGATTGGAGGGAGGGGAGTGTTTTGTTCAGCTCTGTGTTTTATTGAATGACTAAATATTTTTCTTTAACCTAGGCTGTATAGCTGTTTTGCAGAGAGTTCATGATCAAACTACAAAATTATTTAAATTAGAATTTCTAAAAAATGCTATTATTTAATATGAATAAAATATGAATTATTGACAAAATATTTTAGTTGGTCATGTATATTTTTTTATTAGATCAGATTTTAACCTGTCATATGGTCATGATACAACGTGCCCCACCTATGGGACATGTTGTCACATTTCACTTCCCTTCTTTCAGGGTAAATAAAGAAAATTATACAAATGAGTATTTATGATTTTTTATGGCGATAAATGTTAGCATATTTTATTGTATGAATAGGCATTTGTCACAAGCTTTGTCATTTTTTTATTTTACTTTATTTGCCTCACGAGTGTTTACTATGCAGCTGCTCGTGGAAAAGAAAGCGTACGAGTTGAGACCCAGACCATGGATTAAGAACACATATGCACATAGTTAATAAAATCAGTATTAATTTTCATATAGCATTACAGAAAAGTAAAGCTTAAAATCTGTTAATAGTCAATTAATAGCTGCAGTAGTTATACAAGTATATAATAAAGTTGATTATAATACATTAAATAACAATAGGGTTAGGGTTAGGGTAAAGTGTGTTGTATATTGTGAATTTTATATTTTATAGGTATTTTTTATATTTTAAATTCAAAAGTAAATTTAGTAGCCTATCATAATCTCCGCGATCATTGACTTTCTTTGATGACATTTGCGGGGCGTTCCAAATGAGCAATTGACCCTTCGCAAAGACCCGCTACCTTTAGTTACTGTTACCATTTTCGGCAGTGGTTCAGTGGTTCGTGTAGGTTGTCTACTAACCGGATGGTTGGTGGTTCAATCCCCGGTTCCACCTGACCAAGTGTCGAGGTGTCCATTAGCAAGACACCTAACCCCAGCTGCTCCTGACGAGCTGGATGGCGCCTTGTATGGCTGACGTCGCCATGGGTGAATGTGAGGCAAAAATTGTAAAGCGCTTTGGTGGCCATAGGTCTGTGAAAGTGCTATATAAATGCAGTCCATTGATATGAAACGGTATCATATTTAAGTTTTAAAAGAAGTTTAAACAATAAATACCATATAGTGGCTCTTGAATGTGGTGTGACAGATCGCTGTAGCTCCTTCAACCAACCATCTCTTCAAACTAGTTCATTTATAGCATCAAATAAACATTAATGGACATCAGAAGGAATGTTTTTTCAAGCGGGAGTACACATAATTTTTGAAGTTCAAGTTCACCAATGTTAATCTACTCCCCTGACTGCTTTGTCAGACAAAATGGTGGATTCGGGGTTATTCAGGTTGCCTGTCAATCAAACTGCCATTGAAGGGTCAATTGTTGTCAGCAAAGTCCACTTCAATTGATATACCATTCTCAAGGAGTAGGGAGCAGTGAATATTGCAAAAGGACCCCGTCGAATAGAACACAGCTTGAAACTTTACACAAGTATACTTAATAAAATGAACTTGAAGTATACTTTTTTAACGGTTTGTGTTAGGAACAGACCCAAATTTAAGTTTTTATTCACTCATAGTCTTCACTCACAGGTTAGACATTACTGACACCAAACGAAACTGGTTCTTGCATGCGTTGATGTAGCAATTGAAAAAATTATAAATTAATAAAATATGAGGAATTAAGACAGAGATTTGATTGCTGATTCACGGATAAAATACAGCTTTCAGGTCTGGAACAACATGAGGGGTATTAGAAAAATTTTAGAAAGTTTTGGTGGTGAACTATTCCTTTAAACCTAAACTTCTCTAAATGCGTTACTATATTTATTTTTAATGCTCATTTTTGCAGTGAACACAAACAAAGATGAAACAAAGAGCTTCAGGCTCACATCACAGACATAAAGTGTAATTTTGTGTTTGAATTCTCGATAAAAGCAGTTACATAGCACTATAGCAAGCCTGCAGGGAGTTTGAACAGAGACAATCTAAATATAGCAGCCCAAATCATCATCATCGCTGTGAGAGGCACCAATATGACGCCCGTCCTCTGCATCTCCAACAAGAGCGAGGGACACAATTGGTTTGTTTTACTCTGTTTCAATGGTGATGAGACATTTTAAATGCATTATGACAGCACTGTCTTTTCCACGGGGGGATGCTATTACCAGCCCAGTAATGACAGCCGATGATCACAAAGCACTAATGACTTTTAAAAGGTCACTCAGAAAATGAGCATGCTTATGTGGGTGCTGTGGTCTAGTGATTAAAGCTCAGGACTGGTAACCAGGAGGATGATGGTTTGAATCCTGCAAGAGCTTTGTCCCACAGCGACAACAGCTGAATAATACAAATTAAAATAAAGTTAAGGTCAATCAGCAGCAAATTTACAGGGAAAAAAATCTTGTCCCAAAAAGCAAAAACAACAATAAAAAATAATTTATTTTCAGCAATGAAATTAAATTGATGAAAAGTAACAGTAAAGACATTTATAATGTTACAAAAATGTCTATACAAAGATGTAACTTTCAAAGAATCCTGAAACAAAAACATCACTGAATTTCACACAAACATGAAGTAGCACAACTGCTTTCAACATTGATAGTAATATGAAAAGTTTCTTAAACAGAAAATCAACATATTAAAAAGAATTCTGAAGGGTCATGTGACCCTGAAGACTGGAGTAATGATGCTAAAAATTCAGTTGTCATCACAAGAATAAATCACATTTTTTAAAATCTATTAAAATAGAAAACTATTACTAAAAATATTTTAAATTGCAACAATATTTCACAACATAGTAATGTTTTTACTGTATTTGTGATTAAATTAATGCAGCCTTGGTGAGCATGAGAGACTTCTTAAAAAAAATCTAGGGCCATTAAACTCTGGAGTGTGTTCTAGATGCTGCACATCTCCTCCTTTCTATCTGTGGTGACCCCTGCAGCTCTGGAGGACTTTGTGTGAAACATGTCAGCCATCTGATAATCAGCCCATTAGACCTCACCTGGTCGATATATAGTAAGAAATATTGAAATATGCCCTTTAAATTCATTCATTATCTGGTTGCTTATAGTCTTACTGATTTGCTCAATGTGTGACTGCTGAAAATGTTTCCTTCTGGTACTTTAGTACTTACTTTAGGGTTAATAATCTGGCTTATGAATTTAATCCACTGGATGATAAAACAGGTGGAAAAAACAATCGCAGCAACTTAAAGTGAATGAACAATGAAGGAAGAACTAGTGAGACAGGAGGACACCACCTAGCAAACACCCATGAACCATCCAGATCACCTTAGCAACTGCATAGTTATGCAGTCACTCAGAACATCCTATATAAATGCAGCATTTTTGCAGGAAGAAACCACCAAGCAACTACTTAGAACTCCCTAGCAATGCCCTAAAAATGATCCAGAACCTCTTAGTAACTGCATAGTTAGGCCCTAGCCATAGTCATATACACTAGACGTCGCCTGGGGGTTCTCAGAATGCGTCAAAACCGCCGCCATCTTGGAACAGGGGTCTTGTCATAGGAAGTAGCTAGGTAACGCTTCTGTCTCCGCCTGTACTTTTGAATTCATGGACGATGCCAGACTTTTTTGCTGCATATGGGTGTTCAAATGAAAGAAATCTAAAAACCAGACAGCAAGGGATTACATTTCACAAGTGAGAATGTGTTGTATGATATTGAATGTTACGAAATTATATTTCTACATTGGTTTGTTTCAGTCGGTTAGCGACCACAGCTAATCCATGCTAGTTACCCATTAGTTTTTGACAGTTAGGAAAACCGACAATGAACAGAATGTATTTATATCAATGTAATGTGATTGTAAGATGTTGGAAATGTGGACAGTTGATTTGGTCTCTATTCAATAGTTTCTCCGACTGGCGCTGTGTGTCCAAGTTCAGTCTCCATCTATTTCCAGTCAGCGTTCTTGGCTAACAGAGATTAGTCTTAAGTTAAAACAAATTAACAAGTTTATCCAAACATACTAGTTCTGGTTGTTTACCCCGATTGTATCTGATGAGCTGCAACGTGACAGGAAAAACAGAAACAACAACAAAAAACCAGGAACAAACCCTTTCAGCCAGCCTCTTCTCTGCTCTCACTTGGCTGTGTCCCTGGAAGTACACTAAATAACATGGACTTATGGATTTGTTTTATTTGTAGATTCCAAAGCTCTTAATAAGGACATTAAAAATTGACCCATGCTTTTTTGCTTAAAGGTGAAGACCCAACTTTATGTATGTTTTGTAAGATTCCATTATCTGTCAAACATATTTAATGAGATTATGCCTGAAAAGGTTTTGGATTTTTTTTATCATATGGTAATATAAAAAAAAATGTATAATACGACTTACTGTTTATATTTGTTTTGTAATATATTCTATTGTATTTATATGATATTTGTGTTTTTGTAATTGAATTTTTGCCATGAAAATAGCTTTGATTGCTGACATGGCATTAAATAAATTAATCTGAATATGTTTGTAGATTCTCAAGTGATAAACAGAGACGTCAATGATAAACGTTCCTCTCAAATTTGTGATTTGCTTCCACCTGCAAATTGCTTTGTGTATCATATTTAATAAACCAATACAATTTAAAGGTTGAAATTAATATGTATAGTCACACCATTGTAGCAATTTTGCATGCAGTAGGCTTAGGTAAGTAGCCATAGTTCATTCGAAGTTTACTCAAGCGGAAGAATGTGACTAATAAACTTAGGCCTACTAGCACTATGCGTTATATTTTTAAAAAGTAGATTATCTTAATATCAAAAACTTAAATTCTCTCTGGACTCAAAGGTAGAAAACTAGAAAATCGCATTCATGACTATTTATGGTGATTTTATTTCTGTTAGACCTTTGCATCGAGCTGATGCATTAAAGAGGAGGGGTCCCCTGTTCCAAGATGGCAGCGGAATTGATGCATTCGTCCCAATGAACTGCCGTAGCCAGGCGACGTCTAGTGTATATGTCTATGGGCCCTAGCAACCACTTACAACATCCTATATCATGCAGCATTTATTTTTATTGCATTTCATTTATTTTAATTTTTTTAATTTTTTTGCTCCGGCAAACACAACTCTTGTACATTTTTGGTCTTGTAACTGCAGCCATCAAGTACAATCACTGAATGGCTGTAGTTAAATGCTTGTGTGATGCTTTAGGTCTGTTTCCCTTAATCATCATTAGTGTTAATGTGCAAGCTACATCAGGTCTCAAGTGTCGCTCTCTTGGTGCATGTTAAGACTGTGATTGGTGTTTAACAATAAAGTGACACAGCAGGTGGTCAATGAGTCACAACATACTAATTAAGTATGAAGTATTTGAGATGTTCCTTTTAAAACACTTCAAAAAGATGAGCAGGAGACAGCGATGGATTTAAGTCCATGTGACTCTGGATGAACTGATGCATAACAAGATTCATGAAATGTTCATAATGATTCATGATTCATAATGTTTATTCAATTCTAATATATGTGTTTATTTTATTGTCATTTCACACATGGATCTGCTTTTTTTTCTTTTTATAACAGGACTTTTTCAAACTATAATTTCTCTAATAAAATACATATGTGATATCTTATTAAATAATTAGCACCAAACAATATAATTTTTATTCTCTGCGAATAAAGATTAGGCCTACTTATTAAACAAAAAGATTGAGAAAATGATTGCACAACCACCAAATAGGTGGCGCTGTGCACTAAGTAGATATGTAGATTTGTAAATCGCCATTAAACAAAGAAGAAGGAAGTAGAATGGCACGCTTTTTCTTAACATCTGTTTCCATGGTGAATTACCAATTTGTCGCTCTGTTGAGACTATTGTATGAGATACATCGTCACTAAGCCGACAGATTGGCATATGACATCAAAGTACCACGAGAGTGACAATGAAGAGTATACAACTCCTCATTGTTTTGAATCGCTCTCGCGGTACTTTGATGTCATACGCCGATTGGTCGGCGCAGCCCCAATGCATCACGAACAAGCCTAATGTCTTGTGTATTCACCGGGAACATACTCAGGGTTGGCTGAACTTACTCCCAGATGTGTTTTGGAACCAGCATACCTCGAGTAAGCAAGGTTTGGGTTAATCAACCGAGAGTTCAGGGTATATGTGACCGTAAGTTAACCTTGCTTTCTGGAATACCCCCCAGGGGTGAGCAAAGGCCAAAACAACAAAAACACGAAATAAACTCCTAACAGGAAAAACTAAATTCCCAAACAGAAGAAAACAAAATAAAAATACAATAAATTACCCCATCTAATGAAAAACAAGAGAAAACAGCTTTTACAAAAGAAAACGGCTCCTAGCTTCTAGGGGCCCGTTTCAGAAAGGAGGTTAAGTGAAAACTCTGAGTATGTTAACCCTGTATATATGTATATATATATATATATATATCTACTTTATACTGGCACTGTTGTAGATTAAGTATAAATGATTATATTTATTAAAATTAGAAATACTTTTATCATTATTAAACACTCAGTAGGCATTTTACTTCCCCTTTTAGAACATTTTCTTCATTGTTATTGTAAATAAATGCCTTTCTGATGTGATATGTGATGGGGAAAGGGAGAAGAGCGAGCTCGACAAAAGCCAGACTCGAACCCAGGTTAATCACATCACAAGTTAATTCTACGCGGTCCCGCTCACATAATTTTTTTACACTAATGGAGTTAGTGTAAATTTGCACTTAGTAATAGATGCTCTGAATTATCTTGTTTTACATTTGCAATAATATTATTTTCATTACCACACTGGCATATGAAATGCACTTAATTTAGATTCCCCCCAGTAAACATTATAATCTCATTATAATATTCTTACATAGAAAATGCATCTTGATTTAAGAATTTTTAGATATTTGTACTTTAAATAAGACAAAAATACTCAGTAAGAAAAGCATTTTTTGCAGAGTGAAGAAATTAATGAAGTATGTAAACATCAGTTGCGCTTTAAAGGGGGGGGGGGGGGGGGGGGGGGGGGCGAAAGAAACTCTGAGTTTACCAAAGAAAACCTGCTCCTCACCAGGTTAGGTTCACAGAATAAGTTACCAGGGTAAGTAAGTTACCTCTCTTTCAGAAACGAGCTTGACTTAGAGTTGTCACTTTACCTCCTTTCTGAAATGGGCCCCAGCAAAGCAACACAAATACACAACACATCTCGTAACAACCCCAAACTTTCGAACAGAAGTTGAAGTTGTATGACTTTTGTTTTGCAGGTATATGATTATAAACAGAGAATATCATTTAGCATGCTTTACACACATCTGTTCATCAGGTTTTACGGTCACAGTTTAAAGTATCATAACTTTAAACATTTGATGCTTTTTATTTGCCTAAGAGAATTTTTTTGCTGCGTAACTGTCATGTTCATATGACATCTTACACTCACATCTCTGCAAAATCACAAGGTAGTGGCAAGCCAGAATTTTTACTGGAACACAAGCATGACTTGTCACGTATAAGATAACGTCACTTGTAAAAAAGAAGAGTATAGTTACTTGAACGGTACTTGGGGGATGTCAGTGGCTTGCATTGGAGAAGAAAAGACAGAGGAAGAAAATGTGGAATTCAATTTTTTGATAAGAAAAGGATGAAGAAGAGAAGAGTAGAGGAAGAACTTGCTCAGTAAGCATGTCTGAGGAATATCACAAGGCCGCACATGGTCCGCAGTACATCCGACCATTTCTCCAGGGAGCAGAGCAGGAGTTTCATCTCTGCTGCAGGAATGATTCTGATTTGTAGAGCATTATTTAACAGCACATAAATTGAAAAAACGTGAAGGGTCGAAACAATGTGTGTGTGAGTGTGTGAGTGAGAGAGAGAGAGAGAGAGAGGGTAAAAACTAGTATTACCAGACTACACTTACACAAGCTCCTTTTGTCTCCCATTCATTCATAACTCATCTCCAGTTTTCCCTCATTTTCATCAAAAGTGACAGTAAAGACATTTACTAGACAGTGAAGAGATTTCCCAAAAATATGAAGCAGCACAATTGTTTTCTGCATTAATAGAAGAAATGTTTCTTGAGCTGCAAATAAGCATTTTATAATGATTTTTTAAGGATTGTGTGGCACTGAAGACTGGAGTAATGATGCTGAAAATTCAGCTTAGCATCACAAGCCAAGTTTCCATCCAGTTTTTTTGTGCAGTTTTGTTATCGACAAACCAAATGTGCGCAAAAAAATATTTACGAAATATGCTGTCTCCAGACTGTTTCCATCCAGTTGGCCTTTTACCGATAAAATGGTGTGTGTAATGACGTCATCCCAAAAGAATGCATAGTTGCATAAGTTTTGTTCCACCATTTGTTCTAATGCTGCCTTCACGTGCTATCGGAAATGTCCTACATCCCACTTCTGAAGTAATGATTATGAGATCAAGTGTTTTATTGTCAGAGAGAACAGAAATCACGGAGGACACCACGATCTTATTAAAGTCAAAATGATATTTATCATCCCATTCATTGACAACTATAAACATTCACGTGCCATCTAGATAGTCAGCTTGCAGACAATTCTGGAATTTCAGTCAAATACAAGCTATTTTCACTTTGTATGAAACATAAAATACACTTCAAATGATTATTCAAATATGTAATGCACTACTTTAATGACAAGACAAGGCGAGGCTGTTAGGGAAAAAACTAAGAATAGCAGTCACAGCTGCAGTCATTCTCCCCTCTGCAATGTTTAAAGTTTATGGCACACACCTAATGTGAAGGCAGCATTAATGGTGCAATATGTAAATATTTTGCAGTAAAATATCCAAAAACCACTAGGCCAGTGTTATATATTTTGTTCAGTTGAGTACTTACAATATCCCAAATGTTTCCAACTCTTTCTAAATCGTGAGAAAATTGTGATTTTAACCAAGGTCCCAGCATGTGTGCAACAACAACTAGATAGAGATGCCGATCTTGCATGTGTTTTAATAGACAGGAGAGTAACTATTTGAATTACTTCACTGACAGAAAACTTAGGACTATTATATCGATCAACAGTGTTAGTCTAATTGTTTGAATGTCTTGTTCTTGTCTATGCATATGTTGTGAAAAATGGTGAGGTGATCTTCACTACAAATACTTCAAGGCATGTTATGAAGCTGACATGACGATTGAGGTTGAGTTGGTGGGCCTGGCAAGACAGGCTGAGCAGACGTCCAGGGCGGAACAGGCTGTGCAGATGGCCAGGGCGGGACAGGCTGTGCAGACGGCCAGGCTGGAACAGGCTGTGCAGACGGCCAGGGCGGAACAGGCTGTGCAGGGGTAACTGAAAGATAAAACAAAGAGAGATTAGTAATGACTGCTAGAGCCGTAACAGGATCGACAAGGAGATCGGGAACGCCTCTTAAGGTTATGTTTAGACCCTCCCAACTGGTCGTGTGGTTACGGGCAGACAGTTCAAGAACCACTTTAGTGGTCGTGATCGGGCAGAGAGGGAACTCAGACGTGACCTTTGTGGTCATGTCTAGGCAGACAGGGAATTCTGGTACAGTCTCTATGACTGTAGCAGGGTAAACAGAGAGTTCAGGGCTGTCAGAAAGTTCAGCAGCGACCTCCGTGGTCGCTTCAGGGTAAACATAAAGTTCATGGCTGACAGAAAGTTCAGGGACAATCTTCATGATCACTTCCGGGCAGACAGAAAGATCCGGGAAGGTTTTAGTGATCCTTTCATGACCGACAGGAGATTTAAGGATGACCTCCGTGGTCATATCTAGGCAGACAGACGGTTCTTGGAAGACCTTCGTGGTCACATCAAGACAGACAGGAAACTCTGGTGCGACCTCTATGGTCATTTCAGAGCAAGTTTGTAAGTAACAGTGGTCATGGCTGGATGGGCAGAAAGTTCATGGATAACCTCTATGGTCATATCTGGACAAACAGGAAACTCAGGGACAACCTCTGTGGTCCCTGCAGGGCAGACAGGAATCTCTGGGACCAGGACTACAGCGATAGGGAGGATGACGTCTGAGTGAATAGGCTCAGATCTGGGATCAGAAACCTCCTTCAAGGCCTCAGGAGATGACACAGGACTTGACTCAGGGCCTGTTGAAACGTTCTCTTGAGCCTCGGGGACTGACATGGGACTTGACTCTGTGACGCCCTCTGGAACTGCCGTAGAGGGCTCAGGAACAGATTTGGTAGCACCCTCTTGATATGTACTAGCGTGCTCAGAAACTGGCTCGACGGCGCCCTCGAGCTGCACAGAAGTACTCAGGGACAGACTCGAGAGCGCCTTCTTGGACTGCACTGGCGTACTCAGTGACTGGCTCGGTAGCACCCTCTTGGAGCAGGTCCAAAGCTGGAGCCGATGTGTGTGCTGCCCACTCACAGAACATGAACAGTCTGTGGCTGAGCAGGCATGGCCTGGGTCGTTAGGAGCTCAGGAAGATCTGCATAGACGTTATCTGGCTCGGGCGTTGGTTCCGGAACGGATCCAGTGAGCTCCTGAGCGACTCCAGGCAGAGCTGGCGCAGATTCATGTGGCGCTGGAGCGGCCTTCTTTCGGCGCGGCTTGCATTTACGTTGTGCCTGGGGATGCTCCACGGTGACTTGGCTTGGTTCTGGATGATCAGCTGCGGCGTGCTGTGACTCTGGACGATCAGCTGCGGCGTACTGTGACTCTGGACGATCAGCTGCGGCGTGCTGTGACTCTGGACGATCAGCTGCGGCGTGCTGTGACTCTGGACGATCAGCTGTGATGTGCTGTGACTATGCACTGGCGGCTATTTTGTGACTGGGCTCAGGTGTGGAAATTACAGGGCCAGAGTATTCATAAAACACAGGGCTTGGCACAATCACAATTGTGCGGAGTTGGGCTCCGCTTCACCCACAGTGAATGGTGAACCACTTAAAATGAGTGCATAAAGTCTCTGAGACTACAATTAAAGTCTGCATCAGGAAGGCAGGTTTTCAGGGATTCGTTTAGACCCCGACAAAATAAATGTTTGAACAGAGACTCATCATACGTGACACGATCAGATAACTCACAGAATTCCTGCACATATTCTTCAATATCTGATCCTCCTTGCCGAAGTTGCAGAAGTTGACCGAAGTAATCCATGTCGGGACCGAGACTGCCGGAAAAATCTACTGGATCTTTTAAGTGGCAAGGTCTTCTGTAATGAGGGAGACAGCAGGATGAGATCCAAATGCAGCTTTATTGAGCAATGTGGTCAAACAGGCAATGGTCAAATCAACAGCAGACAAGAATGGCAGAGGACAGGCAGAATCGTGGTCGTTAGACGGGCTATAGGTCAAAACAGGCAGAATACTTTCTTCACAGTCCAGTAAAAACAAAGCAATGGTCAAAGGGCAGGGAGATAAACAATCATTACAGGCAGGAAACAGGCAGGGTAGTAACCGGAAGACAAGACAGGATAATAACGCTCAGAAAAGATAACATTAGGTATATTAGATTAGATTAGATTAGATTCAACTTTATTGTCACTGCACATGTAAGGTACAAGGCAACGAAATTCAGTTAGCATCTAACCAGAAGTGCAATAGGCAGTAAGTGCAGTATATACAAAATCTACAATGTACAACAACTATACAGATAAGTGTTATGGGTATAATTTAATTGTGTAAGGTGTGGGGGGTGTCAGAGGGCAGAGTTCAGCAAGGAGACAGCTGTAGGGAAAAAGCTGTTCCTGAGTCTTGTGGTCCTTGTCCGGAGGCTCCCGGAGGGCAGGAGGTTAAACAGTCCATGGTCAGGGTGAGAGGATGTCCTCAATAGCAGCAAGTGGTGTCCCTGTGATGCGTTGGGCAGTTTTCACCACCCTCTGCAGTGCTTTACGGTCAGCCAATGAGCAGTTCCCATACCAGACTGTGATGCGACTGGTCAGGATGCTCTCGATCGCACATCGGTAGAAGTTCACCAGGATGGCTGAAGACAGCTGGTTCTTCTTCAGTGTCCTGAGGAAGAAGAGGCGCTGGTGAGCCTTCTTGACCAGGCTGGAGGTGTTTGTGATCCAGGACAGTTCCTCCGAGATGGTGGTTCCCAGGAACTTGAAGCTGGAGACACGTTCAACAACCATCCCGTTAATGTGGATGGGGTCATGAGTGCTTCCTTTCTTCTTCCTGAAGTCCACAATGAGCTCCTTTGTCTTACTGGTGTTAAGGAGCAGGTTATTGTCAGCGCACCATGTGGCCAGGTGCTGTACCTCTTCCCTGTAGGCAGTCTCATCGTTGTCACTGATGAGGCCAATCACCGTGGTGTCGTCTGCAAACTTAATGATGGCGTTGGATCCATGCACAGGCTTGTAGTCATGGGTGTAGAGGGAGTACAGGAATGGGCTCAGCACACAGCCCTGTGGTACGCCGGTGCTAAGTGTGGTGGTGGTGGAGTGGGTGTGGCCTGACCTAACATGCCGAGGCCTGTTGGTCAGAAAGTCCATAATCCAGTTGCAGAGGGAGGTGTTAATGTCCAGGTCTCCAAGTTTTGTGGTCAGCTTGGAGGGAATGACGGTGTTAAATGCTGAACTGAAGTCAACAAACAACATCCTAACATACGTGTTGTTATTGTCCAAGTGTGTGAGTGCAGAGTGCAGCACTGTGCATACTGCATCCTCTGTGCTCCTATTTCTGCGGTAGGCAAATTGATGTGGGTCCAGTGTGGGTGGGAGGCAGTCTTTGAGGTGTGCTAGGACCAGTCGCTCAAAGCACTTCATAATGATGGGTGTGAGTGCTACAGGGCGATAGTCATTCAGGCACATTGGGGAGGAGTGTTTTGGTACTGGCACAATGGATGTGGACTTAAAACATGTTGGCACAGTTGCTTGGGTGAGGGACAAGTTGAAAATGTCTGTGAAGACCCCTGCAAGCTGCTCTGCACATGCCCTAAGCACACGTCCAGGAATGCCGTCCGGGCCAGCAGCCTTGCGTGCGTTGATCTGGCTCATTGCTGTGTGTACGTCTGTGGAGGTGAGTTTGAGAGGTTGATGGTCTGCTGTGTGTGCAATTTTGGTGGCCGTCTCCTTGCTATCTCTGTTGAAACGAGCATAAAAGTAATTTAGCTTGTTAAGGAAGGAGACATCTGTGACTGTTGGAGTGGAGTTGCTTGACTTGTAGTCACTGATGATCTGGATGCCCTGCCACATGCGTCGGGGGTCCGAGTTGGAAAAGTGTTCCTCTACCCTCAGCTTATAGCAGTACTTGGCATTTTTGATGACCTTTTTCAGGTTAGCCCTGGATTTACTGTAGGCCTGAGCGTCATCTGACCTGAAGGCAGTGTTGTGGGCTTTCAGCAGAAGTCGCACCTCCTTGTTCATCCATGGCTTCTGATTAGGGTATGTTGTTATCTGTTTCTCTGTTGTAACACTGTCAATGGTGGTGTTGATGTGATTCAGTACAGAGGAGGTATAGATGTTAATGTCCGTGTGAGAGCCACAGGCAGCCTGAGAAGCAAACATACTCCAGTCAGTGTGTTGAAACCTGTCCTGAAGTAAAGAGTCTGCTCCAGTTGGCCACACTTTGATTGTCCTCACTGATGGTTTCACACAGTTGATGAGTGGTGAATACTTAGGCGTGAGAAACAAAGAAAGGTGATCAGACTGTCCGAGGTGGGGGAGAGGGGTTGCGATGTAAGCTCCATCAATGTTTGTGTAAACATGATCCAGAGTTTTGTCTCCTCTGGTGTGGCAGGAAACATGCTGATGGAATTTGGGGAGCACTGACTGCAATGGCTGCATGAAATTCGTTCAAAGCAAGCTTGGCATTAGCATCCGGTGGAATATAGACTGTGGTTATTATGGTGGAAGTGAACTCCCGCGTCAGATAAAAAGGTCTACATTTAACCATGAGAAACTCTAGGTTAGCTGAGCAGGGTCTCCCAACAATGACAGTGTTCGTACACCAAGCTTTGTTGACATAAATGCACAATCCACCACCTCTTGTCTTGCCGGAGTCATCTGCCGTTCTAACTGCCCGGAACATGTAGCATCCATCTAACTCAGTAACATTATTGGGTACGTCGTTGTGTAGCCATGTTTTTGTGAAAACCATGACATTGCAGTCCAAAAGTCTCTTACTGTGGGTGATGTGAAGTCGTAACTCATCCATTTTGTTCACCAGTGACCGCACATTAGCGAGGAAAATGCTGGGTAAAGAGAGCCGGAGCGGTGTTAGCTTTAGCCTAGCTCTTAGACCTCTAGGCTTCCCCCGCCTTTGTTTACGATCTCGACGCCGCCTGCGAGCACTTCCGCCCAGCCGGGTTGAGTGCGTGGCCTCGGGTGTTCTGGCGATCTCAGGGATGAGTCGAAGATTGGTGATAATACTGTTGGAAAAGTCCTCACCGATATCCAAAAGCTCCTGTCGGGTGTATGATGTTAGAGCAAAGCTGTTCAGTACGAAAAGACCCGAAATGAGCAGGAATAATACTGCAAAATTGCAAAAACTTGAGAGACACTGAGCCTCGCGATGTGTACGCGCCGCCATCTTGGTCTTTTTCTCAAGACCTCACAAAGGTGTGTGTGTGTGAGCTGAGTTTAAATATAGTTCTGATAATGAGCTGCAGCTGGTGAAGTGATCAGTGTTAGGTACGGGGCTTCTGGGAAATGTAGTCTGCCTTGGTGTATGAGTGAGTGAGTGAGTGAATGGTGTCGTGTCCGAGTTTTAACTTATGCACAGCTGGTGCAACCGGCCCCTGGTAAGCACTTCTTTCAAAAACATTAAAAAAATTATACTGACCCCAAAATTATGAATGGTAGTGTATCTGTTGAAACTGTTTTTGACCTTGAACTAATAAAAGAATGTTTATTTACTTGTTGTTTATTTATGCATAATTAATGTATGATAATGTATTTTAATGATATTTTTGTAAAATCCACCTGCAGATTGCTACTTTTGCTACTTTTAATATGTTTAATTCTATTCTTTCATCGTTTCCTCTCCATCACAAGAATAAATTACATTTTAAAATATATTCAAATAGAAAATAGTTATTTTAAATTGTAAAAATATTTCACATTACTGCTTTTACTGTATTTTTGATCAAATAAATGCATCTTAGGTGAGCATAAGAGACTTCTTTCAGAAGCATCTATTCAAACAGTAGTGTATATCTCAGCACACATTCTGAATCCAAAACACAAAAACATGGCTGCTGTTAAAGTGGGTATCAATTATCTGACACATCCAGCTGTTGTTTTACATCTCTCTAAGTGATGTTTAATTAACAAAGTTTGGGAGGAACACTATGAAATTGCCCAATCAGCAAGAGATGAGGCCTTTACAGATTCATAGCAGACTCACTGATGTTCCTCAACAGTTTTCTGTATTCCTTCACCACCCCATCTCCTCATACATGCCTGGTTACTATCCTATCCAGAGATACAGGGGGAGTACTCTGGGTTTGGGCCAAAATTCCGAGCTCTTAACCGTACAGCACGGACAGTTCACCAAATCCGCATACTTTTTATACTATCTGATTATTTGTAAGCGTGAACTTTTGAATGACCTTTGATTGCTGTAAACAGAGGTCAATAACCATATGAAGAGCGCTGGCCATCAACACAATAACAGATCGACTGAACAACATACACATCTCATAAATACCAACTCAAAACCTTTATACCTAAAAAATACCTTTACTTAAGACAAACACTTTTTAAGTGAATTATTGTCTTTACTAAATCTTAAACTGCCCTCAGATTTGCCAACATCTGAATATGAATTGATTTCTCATGAAACCAATATGATTCAAACCACATGAAGGTGGTTTGCAGATGTTTGTTTAGGAGTAGTTGTATTTTTCCTAAGGAATTTTAAGAGATACTTGACTGACTCATATGTGAAAACTCCATTAAAGCAACTGCAATGTGAAAGAGAAACCTCTCAGCAATAACATTTTCCTCCAGGTAAACACTTCCACATTCATGGTAATCTATTTCAGTGTCTCTCCCATCACCCATTTAAATCAAATGTCTTATTTATGGAAATAATGAGACCAACACTTTTTCAAGGTGATGCGTTCATCAGCAAACAAGTCTGTTAAACGATGTTGCTTCAATATTTAATAAATGTCATTGCCGTAAGCACTTTGTTTAATGGTCTCATTACAGAGTCATTAGAAAAGATCTAAAACATCTCCTGAAGGGTCAGAACAGATTGGGATTTTTTCTTCTTGGCAGTACAAGCAGGGTTATTATCATTACTAAAAAAAAAAGAAAAAAAATACAAAGCACAAAATAAAATTTATTAAAACAAAAACTGAACATAAAAAATTAAAGGTAATTCTTTAATTAAAAATTATAATAGTGAAGACACAACACTAAATTAACACTAATTCCATGACAATAGTGATTTTATTTTTACCACAGGAAAATACGCAACACGCCATTTCAGTAAGGAGGTTCAACCAACTCTGAGTTAAAACTTGAACTGAGATGGGAAAATAGCATATTTTCTAAGCCATAGATGCCATTTACAGTAAGTGCAAACATCTGCTATTTACATTTATTGAAAATAGTGAGATTGTCACAATTTTCAGCTGAAGTGCTCGAGAAATCCACTAGAGGGCACTTCACCTTGGTCTTTCACTCACTCACACCGGTGCACTACATTTCCCAGAAGCCTTGTTTCCTGCCACTGATCACCCCAGACAGCAGCAGCACATTAACTCTCATTATTTAAGCATCACTCACACACACACAGACCGCGAAGTCTTGATAAACCAAGTGCTGTCTTTTCTGAGCGTTTTTCCGGTTATTTCCCTGTCTGTTTTTCGTTGTTGGATTCTTGCTGCCTGTCCCGATCCTTGCTTTGTTATACTGGACTGTGATTGACGTCTGCCTGACGTGAACTCCTGCCTGCCTATTGTTTACGATTACTGCCTTTCCTTGGAAATACCTGTTTGCTGTTGATTGACCGTAGCCTGTTTGACCACGTTTACAAATAAAGCTCGCATTTGGATCTCACTCCGTTGCCTCATCGTTACAGAGATATTCTATTTACCACGTAAAAGTAGCAGTTCTATGCAATAAGCGTAAATAGTAATTAGATTCTATTTATACTTTATATTGACATACTATTTGCACCTCAGTACTATAGCACATTAATAGGGTGAAATAATAACAAAGCGTAAATGATTAGGCCTATAAGCTATTTATTAAAATTATAAATACATTTATCACTATTAAACACTTGATAGGCACTTTACTTCCACTTTTAGAATATTTTCTTTATTTTTCCTGAAAATAAATGCTTTTCTGATGTGTTTTCCAACGTGCTACTGCCTATGCCACTGATGCTAGTGAGTCATACACGTTTTTTTTTTAACCTTGTGTGACATTGGTGTAAATTTGCATTTAGTGTAATAGACACTCCAAATAATCATGTTTTCTGTTTGCATTAAGATTATTTTTTATTACCCCACTGGCAGATAATTTTGCTTAATTAAAATGCATTTAATTTAGATTCCCCTCCCCACCAGGAAACAAGAATAAATATCTCATATCATTCTTCTTACATCGAAAATGTTGAATTTCTTATATAGAACATTTGATTTAAGAATTTTTAGATATTTGTACTTGTAATAAGACAAAAAGGGAACCGAAGTGACGGGTAACTGGAGACATTCCCTTTCGAGTCAGTCTCTCCACACTGCGTCACTGAAAGATGGCGCTATGGGGATCTATACAATTCCGCCGTGTTGAGAGCGAAGGTTCAGATCAGCTGTAAGACAAGCCGTTGTTCTCAGCTAAAAGTACTTCATGCAAGCCCAGCAGCATAGCGGCTACAAGAACAAGTTGCACAAGCATGGACTATTGCAAACACATCGGCAGCAGCCTTGCCTGCATCCAGGATTAACCCTACACTCTCTGCCAGCATTCATGTCGCACTTGTCTCCAGACTGCAGTCATTCAGCACCCAAGGCATATGGATAAACGAGGACACTATTGCCTAAAAATGTTCATTCCGGGACATAAGACATCCACAGCGTGAGGCTGAGCACCACACCATCACAGTGTGCTGGTGACCAACTAATGAATGCGTCAGTAAGCAGACACTATGCATAATGTTACATAATGTTGCATAATGTATGCGGTCAGGTCAGCGCCCAGTTCTGATGTCTACTGCAGCAGCGATGCTGGTGATGTCATGAACATAATACAAGCATGGTAAACACCGTGCAGATGAAGCACCAAGGCAGCAGTAGCACGTGCCAATCACTTAGTCATTACACTTAGTCGAACGCTACCAGACTGTGCTTAACATTGATTCAGTTAGCCTGATTCCAGCATGGACAATACATAAATACTGTATAGGCCATAGCAACATAAATAGGTGCCTCATAGCCAACCTGGCATAGGTTTTCTGCAAAGGTTACTACCTGTGTGGGAGAAACCACAAATGTTGACTGTTCCCTTGTCTGTGCTTTTTACATCATGAATTTACACCATCTTCACCGACCGAAAATGCCTGCAGGTCACCTACCCTCTTGATAGAGGCCAATGCAGTCAGCAGTAATGTCTTCATAGACAGAATCTTTAAGTCTGGATTCAACCTGTTCAGCTCCTCTGCTCCTCTGCTCTCTCCTCTTTTATGAGGTCTATGGAGTAATTGGATACTTGCACTATTAGCAGTGCACAGTGTATGCTAACTGAGGGTAGTTGGTCATAACAAGAAGAATGGTATAATATTTCCTTATGACCAGGCAATGAATATGTGGAGGAGTCAAAATCAAACTTGACTCTGCATGTCACAAGAAACTCAAGGCCTAAGATGAGCGGAAAAGCGAAGTTCTCATCTCTCATGATGAATAGTCGCAATGGGTTTGTGCATCCTTGTAGGGTACACTCCCAAGAAACTTCACCTAATGCCCTCTGGACATGACCATTGACAAAGGAGACTCGGTCTCATCCATCCATCTCCTCCACAGTGACTCCTGAATTAGGAGTCACATGAATAAATGAGGAGGGATCAATCTTCACTTAATACCAGATTACATTTCCCTTGTCAGAAAAGTATACAATTTGTTACCATAAAATTCCTTGGTTCATCACTCCATTATAGATGGATGTTAAAAGAATGGAATCTGAAGAAAGGTCAGTCCACAGAAAGGTGGCAGTTGAAAATGAGTTCAGATATAATCCCAAGATGAAGAGAATAGCAACTCAAAATCTTGAACCAGATGAGATGTCCTCAAAAACAAGTAGATACAAAAACCCTCTGGACAAATCAAAACAAAAAATGCAACAGGAGGTTCAGCCAACAAAATACATTTCCCTTTATAAAACACCTAATACGGATATCTCTAAACACTGATATCTTACTCAGACTTCCTCCTTCCTTCTTTCCTCTCTGGCCTAGAGAAATCTCCCTGATATTTGACTCCTTAACGCCCTCTAATGTCAGGGAGTAAAATTACAACATACAATGAGCAAAGAAGACAAGTAACAGTTTATTGGAACTGTTACACCATACGTTGCCAGGTGGGTTGTCCGCAAGACGTCAGAGGACCCTGTTATCAACAGATGTGAAGATTGTGAGAAGCTGCTAATGTCAGCAAATTACAAAATGATTTTTTAAGCAGTTTTTAAACCATGTAACTGTAAAGTAGTGTTATTGTTATATAGGTATCTTTGTTATAACATGTTGTAATTAGTACATGTAATAAAATTCAAATTTCGAATTTCTACGCAGTTGACAAACCGCTTGTCATACTTGTGTTACCGAATTAACTGGTGAAATCTCTTTCAAAACCACATTATTAACACATAATATAGGAAAATCTTACATCTGCCTAAACACATCACAACATGGCAACATTTTGTGCATATCTTTAAATGAATATATATGTCACAGAGTCAGTCACCGATGCAACCACGTCATCACAGCCAGTTCCACCCACTCGATCACCATCACCATCACCTGAATACTGAGCACCTGCACCTGTTACTCATCACCGTCACTCACTATAAATACACACCTCACCATCTGGTCTCCTCAATGCAAGACTACACAGACTTACCCGTTCTGCTTACCGTCCGTCTGCCCGTCTGATCCCATGAGCTATCCAGATCTCGTCCGTTAGTTGGAGCTCTAATACTTCAGTTGCCGTGCTTCAATGTTCCACCTAAACTGAGTTTTAGTCCGTTATTAACCTGAGCGTAGATTTGTGGTGTTATGGACTAACGTAATTTACTATAGAGTTAATCATTTCAGAGTAAGTCAGAATGAATTCATACGTAACAATTTAGTATTAGTCAGGTAAATGTGGCATGCTAATTATATAATCAATTCAAAAACATCAAATTCTCAGAAAAAGGATTATAAGATGCATACTTGACATCAGAAAGATACATAATGTTGAATATCTGGAGGACACAGCATTACGGGCCGACCTGGCTATAGAATCGAGCCTTGATTTCTTTGCAGCATACCAGACCAAGACCGAAACCTCCTCCAAAGGAGACATGAGTTAACAATGAGAATTTGCATTAATCAAGGTCCCAGACATGGGTAGATTACACCTTACCGAGGACAGACAGTATTAATTTTCATGAAAGTCCCTGGGAGAGGGCACACCCACCACAGTAAGCAAAGTATCTCTAAACTCTTAAAATCTATATTACCTTTCGGTTTACTTATAAGCATGGGACCATTGTACTAGTGTGTTGAATGATAATTGTTCACATTAAACCATATAGATTTTTGGGTGAATTTCAGGTTTTCTCAACTTGGATGCTAATTTTGAGAGAGTTCAAATGTTAATTTCCTTTGTTATCTCAAAGAGTAGCCCTCTCTTGATCCAAAAAATGTACAGCTTGAATCCGCACTTTACATAAAAACATCTACCAAATTCATAAATGTGAATGAATAATGCCTGTGATGCTATCATCCTTGTTAAGAAATGTTTGTTTTACAAGAATGCTCTAACAACCCAGAATATTGACCGACTTTGCAGTGCGTTGGCCCTATGCTTTCCCAACAGTCATTCTGACAATGAAGGTGAAGTTCAATGAGAGCCAGAGAGACGCACATAATGTTCTCAGGAGTATGAGAGAAAGGCACCAATATTTTGGCATTCATTTTGAAGAAGAAACCTATTAGGGAAGCAACTATCAGAACAGACTAGCCTGCAGGGAGATGGTCATAATATTGTGACTCGCTGAGAAGAAATTTATGCCTCTGTGGGAACCTGCCTAATTATGCTTTTCTAGTGCACTTCACTGCAGTGTGACAAAATTCACATACACCAAAAGCACAGCCCATCTCTTTAACCTTGGGACTAGTAAAAGAGTTGAGGCCGGCTGTGCCAGCTGTGGGGTCTGGCACTGAAATTAAAACTTATGTACTACTAAATGATAGTATTTTCCCAGTTAACAACAATATGCTCTAATAACATTTTGCTAATGTTCCCAGTTAAGTTATGAAAACTTTATTTTTGAATGTTCTCTAAAAGGTCAAAAGTCAATTTTTTAATGTGTTTTTTTGTTTGTTTGTTTGTTTTGTAATGTTTTATAATTTTGCAAATATTATGGGAATGCAACCTTTGAATGTTTTCTTAACATTTTGAAAGTGATAACATTTAAAAAACAGACAAATGTCTAACTTGTGAGAACATTACTAAAAACTTTGAACAAACCTATTACTTTCAGAATGTTCTTGTTTATAACTTTGAGAATGTTTCCTGTTAGCTGGGTTGTGCCACTAAACTGATTTTAAATGTAACTCAATGATAATGATAAAACAATTCTTTCCTTTATATAGCTACTGTATTTTCTGGAGTCTAGCTTGTTGTTATGGTTAATCACGGATTATTAGATTTTGTTCACCTGTATATAGTTCCCTTTGTTTCTTGTATTTAAGCCCTATTTACTTTGTCTGTTATTGTCAATGTTAAGTGGTTGTGTTTCTGTTCTCTCCTGTATTTTAGCTGGTGGATATTAAAAAAGAGTGTTTTGATTTTTTTTTTTTTCGTTGTATGCATTCAATATGTTATGGGTGCGGTGTCCAGGAAGAAGGACACAACGAAAGGAATCTTAGAGTACAACTTTTAATGATAATGACACACAACACCATGTAACTAACAACAACACAGGACAAAGACCTAACAGAAACTGAGGGTTTATATACCACAAACACGATGAGATAACAAGACTAATAAACAACACACACCTGACATGAATGAACTAATGATGAAATCAAATCAGAAACCAATGAACAACTGAAACTCGGAAGATATGTGATATGACAAAAAACAGAGTCCAACAACATGTAGAGATACACGTAACACAATACACCCACACGTGACAATAACCAACATTTAGAATGTTGAGAAGTTGATAATGTTTAGAAGCCTAAGTGAGTTTATTTAAAGCAAAACTGAAATTACTGGCATGTGGAAAATGTGCTTTTCAAATAAACATGGTTTTCTCTTTCCTCTCTTATTCTGCCCCAATCCAAATTCTGTGCTCTTTGCGCATGTTCTGCTTGCTTGAAATTAATTGCATATATTAGCCATGCTATCCCAAAGGGATAGTTCATCCAAAAATGAAAATTATCCCATGATTTACTCACTGATTTACAAACAGGAGCACTTTGCTAGCACATTATTTGTCTCAAAGAAACACATCCTATATGAGATTAATTAGATATAGACAAAATAAACATAATATTTCAAATTATATCTGCACAAAATGATGCGATTCACAATGTTTTATTACAATATTGTTCTCTTTGTAATGTTATGTATTATAATATGACAGTCCAAATTATACTCATAGTTGTCCATTGCTGTTTGAGCTGCATGTGCTGAAGCTGACTGATGATCACCGGCACGCTTTACTACAGGGTTAATTCTGAACCAAATGCATCTTATATGAAATAAATCAGATATAGATAGGCCTACACAAAATAAACACAATATTACAATTTACATTTGCACAAAACTAAAGGCTGGGAATGCATACACAAACTTAGAAACATGATGAAGATGTAATTCTATCTGTAACTCCGGCGTGCTCACTTAATTTTTCCTTGTGTCTGCTTTATGTGTTTCACAGTTGAGCAGGTATGTGAAGATGGCCCCTATGGAGGAACCACTAGCAGGTTATCTCTCGCAGACAAGTTAATCAAAATTAATGATAATCTTCAGATCTTCCTTCTCCATCCTGATCTTCAGTCCTTGCTGGATGACTGCTCCACTCCTTCAGATTTTGGGTGCTAATGGCTTAAATTTGGCAAGAGCCATTCCTTTATGCTCCTTGTGTATTCTCATATTCTTATCTCGTTTTAATAAAGCGAGAGCTTGATAAGTAGTTGTAGATCAAAAGTTGTAGTTGAGTGCTCCCTTTGAGTAAGCTACTACCTTAGGGCTTTTGTCAATGTACTGACATAGCTAACATTAGAACTTTGTTTGCTCTTTGAGCATTTAAAATCTGTACTTTACTTGAGTATTTATATTTGGTCAACTTTCTCCAAAATCTCCTAAATAAAATGTACACTTTTATTCCAATACATTTCCCCGAAGCATAGACGTTACTTACTACAAATAATTCGGAAGTACATATACTAGCACATGTTTGATGAATCAGTGGTCTAGTGTTTGCAAGTTAGATCATCTGTAAAATTTCTGTGTGCTTGCACAGTCTGCGGTTGCGGTTAATTTTAATTTTCTACTCAAGAAAGCCCATGCATGTCATGTTTGCAAGTGACTGATTTCAAGATGGAAGAAGAAGAAACAGTGGTGGCGACGGTGGCACCAGATACTGGTTGTGACAAATACGAACACCCGTGGGCATACTTTTTTTGAGTTTTGCTTTAAAATAAACTTAATTCCGTCACAATTCGGTGATTATACAGGTGCATTTCAATAAATTTCAATTTCGTTGGAAAGTTAATTTATTTCAGTAATTCAACTCAAATTGTGAAACTTGTGTATTAAATAAATTCAATGTACAGAGACTGAAGTAGTTTAAGTCTATGAATCTTTTAATTGTGATGGTTTTGGCTCACAATTCACTACCTCAACAAATTAGAATATGGTAACATGCCAATCAGCTAATCAACTCAAAACACCAGCAAAGTTTTCCTGAGCCTTCAAAATAGTCTTTCAGTTTGGTTCACTAGGCTACACAATCATGGGGAAGACTGCTGATCTGACAGTTGTCCAGAAGACAATCATTGACACCCTTCACAAGGAGGGTAAGCCACAAACATTCATTGCCAAAGAAGCTGGCTGTTCACAGAGTGCTGTATCTGAGCATGTTAACAGAAAGTTGAGTGGAAGGAAAAAGTGTGGAAAAAACCTTATGCTTCTGAATAAACCTTATGCTTCTGACTTCCTCTCTCTTCTAGCCTCATTTGATTTCAATCGACTCATCACCACAAGCACCCACAAATCTGGCAACCAACTGGACCTGATCTACACACGTAACTGTATCACCGACAACATTCTGGTCAAACCTCTGCAAGTCTCTGACCATTTCTTCATTACTTTTAATCTTAACTTATTTGTGCACCACCAACCACTTCACACGTTTCCTTCAGAAGAAACCTGCGCTCTCTTTCCCCTTCTCATTTTTCCTCTGTTGTGTCATCCTCCCTTCCCACACACACACAATTCTCATCTTTGGATGTAAATACTGCTACACACACTTTATGCTCCACTGTCCTCTGTCATCCAGACCAGCACATGCAACTCCCTCTAACCCCTGGATATCCGATGCACTTCTTGAAGACCAGACCAAACTCAGGGCAGCAGAAAGGAAATGGCGCAAATCAAAAGACCCATCTGACCTAGGTTCGTATCAAGAACTGCTATCATCTTTTTCTGGTGGAGTCAATGCACCTAAGTCCTCATACTTCCACGACAAGATCAACAGTGCTACAAACACATGCTCACTCTTTAAAACATTCAACGCACTCCTTTGTCCCCCTCCACCACCACCCACCATATCTTTAACTGCTGATCAATTCGCCAATTTCTTCACTGACAAGACATCTTCCATCAGTAGCCAGTTCTCTGCACCACCCACACAGGAACTCAGCCCCTCCTCATCCACTAATCTTCTCTCTTCCTTCTCCTCACGGAGGCGGAATATCAAAACTTCTCCTCTCCACTCATCCCACCACCTGCCCTTTAGACCCCATCCCCTCACACCTTCCACAAGCCATCTCTCCCACTCTTTTACCAGCACTTACACACATTATTAACTCGTCTCTCCACATAGGCACTTTCCCTACCACATTCAAGCAGGCTTGGGTAACCCCACTGCTAAAAAAAAACCCACGTTAGACATATCACTTGTAGACAATTACAGACCTGTCTCTCTCCTACCATTCATATCGAAAACACTTGAACGAGTTGTGTTCAACCAGGTGTCATCCTTCCTCACATAGAACAACCATCTGGACATCAACCAATCTGGATTCAAGAGCGGCCATTCCACCGAGACTGCGCTACTGTCTGTCACAGAATCCCTGCGGATTGCAAAGGCTGGTTTCAAATCATCTGTTCTCATTCTACTGCATCTATCTGCTGCCTTCGACACCGTAAACCATCAAATTCTTCTGTCCACCCTCTCGTCATTTGGCATCTCAAGTACTGCGCTTCAGTGGTTTGAGTCCTATCTCACAAGTAGGTCTTTCAGAGTCACGTGGGGAGGGGAGGTATCCATACCTCATCAACTGATACTTGGGTTCCTCAGGGTTCAGTTCTTGGTCCCCTCCTATTCTCCATTTATACTACATCACTGGGTCCCATCATACAGGCACATGGTTTCTCCTACCACTGCTATGCTGATGGCACACTCTACCTGTCCTTCCAACCAGATGATTCCACAGTAGCTGGACGGACCTCAAGCTGTCTGGCGGACATCTTGACGTGGATGGAAGAACACCACCTGTAGCTCAACCTGGCAAAGACTGAGCTTTTAGTCTTCCCTGCCACTCCTACTCTACAACACGACATCAACATACAGCTTGGTACAACCACCATTACCCCATCAAAGTCGGCCAGAAATCTTGGAGTTATCTTCGATGACCAACTGACTTTCAAAGACCACATCTCAAAGATGGCACTGTCATGCAGATTTTCACTTCACAACATCAGGAAAATCCGGCCCTTTCTGACTGAGCATGCAACACAACTTCTTGTCCAGGCCCTGGTCATTTCAAGGCCATTTCATTTTTTTTTGTTTGTTTGTATTCCTCACTTGTAAATCGCTTTGGATAAAAGCGTCTGCTAAATGACTAAATGTAAATGTAAATGTAAAAAGTTGCACGACCAACCAAGAGAATCGCAGCCTTATGAGGATTGTCACACAAAATCAATTCAAATATTTGGGCGAACTTCACAAGGAAAGGACTGAAGCTGGGGTCAAGGCATCAAGAGCCACCACACACAGACGTGTCAAGGAATTTGGCTACAGTTGTCGTATTCCTCTTGTCATATTCCTGAGGCCATGAGGGCTCTGGTCTGTCAGAGGGCGGAGCTTTATAGGTGTTACTGCACACTGGATCGACCCTGATACTCACACTAGATGCTCAGCAGCCCTAGCCTGTAAACAGTGAATTTGTTAACAAGTGCCCTGAATGATATCCATTCTGAATTTGAAATTCAGAGGAAGATTCTAAGAACAACAACTATAACTTTATAAAAGCTTTCCAGGTTTTTGGTGAAGATGAGAACAACAATGTAGTCAAAAGCGATGGTGATGTATCTCAACCAGAAGAGGGTGAAGAGGATGCAGAGATGGGTAAAGAAGTGAAGTTTGTTGATGTGTCATCACTACTGATGGATGATCATGGCTTTGAGCTCCAGCTCCCAAAGCACCATCACTGTGCTTGTCACCTGCTTAATCTAATAGCTACTGTTGATGAAAGCAACATCCAATGAGGCATACAAGAAAGTGTACCATTCAACATGCGGAAAATGTTTGGAACAAATGTGGAAGATCCACACTTGTAGCTGAAACTGTTGAAGATGTTTGCTCCCTCCAGCTGTTGCGCCTAAATGCAAACAGGTGGAACTCCTTGTTCATGGCAGTGGAAAGACTGCTGAGGATCATCAAAGACAAGGGTGAGGGGGCTATCAGAGTCATCTGCACAGACTTAAAGGTTCCAATGTAAGTAAGAATTGAATGTTTTATGTGGTCATAATTTAACAAAATGCATTGACTGTTTATAAATCTGTCCATGTGTTCCCACCCTTTCTTGGGTATTAACTGTATCTAAACTTCCACTTATTATTGGTCCATTTTCATTTTTATTCAATAGATAAATGATATATAATACTATAAAGTATAGTGCTATTAAAAAAAAGTGTTGTTTGACAAGTTTAATCCAGCTGAACTCGCATTCCTCACTGAATATGCTGCTACTAAGAGCCCAGTCGCCCAGTCAACCAACATCTTGCAAGCTAAAGCAAATGCCCAGATGGGTTTGCTACTTCCAACAATTTGTCTGCTGACCATCAAGCTTGAAAGAGCCAAGTTGCCATTGAAGTACTGCAGGCCTCTGGTGGATGCTTTACTTGTTGGAAAAAAGAATCATTTTGGCCACATGTAAGGAGACCCTGAATTGATTGCAGCTGCAATTCTCCTTCCAAAATGTAAAACTAATTGGACAAAGGATGATGCTACAATCAGAATAGGTAAAACAGCATGAGGATTGTGAAAAGAAACATGTATAGGTGTACATTTTTAAACTGTAATTTTGGCAAAATCACAACACAATTATCACTTATACATAACCCTTTTTAGACCTCAAATTAAAACGAACTTGTTTGTTAAAAAAAAAAAAAAAAAAAAACCTTGTTGAAGTCATGACATATTAGAAAGTTATATTAATCCTGTAATTTATATGGATACCTATATAGATACCTGGCCTGTTCAGCAGATCACATGGACTTGTTGAAATCCTTCCCGGCTGTGTGCAAGCTGTCCGTGAAGCTGAACATCCCTCTACCTAGCTCCACAGCATGTGAAAGGCTATTTAGCATTGCAGGACTAGTCTTCAGCCCAAGAAGAGCAAGACTGAAGTCTTGCAGTTTTGAAAACCAACTTCTGTTGAAGATGAACAGCAGTTTTTTCAATTTAAAGTAAATTGACTGTGCTTTACAGTAGGAAAGGAGGGTGGGACAGATGGATATATGAAGGAATGGGGGATTTTTTTTTTTAAATATTCTTTAAATTCTTTAAGTTGTGAAGAGATCTCCTTAATATACATTTAATATTTTTGTTTTGTTCCTGTTGTAAATTTCAGTCAAAGCTCTGTCATGTTGATGTGTTAGAGAAAACGATCAGTTTGCAGATATGCATGGTGCAGATTCAGCAGTTCAACATCCGTTCAGTTTGCTTTACATTAAGCAGAGATTTTTGAAAGGTAACTGTTTACTCTTAAGTTATTTATTGATTGCTCATTGTGTTTAATTACTAACATTGATGAACAATTTTGTTTCAAATTAAACAGTTAATATTTTTTTCAAATTTGAAACGGCATTATTTATTTTACTTGCAATATGCGATTTTTTTTATTCAAAGAAAGCATTTCATAAGAAGAATACATAGCTCATTTTTTATATTTTTTTATTTGCTCATTTTATTATTTTTCATTTACTTGTACTTTTGCTTTCAATACTTAAGTACATTTAATATCAAAAAAATACTTTTCATACTTGCGTACACTCCTCCAGTGAACTGCCACCTTATCGTGGTGGAGGGGTTTGAGTGCCCGAATGATCCTAGGAGCTATGTTGTCGGGGGCTATATGCCCCTGGTAGGGTTTCCCAAGGCAAACAGGTCCTAGGTGATGGGCCAGACAAAGAGCAGTTCAAAACCCCATATGGATTTTAAAAAAACAAAGGCCGCTACGTCGCCTGGTATGGCGCAACCGGGGCCCCACCCTGGAGCCAGGCCTGGGGTTGGGGCTCGTAGGCGAGCGCTTGGTGGCCGGGTCTTTCCCCACGGGGCCCGGCCAGGCTCAGCCCGAATGAGCAACGTGGGGCCGACCTTCCGTGGGCCCACCACCTGTAGGAGGAACCATATGGGGCCGGTGCATTGTGGATTGGGCAGCGGCCGAAGGCAGGGGCCTCGGCGACCCAATCCCCGGACACGGAATCTGGCTCTAGGGACATGGAACGTCATCTCGCTGGCGGGGAAGGAGCCTGAGCTTGTGCGGGAGGTCGAGAGATACCGACTAGAGATAGTCGGGCTCATCTCCACGCACAGCTTGGGCTCTGGAACCCAACTCCTTGAGAGAGACTGGACTCTCCGCTACTCTGGAGTTGCCTGCGGTGGAAGACGGCGGGCTGGTGTGGGCTTTCTCATAGCCCCCCAGCTCAGCCCCCATGTGTTGGAGTTTACCCCGGTGAACGAGAGGGTTGCTTCACTGCGCCTTCGGGTCGGGGATAGGGCTCTCACTGTTGTTTGTGCTTACGGGCCGAATGACAGTGCAGAGTACCCGGCCTTCTTGGAGTCTCTGGGAGGGGTGCTGGAAAGTGCTCAGAACGGGGACTCTGTCGTTCTACTGGGGGACTTCAACGCTCACGTGGGCAGCGACAGTGCTACCTGGAGGGGCGTGATTGGGAGGAACGGCCCCCCTGATCTGAACCAGGGGGGCCGAACCAGAGCGGTGTTCTGTTATTGGACTTCTGTGCTAGCCACAGTTTGTCCATAATGAACACCATGTTCAAGCATAAGGGTGTCCACCATTACACGTGGCACCAGGACACCCTAGGGCGGAGGTCGATGATCGACTTTGTAGTTGTTTCATCTGACCTCCTGCCGTATGTCTTGGACACTCGGGTGAAGAGAGGGGCGGAGCTGTCAACTGATCACCACCTGGTGGTGAGTTGGATCAGATGGCAGGGGAGGAAGCTGGACAGACTCGGCAGACTCAAATGTACTGCCGAGTCCCCTGTCAGAAAGATCTTCAACTCGCACCTTCGGCAGAGCTTCAACCAGATACCGAGGGAGGCTGGAGACATTGAGTCTGAGTGGACCATGTTCTCTACCTCCATTGTCGACGCGGCCGCTCGAAGCTGTGGCCGTAAAGTCTCCGGTGCCTGTCGTGGCGGCAATCCCCGAACCCGGTGGTGGACACCGGATGTAAGGGATGCCGTCAAGCTGAAGAAGGAGGCCTATCGAGCCTGGTTGGCTCGGGGGACTCCTGAGGCAGCTGACGGGTACCGGCAGGGCAAGCGGACTGCAGCCCGGGTAGTTGTGGAGGCAAAAACTCGGGTCTGGGAGGAGTTCGGTGAGACCATGGAGAAGGATTATCGGTCGGCCCTGAAGAAATTCTGGCAAACCGTCCGGCGCCTCAGGAGGGGGAAGCAGTGCCCTGCCAACACTGTTTACAGTGGGGGTGGGAATCTGCTGACTTCAACTGGGGTCATCATTGGGCGGTGGAAGGAATACTTTGGGGATCTTCTCAATCCCACTGACACGTCTTCCATTGAGGAAGCAGAGGCCGAGGACTCAGAGGTGGGCTCACCCATCACCCAAGGTGAGGTCAATGAGGTAGTTGGAAAGCTCCTTGGTGGCAAGGCAGCGGGGGTGGATGAGATACACCCTGAGTACCTCAAGTCTCTGGATGTTGTGGGGCTGTCTTGGCTGACACGCCTCTGCAGCATCGCGTGGCGGTTGGGGACAGTGCCTCTTGACTGGCAGACCGGGGTGGTGGTCCCTCTTTTTAAGAAGGGGGACCGGAGGGTGTGTTCCAACTACAGAGGGATCACACTCCTCAGCCTCCCCGGGAAAGTCTATGCCAGGGTACTGGAGAGGAGAATAAGGCTGATAGTCGAACCTCAGATTCAGGAGGAACAATGCGGTTTCGTCCCAGTCGTGGAACACTGGACCTGCTCTATACTCTCTCTAGGGTGCTGGAGGGTTTATGGGAGTTTGCCCAACCAGTCCACATGTGTTTTGTGGATGTGGAGAAGGCATTTGACCGTGTCCCTCGTGGCACCCTGTGGGGGGTGCTCCGGGAGTATGGAGTCCGGGGCCCTTTGCTAAGGACTGTCCGGTCCCTGTATGACCGGAGCAGGAGCTTGGTTCGCATTGCCGGCAGTAAGTCAGACCTGTTCCCAGTGCATGTTGGACTCCGGCAGGGCTGCCCTTTATCACTGGTCCTGTTCATAATCTTTATGGACAGGATTTCTAGGCGCAGTCAGGGGCCGGAGGGAGTCTGGTTTCTGGACCACAGGATCTCATCCCTGCTTTTTGCGGAAGATGTGGTCCTGTTGGCTCCATCGGGCCAGGACCTCCAGTGTGCATTGGGACGGTTTGCAGCCGAGTTTGAGGCGGCTGGGATGAGGATCAGCACCTCCAAGTCTGAGACCATGGTTCTCAGTCGGAAAAGGGTGGCTTGTCCTCTTCAGGTTGGTGGAGAGCTCCTGCCTCAAGTGGAGGAGTTCAAGTATCTTGGGGTTTTGTTCACGAGTGAGGGAAGGAAGGAGCGTGAGGTTGACAGACGGATCGGTGCAGCTTCTGCAGTAATGCGGTCGATGTACCGGTCTGTCGTGGTGAAGAAGGAGCTGAGCTGCAAGGCGAAGCTCTCGATTTACCGGTCAATCTACGTTCCTACTCTCACCTATGGTCATGAGCTTTGGGTCATGACCGAAAGAATGAGATCCCGGATACAGGCGGCCGAAATGAGCTTTCTCCGCAGGGTGGTAGGGCGCTCCCTTAGAGATGTGGAGGAGCTCGGTCACTCGGGAGGAGCTCAAAGTAGATCCGTTGCTCCTTCACATCGAGAGGAGTCAGCTGAGGTGGCTCGGGCATCTGTTTCGGATGCCTCCTGGACGCCTCCCTAGGGAGGTGTTCCGGGCATGTCCCACCGGGAGAAGGACACGCTGGAGAGTCTATCTCTCTCGGCTGGCCTGGGAACGCCTCGGTGTCCCCTCGGAAGAGCTGGAGGAAGTGTCTGGGGAGAGGGAAGTCTGGGAGTCTCTGCTCAGACTGCTGCCCCCGGGACCCGGCCCCGGATAAGCGGTGGAAGATGAATGAATGAATGAATGAACTTGAGTACAATAATTATCATATACTTCAAAACTTTTACACAAGTAGTACTCTAAACAGTAACTTTAATTTTTACCAAAGTATTTTTCTGGTGAGATATCAATACTTTTACTCAGGTATGGCTTTCAAGTACTTTATACAACACTGGCAATTGAGCATTAAAGCTGAAACTTTCTCTTGGTATTATAGAAAGTAAAGCTTAGGGAGTGGCTCCACTAAGCAGCCAATAGCTCGCAATTTTGCACCTGGGGGTTGACGCGCTTTAACTCTTATTGATCTGTAGAATCAGGTTATTTTATACTCACATGCACCCTAGTGAGGCAGGCACCCCCTCAGCATGGAAGAGTGAGTATTTGTTTCCCATAGCATCAACTCCAGAAGCCGCATCAAAGTTCCAGTTTTATAGGGAACAACTGTAACTCTGGTTCCCTGAGAAGGGGAATGAGACACGGCATCTTGTTGCCTGCATGTCTTCTTCAGACAAAAGAGTTGATAACGTATTTTGCTGGTATTCCACTTATTACCTCATAAAATAGAACACACAATAGATTGGCGAGTTTGGCACACGTGATCAGACAGTCATGCTGAAGATGTTCCCATAGTAAAATAAAATCCAGTAGGCTACACATATCTAATAATTCTTAAATAAAGATACATTTACTAGAAAAACAAAATTGCTTTACTGAAAAATGTATCAGAATTAAGTGACTTTAAGAAAAAAAACAGAGAAAAAAATATCTGCCAAAATATTTTTCTCGTTTTCACCTAAATTTATTTTTATGACTGAAAAATACAGATATTTTTTCTTATTTTAATCATAAACTCAAATTTTAAAATCTTAAAAGGCTTAAAGTCATTTTGCTTCTCAAGTAAATGTATCTTAATTTAAGAATTTTTAGATATTTGTAATGGACAAGACAAAATAATAAGTAAGAAAATCTTTTCTTTCTTTTTTTTGCGGTGTAGCCTCTAAAATCTACTGTCATCATTTACTCACCCTCATGTCAATGTTATTTCAAATCTGCATTTTGAAATTTTTATTATAAAATCAAAATAAATAGGGTCCAGTTTTTTGTGTGTGTGTCTTGCCTTAAGAACAAATGGTTCATCTAAGGCCTATCAAGTTAAATACTGGCCTACAACCAAATTAAATAACAGTTACTAAGCCCCTGGTTTAAAATGTACATTGCAATTGTAAGGAAGAATTTACAAATGGCTGTTGCAACTTCATTTAGGTTAACTGAGGTCTATAATGAGGAGACAAGTGGATGTTTAAATGAGGTTTTGGGCTGCAGGTGTCGGATTCTGAGGGTGAACCAAAGGGTAAACTGCCCTGTGTCTGTTGCTAATTGAATTGGGTTTTGTAAATGTCACTGTTAGTGTTTACCAGCTGTTGTTGGAGAGGCTATTATGGTTTCGACTGTGAAGCGAATGTTCAGATTATCCCTTAAATTGATTTATAAGCGCATCCGACAAACAGAATAACAAAACAAATGGACAGATACAGACAGACACAAATAGGTGGCAAGAACCCTTAGCACTAAAAGCATAGTCTCATTTGAAAGCAGTCACTTTGAGTTTTATTGTAAAATCATAATTAATTATTGTCATAATGACAAAAATAGTAATAAATAGCTAAAAAGTTTTGTAAAGTGATTATAAATTTATTTTTATGAAATATATTCATGAAAATAAAATTGAAGTCGGCCTTGCTGCAATCTATAAATTCACTCCAGCTAAAGGCGCATGTCTGACCATGTTATATTTCAAATCTGTGTTTAAAGTCTAAAATTAGCATGTTAGCTTAGCACACCATCAATACATGACATTTTATGAGATTAAAACCAAGTTCCCTTTCGAAAGGTTTTTCGATTTTTCTTTAACGGATATGAAGACATAAATTGATAATGTGTCATGTGTATGCCAGGTTAAAGAGATGCGTTTTTAGTCTAGATTTAAACTGACAGAGTGTGTCTGCTTCCCGAACAATGCTAGGAAGATCTTTCCAGAGTTTAGGTGCCAAATAGGAAAAGGATCTACCGCCTGCGGTTGATTTTGATATTCTAGATATGAACAACTGGCCAGAATTCTGAGATCGTAATAGACGCGAAGGACTATAATGCATTAAGAGCTCACTCAGGTACTGGGGAGCTAAGCCATTTAGTGCTTTGTAAGTATTTAACAGGATTTTAAAATCTATACAATGTTTAATAGGGAGCCAGTGCAGTTTTGACAGAACCGGGCTAATACTTTTAGTAAGGTTTATACACAGCAGGTGCAGGTGATCAGTATTCAGGTGACGGTGATCGAGTGGGTGGATCTGGCGCTGATGATGTGATGGGTGTGGTGACTGAATCTGTGACAGTATTTGTTAGGTTTATCCGCTGGAGTGCCCTCAAAGAGCCACTAGAGGGCACTCAACCTCAGACACTCACATACTTGCACACACTACCTTTCCCATAAGCCCTCCTGAGACTGATTGCACCTATACCTGTCATGCATTTACATCACACTATTTAAACACACCACACACATCATCTCTCTGCGAAGTTTTGATTTGCTTTTGTGATCATTTCTGAGCATTTATTCCTGTTTTGCCTGCCTGTTGTTGACCCTGTCTGTTTCCTGTTATTTGATCCCTTGCTGCCAGCCCTGACCCTTGCCTGTTCTACTGGATTGTGATATTATGCTAACTGTCTCGACTTATCGATTGTGATTCTGCCTATCCTTCGCTGTTCCTGTTTGCTGTCGTTTTGACCATTGCCTGTTTGCCTACCTCTGTTAATAAAGCCTGCATTTGGATCTCACTCTGCTGACTCATCGTAACAATATCAGTGTTATTTCCATATTTTGTTTTTGTTAATATTTTAAATTAGATTTTTTATTTTGTTTTCACTTTAATTTTAGTTAAGGTTTTAGTAATTTATTGTTTTTGTAATTTTGAATTAGCTTTGTTTTTTAAAGGTCTATTGGTTTTATTAATTTTTATTTAAAATTTTGTTTATTTAGTTTTAGTTATTTTATTACTAAAAGGTGCACTATGTAGTTTTTTCATCCACTAGAGGTCGCCTATTCAAAACAAAGGCGTAGCTTGATGACGGCAAGTTTGAGCAGGAATCTTGGGACATGTGGTCTTCACTTCACAGCCGGTGGAAAAGAATCGGAATAGGACTCGGGCAGAAATGATGTTCATGGGTGTGATTATTAACGTTACTGTAGTATGAAGCAGAGCAGGATCAAGTGTTGTGGGAGCTGAACAAGGCCGCTGGTGGGCCGATTGTTAATGAGAGATGAACGCAACACACACCTTATGAGCAGCGGAACTTATATTATTCCACAGTTGCCGGCGCCGCTTCCACTTTTCTAGTTTAGTATGAGGTGACGCAACTCTGTTTATCATATTTGATAAATTTGAGTGTGTTGAAAATGATGTTATAACATTACTCTGTGCGTTCGCTCACCGGTTGCTGTGAGACACTTGTTGCACACTGCTGTAAGATAGATCGATATTAAATGCTGGATGGGTTGTGTTGATAAATGGCCTGCAATTAATTTTAAAACGTATTGTTGTCACAGATCTCCCAGGCTCAAACATCCACCAATCACAACGCACACCTTCACCAGAATACTAATCGCGCTCAACTGCACCGCATCAGGCATTCACCACGACTATATAAGCACACATCTCACCTCACCTCATTGTCTGGTCTCGTTCATGCGAAGAGGACTTCACTCAATGCTCCCACATTACCTACCTGATTCTCGAGCGCTATCTGTTGTCCGTCTTCCTCCATTCATCAAGTCAGTTGACTTCCCCTTCTTGGACTGTGGACATTCATGTGTGGTGAATATAACTTTCCTGACTTTCTGAGGTGTGTGCGCATATCATTCTGGTGTTACGATCATCCATCTGCATCTGTTAAACAAGAGACTTTGTTAATCACCATTCTCCCTGTCGATGATATATATATTGTATATATACATATACAATTGTATGATGTATTAAAATTATGTATTACGGTTACTAAAAATAAAACTGCATCTGATTATATTATGTTAGGTACTTGACAAAATAGTTTTTCTCTGAGGCATGGTAAAACATGGTATTCGCAAAAAAATCAAGAAAATTTGATTTAAACAATAAGACTAAACGTGTTGAGCTATATAACAATAATTGGTTTTCTGTCTATTAATGTATCAATACTGATATTCCCTTGTCAGTGTTCCCACATGTAATGCATATTAAAGGTATTTTTGGTGTCTCCATGACTTCTACAAAATAAAACTGGAAACCGAGGATATCACAGATATGACGCCATTTATAGGCCACTCCTGGACACGTCCCGGATCCTTGGTTAAAATTATGATTTTCTCACGATTTACAAATAGTTGGAAACATTTGGGATATTGTAAGTGCTCAACTGAACAAAATATATAACACTGGCCTAGTGGTTTTTGGATATTTTACTGCAAAAATTTTACATATTGCAGCTTTAAAGTTAAACAAAAGAAATAAGAAATGTTGCCTTGGCAA